>JBBMOE010000036.1:2368427-2600379 GCA_037975065.1 Chaetodon trifasciatus | reverse complement strand
GGGGGGGGGGGGGGGGGTTCAGCATCCAACCACTGTCAAATTAAATTCCCGGGACACAGACGGCTGTCGTCCGTCCTCAGACTAGCAGCAAACAAACCGGCGACATGCGTTTCGTATTCAGAGCACATGCCGAAAAACAACAGAGGGAATGCTCGTCTCTGTTCTCCAGTGTATTCAAAGAGTCTGAAAGTAAAACCGAGGAGCGAGGAGGGGAATAAATTAGAAAATTCAACAAAAAAAAACAGCACTAGCTACATGTGAGGCTCACGAAAACAAGTCAAAGTAAAACGTGTTGAAGTGGCATCTTCGTGGCTCGACTCTCCCCTTCTCTTCCCAGCAGCGATGGATCTGACGAGAGGCTAAACGAGGGGTCGGCGTGAGCGAGAGGCAGCGAGGAGCGTTTCACTAACTCATTTCTTCATTTTATTCCTTTCTGTACTTTAATCCTTCTCTACAGCTGTCCCCTCCTCCCCTTCTGATGGTCAAATCCCAGCTGACCAATGAGCTTCGAGGGTGGATTTGTTTGAAAAGAGGAGGAACGGGAGGTAACCCGCCTCGGTCTGAAGGAGCAATGGGAGTCCGTCATTGGCTAACGCTAGTTTCACTCTACGAGGCTGAAATCCTGTTTTCTGGCTCTGGTTTGAGGACTCTAGCGGCTGCGGTTTGTCTCTGTGGGATGGGAGCCTACTTGGACATTTGCTGCTGAATGTGCTGCAGGAATTCATAGTAGGAAGAAGCCGAATCCGACCGATCCTCCACCAGGTGCTGGAAGAAAGTCGCTTTAGCCGAAGCATCGTCCCTGCAGAAAAACAAGCAGAGACGGGAGGGTTAAGAGGGTTTTTTAAAATTTAGATCCATGTGAGGCTTCTGAACTGTTGAAACAAGAAGACAAGAGTTCAAACTTTTCACTGAAATCAGGAATTTCACAAGCAGCACAAGTCCGACAAGAAATCAACTCGTGAGGCTCAACACAGCTCTAATCCTACACATTCAACATTTCTGGGTTTGGGAATTCAGCCTGATTCATCTAGAGGCTTGAATTTCTGGCCAAATCATCAGAAATACAACACGGTCACCACTTTGCTTTTGACTAAAAGGGACGAATAAATTGAGCTTAATGCTGTTTCATCCAAATTTGTTAGTTGGGGGCTAAATGAAGAGAAATAAACCAGAATGCTTTTCCAAAATCTGCAGACTGTTTGTCAGACAAAACAAGACGTTTCTCAACGGAGAAGAGAATCAGCAGATTAGTGTGTAATAAAGATAATTTAGGTGCGGCTCCACCATCATTCAAAGAGCCTAAAGTGGTTTATAGTCTGAAAAGAGTTGAAATTCAAAGCTTTGCAACACTACACACAGCCAATAATGACACATATGAAGGTCAAAGCCATAGCGTGTGCATAGTGCTGCATTTTTTATCCTGTAGTTTATTGTAGTTGGATGAAAACTTCTTGTTCCAGTCATGATGTAACCGAACGTACTGTCTGTACGACCGGCTCAAAAAAATCTCGTCCAACCTGTCGCATGCATCTCTGATCTGTCAGAGCGAAGCGAACACGCCTTCAGATGCCGCTCAGCCCGTCTGCGCTGACATCAGCCGACCCGCACGGCAGCACCGCGGTGTAAACATGTGGCTGAGTAACAATGGCGTGCCGCAGAGGAGGACGGAGAGGAAACAGAAACAATACGGTCCCTGTGGAGGCCTCGGCCGCGGCTGTCAGTCAGCGAGCTCGCTCTCACTACGTGTTTACACTGGAAGCATTCTTCTGTCAACCTCAGGCCGATCCCTGCTGAGAGACGCCGATCTGGCCGCGCCCTGTTTGTGTGCGGCCGCGTGTGGCCGAGAGCAGGCCGCTCCTGGAAGCGTTTTTAAGAAAGCCGAGGACAACACATCTGCGCTGCTGTCGGCTTTTTGTCCTGAACAGCTGAACTGTGACACACACGATCGCACACTCACACGTGTGATGTGACAGCCGCTCCCTCTTGATGTGAGCTGGACACTGAAGCTTCGAATTATTAGCTTCAAACAGGTGAATCTGGGGATTCTCAGCGGGTTCAGACACAAACCGTATGAACTATAACTGCAACATGTCCAATTCCGCTCCAACCGGGGGCTTTTCCTCTCACCATCCCTTCAAAATAAGACCTATAAATTTATCAATTTTCAACAAATACTGCTTCAATCAGCCTCAAGCCTTCCTGCCTCAGAGACACCGCTGCAGGCGAACCATCATCTCTGATGATGGGCTGTAATCTGTTTCCAAAAAATATATTTCTATATATACTGTCTTCATATTTGAGCACGGAGGGATTGTAACCTGACAGAACGTTCTGGCTTTACGTTCCTTTCGGGCGGAGTGAAGAACAAAGTGGGCATTGTGTGGCTTCGGCGCTCTAAAGAGAACCAGAACTGAACAACAACCTGAAGGTATTTCACATTTCCTCATCCACGTCCCAGCTCATTTTCATGACTGTACGCAGGGATTACAGCAGCAGAAGAAGAGAATATGAACTTCTACTGAGCTTCAATCTGAGCCCTCTGATGCCTCCTAACTTTGGGCGTTTGGTAACGGGTGGTGGAGGAAGTGAAACTCATTCTGCCGTTATGATAATTTGAGGTCAGTGCTGACAACTGACAAAACATTTAAAAGACAAACAAAGAAAACAGCCTCTTTATGAGCATCTGGATGTCGCAGTGGACCCTGAGCGCTGGTCACGTGTTAATCCAGATGTGCGGCGGTGCTTACTTGACGACGTGTACGATGGAGCTGAACGCTCTGTTGTCCTGCAGCCAGTCGAGGAACGCTCGCACCCTCTCAGAAAGAGGAGTCTCCAGCTCAGGAATGTGACTCTGGGATTCATAAAGGAAAGAGAGGAGAAGAAGGAGAAAACATCAACACTGTTTTTGTTTTTTTTTTCACTGCTGTGTGTTTTAGATTGGAGGCAGATAACGTGGAGTCACAGTCATCTCGGCGACACGGCGCGGTTAACAGAAACATGCCTGTGGTCTGCACTGCGCGGTCTGTAGGTGGCTCTTGGACGCGTCAGCCCCCTTCTAGAAAAATACAATAAGCAGCGTAAACAAGAGCTGACGGCTGCTGTTTGTTCGGGGTGTCAGCGTCCCGCCCGCGGTGCGGTGGTGACAGAGCTTTCTAGGTAGCTGCACGGTTTGTCAGAAAAGCTGCACCAGCAAATCTGTTCTGCTGCATGAGTTGTTTTTTTTTTACAACACAGAGAGAAATGCAGCACTCTTTTATTGTCAATCTGTGACTCATTTTCAGGGGAAATATGTGCAATGCTGCATTGCATCATTCATGCAACGGCTGGGCGGTGGCGCGTCACGTGACAACACCGCCGTTTGCCTGATCGTGGTCGAGGTTCATCCACTTTCCAAATGACAAACATCACATTTTCAGACGACAGCTGCTTCTGTGTCTGAGTTTGTCTGACTGACCATGTTGGGGGGTATTGAAGCGTAGTTGGGGCAGCCCAGAACATCTCGGATGAACATGTCGTTGCAGCATTTGCCGATCCAGAGATAAAACACCTGCACAGACAGAAAGAGAGAGCAGCGTCACAGCAGTCTCTGAGTCTTTAAAATATATACATCTGTATGGCTGAACAAGCTGTGATATAAGTTAAAAGGTTCGAAAAAAGGTTTAGTTTAGAGAGTTAAATGCTCAAATGTTGAGTGCCCAGGGCCTTTAAGGAACTAAATCAGATCAAAAATAAAAATTAAATCAACAGTGTCACAGCTAAAACACATTATTCTAACACCCACAGCAAAGGTCCAGGGATAAAACCGTTCATAGCTGATATTTTCAGTGTCCTTATATTAAATTTTCTTCTCACAACAATTCAATTTCCTCTGCATTTTATTTCTGTCGAGGTGGAAAAACCCTTAAATTGAATCATGTGTGCTGTCATCCGTCCAACAGGCCAATAATAACTCTGCACTTGCCTTTAATTTACTTCGATTACACAAGTTCCTGATTAGCAGCTTGCTAAAGCAAACAAGACAACTTGACAGATTTGTGGCAGAAGAAGCGACAAAATCTAAATGAGGAGAAATAAACACCATGTGGAAGCCTCTGACACTTGAGGAACAGCATCCTGACGTGTGTTATGAAGAAACAAGGCTGAAATCTTACGTAGCCACAGTCCATGAGGAAGGCTCCATCTCTGCTCAGCCTCTCAGCAGACAGGTGGAGCAGATGAGGCTGGGGAACCACCGTGTCGTTCAGATGGAGCGCCCCCTGCAGGCGTGACACAGAGGGTGCAGTGGATTAGCTGGAGGGCACTTGAGCTTGTTCCATTTAGCCTGATTTTATTTTCAGATAAGAACTAAAGTCACATAGAAACTGACACCCTCAGCTCAGCTCTCCACTCCCACACTTTGAATTCACTTCGCTGACTCATGAAATTTAGCCCAGCCTCGTCCGTGTGCTACCTGGTCAGACATGCTGTCCAGCCGGTACAAGTCGGGATGAACCATCCGCATCAGCTGCTGCAGCGGCTGCGTCTTGAACTCGCACATGGCGGAGACGCGCTCGTCCAGCCGCGTGCTGGTGCCCGTCCGCAAGGCTTTCTGCAAAGACACAGAAGTTTGTCTCGTCTCTCGTTCTCTGTCCTCCTGTCTCAGTCACTTCACACATGCAGTAACACAGCTTGGAGTTACAGAGCAGCAGACGGAGCTCAACCATCATTCACCGTCTTTGGATTCGAACAAACACACGGCTCCACAGAGCAAACGCTAATTGAAGATGATGGTATTGTAACGAGGGCGGATTAAACTAAGGCGTTGTCCAACAGACCGACTGGAGTGTTTGTCTCACATGACACAAAGGGTGTGAGTGTGTCTGCAAGTGGACACACCCTGGATGTATGAATGGACAAGTCCTGGGTGGATGAATACAGTCACAGAACATATAGAAGTCTGTGTGACTGGAAAGCTTTTATTAGGGTGTGTGTGTGTGTGTGTGTGTGTGATTATGTAAAAGCAGCTCATATTTTAGGATGTGTAACACTGATTTATGGGGGGATTATTGTGTGTTAGTATGGAATGTGTGTGTGTGTTTGCCTGTGCGACCTTGCGCGTGTGTGTGTGTGTGTACTGATGCCCGTCCAGCAGCCACACCTGTTTGAGCAGAGCGAGGATGTAAACGGGGAAGAGGCGCATGCCAGCTGGGACGACGAGGCCGGACTGCTGCAGGTTCGACACGTTGCTCTTGTAGGCGCTCACCAAATCCACCACCGCGTTCACCAGAGCGTCACGAGCGTCTGACAGGCTGGACGATATCGACCGGTCGATCGCTGAAACGCCAGCGTGGAGGAGGTTAGGTCCGATGTTAACGTGTGGATTAAGAAGTGACAGCTGAGGGTTTACGCTGCAGACTCACCCATGTTAGCTAGCAGACAAGTGATGGCCTGAACGTCAGCGCCGGCGTACACATCACTCAGCTGGTTGACCACTGGCAGGCACAGAGTATGGACCCGGATTCGCCTTTTTCCTACAGGGACAGAGGGATGACCAATCAGAAACAGTCATGCTGTTTGCAAATAGTCACATTCCAGCTGTGACGAGCAGCTGGAGCGCCGTGTAAGACTGCGTACGAGCAGTAATGGCATCGAGAATCGGGCTAATTTTCAAAATAAAACACCCCAGACTCCCATGGTGGAAGAACAAACATTAAGGAAAAATGACCGAATCAATGCTTCGCTTCGAGAACGCTCTTGGTGAGGTATGAAGGCCTGCAGAGAATATGAACAAAGCCACGTCGCAGCCATGCCCGGTGGAATCGAGCTGAAAGTGTGTGAGGCTCTTGTACCTTTACTGGAGGTGTAGAGCAGAGCAGCCTGGAAGCAGGCCAGGGACGAGTCCGCCAGAGAGTCTTCGATTGACATCTGGACAGCGAAGGCAGAGTCTGGGTTCACATTGGCCAGGGACAGCAGGTCGGTGGAGCGCACAAAGAAGTTACCGTGGAACGTATGGATGGATAAACCTGAAAAATGCACAAAAAACAAGTAGAGAGCACATTTATGTCTCTGCTTTCAGCTCCTCTGTGCGTCTGACTGCCATGACTCCGTTACCTTTAGTGCATCGTATTCTCATCACCGCCTCAAAGCCGATCTTCCTGGTGAGGTAGCGCTCCAGATCTCTCTGGAACTTCTCCAGCTGAGCGGGGTTGTGGATGTGATGGAAGGAGGGGTAGTAAAAGATGCTGCCCGCCGAATACTTAGAGATACACGCTGAGGAAGAGGAGGAAGAGGGGGGGAAGGTATTCATTTACAAAAACTTCTACAGTGACTTTTTCTGTCATGCAGAAAAGTCCAGAAATAAAATCCCACATAAATCTGAGCATGCTAACATGTGTTTAGCATGTTAATGCTAGCATTAAGCTAATGGGAATACTCTGGCTCTGAGAAGTTTCTAGCTCGCTCCTCCTGAGGACGGCAGCTGTGGTAATCTTGGATTAACAGCAGTTTCAATGCTTTGCAATTACAACCCATCAGTGATGATCCACCGCTGACCGAGAGGCTCAACGACAGATAAGAGGATAACGCTGCGAGAGCTCTTTGAAAAGTTTCAGTGCTCTCTGTGCCATAATTCAGGCGCTCTTTTAGAACTCATTGTTACTCCTGAGTGCAACATCTCTTGAAAGTCCAACTGGGGCTGATCATATTAGCTTTTGACACTGCCAGTCACTTAAAGACAGAAGAGGAAATTCAGACCCAGTGAACCATCTAACAGTCAAGATATCTGACTGTCAATCAGCGTGTTGTGCCTGCAGGTAAACAGACTGACTGACGGACGCTGAGCTGAAATGTCGGGTGTTCTTACATAGCGAGGCGAGGTCAGCGTACTGGGAGCTGAGCAGGAACAGATCCACACCAATCTGTTGACCTGAGCAGTCCAGTGCCAGTTTCTTGTAGAAGTCTGTGGCCGGGCCGAGGTGCTGAACTCCCTGTTAAAGACACAAAGAAATGCTGTTCTGCATCGTCAGGTTTCAGGAGTTCTGCTTTCCTTAAAGCCTCCTGAGCTAATGGACACACGAGTGATGATGTACGATACGCAGACCGAGGGCCAGATTTGTCAAAAGTATGTTTTCCTTTATTTCCATGTTTGTTCTTCAGACTAAAATCTTCCTGAAATCACAGAAGCCAAAGAACAGAAAATCACTTTCCCTGAGAGAGAAAGCACATCTGTTCTGAGTTTGTTTTATTCAGGGATTTTGGAGCGCTGCTGTAACCTCAGATTCAGATCAAAAATAGAACACAGACGATGAAGATCAATAAATCACTAAAGCACAGACTTGAGCTCTGCACCGTCCGCAGATGCTTGAAACTGAAACACGAGACCGAGCGATGACGCTGAGGCTGGAGGTAACGGAGCTGAGGCATGAATAGAAATATTACACGTTAATGAGAATTCTGGGACAATACATATAAATCCATAAGATGGGGGGGTGAAGAGTCATTTTCAAGCTAGACTTCATCGGGGGCATGGTTTGGATCGCGGCCCCGCCCTCATTCAGAAGTCTGAAAAAGTCGGCTGATAAAATGGTAAAAGGTGTTGGTACAAACTCGAAAAGATTTCTCTTTCCCACCTTCGTGCTCGAGCGCTGGTTGGGGTCTTCCCTCGACTGCAGCGCGCCGGCCCCCAGCGTCGGCAGCTGGGTCTGACACACTGTCACGCGGCCCCCGGTGGGCGACATGAGCTTGAAGGCGGCCTGAAGCGCCGGGCCGAGGGCGCTGTGGGTCTCCCTGCTCTGGCTGAACATGGCCGGCAGCGACGTCAGCAGGTCCTTCACCAGCTGGAGGAGGAAGAGGAAGGAGACAATGAATGAGAGAGGGGGCGGGGTTGAGGAAATGATGAGAGGAATGGGATGAAAGAGTTCTTACCTCCTTGCTTTCCTTTAGGTTCACCATTAGACTGTCATGAGACGGGATGAAGACGTCTGGAAGAAAAGAGAAAAAATATGGATTTATGATCATTTTCATGAAACTTCCACTTGAAAAAAAAAAGCAGCCCAAGTTTGTTTTTAAGTGAAGTCTATATTTAGACACAGCTGCCACCTCCTATGAGAGGTTAAAAAACAAAGCTCCTGTCCTGAGTGTGCAGCCCGAAGCCTGATTTCAGTGAGCAAACGTACCGTCTATGTCCGACACCACCAGCATCTGCGGCTGGGACAGCCCCTCCTGCAGGTTGTAGAAGTGGATGGTGTTGTCGAAGGTGAGGAAGCCCACCCTGGTGCGCGTGTCCCCCGGCAACCTGGAGCACATAACAACCCTGTGTGAGAGCTGGCTCAGGTGGACGTACGACCATCAGCCGCTCAGGAACATCTGCGTATTTCCCCTCTTCTTATTCATGTGTTTCATGAGGAGATCACACTAATAGTCATTATTATTATCATCATAACAGCACTCACTTATCGAGGTTGTCCAGCAGTGATTCACAGAAGTACTTAAGGTAGCCGGCTTCCACAGCATTGTGAGACACATCGAGAACAAACAGGTAGACCGCCGGCTGGGGAGGCCGCAGCTGAACACACAGGAGGCAGAAACACAGATACGGTCTTCAAAACGTGTGTCATCACATGTCAAATGTGAAGTCTGTAAGACGTCTCTGTTGTAGCTGAGCGTCACCTCGTGTAAGTACTCTTTGTTTAGTCTGTTAAACTGAAGTCGCCTCCAGATGTTTTAGCAAAGGCCAGGCTGCCCTCTAGTGGACAAATGATCACACTACATGAAGTTCAGGGCAGCTCACCATGTAGTCTGAGGAGGCAATGAACTCCACCGTGGAGTTCTGGACCTCTGGTCTCTTGTGGGGCTCGCCATACGACCTGGTGACCGGGTTGTACATGAACTCATCTGGAACTGAGAAAAGAGCAAAACGATGAAATAATATAACAATTACAGCACATTGGATCAATAATATTACTTTCTGAGCCAGAATAACTCGGGACTGGACTCGTACCATCATTGACCCGGTAACAGAGGTTACACTTCCACCTGCGCTGGTCCAGGAAGGTGACGAACGGATTGATGTAGGTGCGACAGGAGCGACAGCGCACGATCGTGTTGGACGTGATCACCGGTAGCTGCTGCAGAGACGGATGAAGAAGAAAAAGAGGAGAAAAGGGTAAAGGTAAATACTGAGGCAAAGCACAGTTGCGTCATGTGAGTTGAATCTTTCACATTTTGTCTCAATCGTGACCTTTTCTCTCATTCCTCTCAGCCGGCCACTGAAGAGAAGCTTTGTTTCGGTTTCTTGGGGAATGTGGAGGAACAGATCTGAAAACGTTGTCTTTGTTTGACCCACTTTTCTCTATCTTCTGCTTTTAGGACCGTGTGACTGAATGCCTCCTCCTGCCGGTCTACTCGGGTCACCCACACTGTCGTCACAGTGAGGGCAGATTTTGCTGATAACATTTCTGGACTTTGACTTTTATTTTGTATTTTAAGTATCTTCAGATTATGGGATTTCTAGTTTTACCTAAGTAAAGGATCTGAGTACTTCCTCCACTTCTGGTCACCAGTTTTGATCACTGCATGGAGGCTCCAACATTAACATTAGTATCTGACCCTCGGCTGATCCCAGTGAAGCAGCTGCAAAGCACATTCAGGGCTGGCTTTGTTTTTAATAAACTATCAGTGGAGGATGAATGTTTGTTTCATACTTCAAACACAACTCTTTACAGTGCAGGGGTGCGCAGCGTGGAAGTGGTGAGCGGCGTCGTGTGAAGCGCATGCTGAGTGTGAAACCTGCGTCCACACGTGCAATGAAAGCAGCAGAGGCTGAGCACTGACAGCTGTTACAGAGGCTGGATGTCTAACCCAGACTGTGGATGCACTTTCAAGGTAATGCAGCTGTTTTACTGCTTGAATATAAATCAAGGAAAAAGTGAGTCCCTTGTAAATCGACTTAAAATAGACTCGGTCCGCTCACGTCCTTTTCCAGCTTTCAGCACTGTTAGAACACAAAGGAGCGGCCAAACCACGCCGACGCTGCTGCAGCTTCAGGGAAGCCACTTCCAAACTTTTACAGGCCTTTGGCTGGCGGCGGCCTTCGACTCGTTCCTCCTGTGGTATCACTGCTCTCTGGCAGGACAGACGCCACATCGACGAACACCTCTATAAATACACTCACTCATCCTCCTGCACCTCCTCGTGATGCTCCTCCTCCTGCCTGTCCTGCTGCTGACCGTCACAAAGAAACATCTACAGACTCATCTGCTCAGTTTGTTGTGAAACAGTATTTAAGTAATAATCAGCAACTTTTTCATATAACATCACACAATCTTCTTTTGTATCGTATCAAATAATCAACAGTTATCGTCTCTCTCATGGAAAAATCCTTTTCTACACAGGTTGAGACGTGCTTTTATTCACCTTTTCTGCTTAGAAAACAGAAAAAACCAAATCCCCTCAGACATTTAAAGCTAATTTATCAACAAGACAGTTTGGTAAAAATCAACAGGGACAAACTGTACGTACAGAAAAACCTTTCATCGGACGTGTATTTTGATTTCTGGGGGTTTTAGGCATCAGATCATACCTGTAAGTCTCTGAAGGGGTGCAGGAGGAGGCCCAGGGGGAGCCTGGCCTTGTTGAGTAAAGCCTGGGTCTGCGGGATGCTGGTCAGGGTGCATCTGAACGTTCTGATCAGCAGAGGAGGAGAAGGATTACACATCCACGTGATGTGACAACGACAGAGATTCAGCGAATGAGAGAAACAGATAACGAAGGAATTCATTCAAATGACAGAGATATGAGTAAACTTCACTTACTGAGGACTACAGTTGACCTTCTTGAGCTCGGGGCTGAGGTTGGGTTCGGGGGCTTCGAGGGGCCTGTGGGGCAGCAGGTTCCTCTCCTGCAGCAGGTTGACCGGCCTCAGGGCCTCCACCTCCAGCTCTGGCACCCCGCTCAGCCCCCCCAAGGCCGCAGACAGCTGGGACAGGTTTGGGAATGGCTGTGGAGGAGGGCGGGAGACAGAACTGCTATTTACTCTTGTGATACTTCAGAACGGATCTGTCGATACAGATCACAGACAAAGCTGACGTCACGCTGTGTTGCATCAGGCTGATGCACAAACAAACACTTCAGCGACAGCAGACCTGGATCACGCAGACATCTGGAGCCGGGCGGGTAAAACCTTTTTCACTTGCAAATAAGAAACAATCAACAGTAACAGAACTCTCAGCATCTGTTTCAGTCGAGCTGCCGCCTCACCTGAGGGTACTGCTGGTAGCTCGCCTGGTTGTACAGGTCACGAGAGGGGGACGCGTCAGCGTGGGAGGGCGGCCCCGGCCTATAGGCTGGCTGCATGCTGGGGTAACCGTAGCTACCATAGGGCGGGGCCTGGTTGGTCATGTCGTTGGAAGGCGGCATGGAGTCTGAGCAAGAAGGAACTCAGTGTTAAAGAAAATGGATGCATGTGAGGAAGACGGAGCAAAGATCAGTGTGGCTGTGTACTGCATTTTGGAAATATAATATTTTTGTGGGAAGCGTGTGTGTGTGCATGTGTGTGTGTGTGTGTGTGTGTGTGTCCCATTTTCATCAGAGGCTTTCACATGATTTGAGGAGTGCATCTCATCATCCCTTCACTGCAGAAAAACATCTCTCTCAGATCTCCTCTGCTCATTTTTAAGTAGAAAAGCTTTTGGTGCTTTTTCTCGCTATAATTATCTCGTTGTTGGCGTTGTTCTTCCGTCCCCACTTTGCATCCACCTGTCGACCTCTGCTTCCGCTTCGTGTCTCCCAGAGAGCCGTTTGGCGACACAATAGATTTACTCTCATCAAACCACGACATGGCCACATGTACAGTTAGCAAATGTAATGACAGTGAAATCTGCTCATTAAGCAAAACTCAAAAAGAGCAGAAACAGAAAAGAAAGAAGAAGAAGAAGAAGAAGAAGAGGCCCTGATGTGTGGTGTATTTGTTTGTATGCCTATTATGTAGATGAAGAGTGTGTTTGGGATCAAAACACACCTGGATAGTTTCCCCCTTCCAGGGAATCATAGCTGTTGGGCACCGGAGAGGCACTGCCAGTGGAGGAGGAGGAAGTGTCGCCACCTGAGAGAGGCAGAGAGAACGAGTGGAAGGATTAAAAACTGAAATAAAAAAAGCAAAGACCGGCTGAGAGGACTGGAGAGAATGAAATGAGTTAAACAAGGAGCCACTGGGACAGCAAAAGAAAAAGCACAAGGTTGGAAGATAAAAAAAGAGGGAAGGTCTGAGACTGAAGGACGACTGTAAGAGAAGACATAAGAACGAAGGAGGGAGGGTCAGCGAAAGAGGAGAAGAACAAAGGAGGAAACATTAAAGAGGCTGGAGAGCAGTTTGTTTGTTTGGCCATGAAGAACAGCCAGTCTGTCCCCCTCAGGCTCCAGAGACAGAAGAGAGAGACGAAGCAGAGGGAACACAGGAGAGAGATCACGATGAAAGGATGCACTTAAGTCCTGTAGGCGAGCGCACAGTGGACGGCGCGGGCCTCCGAGGACAGAAGACGTGGAAGGAACAGAGGACAAATGAGGACAGAAACATGAGAGCAGCAAAAGATTAGAGGGATTATGTGATGGGCGCAGAAAGGCAGTCATTGTTTTCGTCCCTCTCAAGTCTTTCATTTGCTGTTTCGTACTTCGGTCGATCGTCTTCATTCACTCTCACACACACTTCCTTTCTCCCTTCACACTCTCTAACACACACTTCTTATTAACTCGTGACTTTAAAAATGCAGCAATTAGCCAGAAAACAGTGGAGAAGAAGTCAAGCTGCTGTAAAAAAATGCAGATTTTAAGATCTAAAAAAAAAGTTTTGTTTTATGAAGAATGAAATGCATTCGACACATTTTAAGCCTCAAGGAGCCAAAGTTCATGTCGCTGAGGATCAACGGGAAATTTACGAAGAAACTCCACAGGTGATTGGTGATTTCACACACTTCCCAGAATGCCGAGCACCCACAGTCTGATGAGTTGTGTCTACAGGCTAATTTGGCAATTTGTCCCAGAGGAAAACCATAACATCCTGGTTTGGCTCGAGCTCCCACTTCCTGTCTGATTCTCTCCTGTTTTCTATCAAATGAGAGCAGAATAAATAAATAAATAAGGACGGCAGATGCTTGCATGATGGTCTACAGCAGCCACTGTTTTCCCTCTCGTGTCTAATAATGAATAGGTTTTCCAAACGGATTACAAGTGTACAATATTTGAATGAAGCCATTAATCCACAAGGGCCGAAAGGAGGGATCAACAACAACAAGCCGAGACATGGCAGGCCTCTGGCACAGAACTCATTGGACGGGACGCGATCCAATTATCTCCAACTAAATCGGACCAGCAGACTGCTGGATTATGTGATCTGGAGGAGGAGGACACCAGGACAGCTTAGCCTTCTTCCTCCTCCTCCTCCAAGATTCTTCTGGCACCTCCTCCTCCTCCTCCTCCTCCTCCTGCTCTCCTTTGTTCTGTCAGCTCATACATTCATAGAAAGGATGCTTCTCAGAGGTAAGCTAGGACTGTTCAGAGTAAATGCTCCTTGTGGAGGGTAATTCAGCCTAGTTTGCCTTTTTCTTCAAACCTTTCTAAGACTTTTAGTCACAACCCGACACTGCTTGCCCCCCCGGCTGTTGCCTCCCCTGATAACTAAAGATCCAGTCATACTGCTGCTGACAGGGTCCCCCTCTGTGATCTGCTTCTCTCATGTGAAGCTGATCTGATTATCTACAATCAGTGTGAACGGAGAAAAAAAGCTGCGTGTCCTCTGAGATTGTCCTCAGGACACATTACGTGTTATAAGACGCAACATGTGCTTGAACAATCAACTGAGACTCGCCACAGACCTGCCATGACAACAAGCACATCTTCAGACACTCAGCCGAGACGAGGTTCGTCTGGTCGGGCCGAGCGGCACGATGACTCAGCAGGTTTGGAAGAGGCCGCGAGGGGACAAAGCAAAGAAAAGTACTGTATGTGCCTTCAACACACAGCTCTGCTGAACACTGTCATTTCTCAGGGCAAAGCTTTTCTGATACGAGGATTTTCTGCTTTTCTTTTCTTTGGGTTTTGGACAGCCGGACTGACAAAACAAACAACATGAAGACGCTTCAGAAAACTCTGACTGACATCTGTTTGACATTTTATGAACCAGAAGATTAACTGACAATCAAGATCATCATTAGCTGCAACCCTGAGTGAGATAAACATAGAATATTGTATGTATGTGTGTACGCATGTATGTGTATATCTGCATACATACATAAAGTTTCTTCTTCTTTCTGTTACAAAAAGACCAAACAGCTGAAACTGCAATTTCCCAAAAACAAATGATTAACTCGACTCTTTCATTTGACTGAAAAAAAAAAAAAGTAATGCATTATTATTTTATAATGTCAAAAACTAAAATAATACTATTGAAGGTTTTGTTTTAACCAGTTGAAGGGTTTTTTCTTAAAGTGATGCATTAAGTTTGAATACACCGATTAATATCACACTTCTGATTCATCCACAAAGCAACAACCAGTATTTTGTTGCAGCAGAAACCTCACGAGACAGACCAGGCAGAATTAAAGGGTCACAAGAGGAAAAGCTAAAACAAGTCTCTCATCGAGAGACGTGTAAATGAGTCCTAACTGCCGAGACAAAATCTTCAGCCATTCTTCCTCATGGGGAGCTGGAAAGTCAGCAAACACATGCACAGAGAGCCCGGACCTGCTGGCAGGGGAGTGGCTATATTTAAAAACTTGTTAACCTCTGGCTGATGACACAGCACCTGAGGGACAGTCATCAGCAGAACACCTGAGCGGTACAGAACACGCATACTGCACACATGACGCGCTTCAAGCTCAGCACAGTGCTGTGTTATGAGACACAGAGTGCTTCAATCTCTCTTAACGCTCTCAAATAATTAGGTTTATCTTTATTGACTGTAAGCATACTAATGCAAATTAAATGTAACTTCAATGTGGTTTTAAAATAAGGTAAAGTCAACATATTGGTGCCGCACATTGACATTAAAATAAAGACAAAAGCATTTTAAGAGGTGGACACTTCAGGGATGCAGTGAAAGCTGATTTTCATTAGTTGCTTTCATCCTGTATCATTCAGGGGATTTTCAGCGAGGGCAAAGCTCTTTTCAGCACCGCGTCTCTCACTGTCTGAAGGTTATTCTCCATTATTTTTGATGAAACAAGCAATTATTTTATGTAACCAATGTCAGAAAAATACTGAAAAATGCTCATCACAATTCTTCAGAACCACCGCATTGCCAGTTTTGTCTGGCCATCAGTCCAAAACCCCAAAATATGAAATGAATAACATGAAAATCAAGATGGGCAGCAAATCCTCACACTTCAGAAGCTATGACCTAGTCATCTTAATCTTGTCGTTAATCATGTATCATCATCAGCTGATCAGTTCATCTACTTGTTTCAGCACTTAACGCCTCACAACAGTTAAATCTCAAAACAGCTCATATCCACGGCCATGATTCACTGCCCGAGCTCTGGAGCTGTAAGAACACAAATTATTGATTCAGCAGATCCATCAGCAGCCACAGCTGGATGTCTGCTGGTAATTGGGAGTTGCACTACAGACTGATCATCATATCCCAAAGGCTGCTGGGTGAGAGAGAGCGAGACAGCGTGCAGGGACGCCTCCCTCCACAGCACGACAATGAAGACGAGCACAATCTGGCTGAAGCTGCCGAGCTAGCTAAGCTAAGCTAACCCACTTACCTCACACCTTTCTGAGAGACAAAACTTCACGTCACTTTTCAGAGATGGAGCAACAGAGCAGAGTACACACAGATTTAGACAATAATTCAGAGCCAGAGCTGATGACTGTGAGGGGAAAGATGGCGAGCAGTGGCTGAACTTTGGAAGAGGCGGCGGGAATGGGAGGGAAAAATCTGATTAGCCTATTAGAAAGGGGAAAGTACGAATGATGAGCGACAAACTGATTAAGGGTGCTGGCAGTGACAGATGGCCGTCAGGCACAGAGGAGGACGTCACAGGGCAGGGAATGGAAACACACCGACGACAAACATGATGGGTGTCGCTCTACTCTGAGCGGACACTGAAAGCGTGAGGGCATGGCAGAGCTGGAGGGGTTCATGGGAGGGCTGAAAGTTTTAATATGAAGGTTGGTGGGAGGAAAAAGCTAAAGCAGACCTGCTTCCTCATCCTCCTCCTCCTCATCATCATCATCATCATCATCATCATCATCATCAGAGCTGGATGACGAGGGGGCTGCGGCTGGGCCTGAGGTGGCGGCAGAGGCAGAGCTAGCTCCACTATTAGCAACATATCCATACTGCATGCCTGTTGGAAGGGGGAGTGGGAGAGGTACATGAGAACACTGGGTAATCGACAGCAGACAGGACGGCGGTGGTCAGCAGTAAACTTCATTCCATGTGATGTGTGTTTCACTGTGTGTGTGTTTGTGTGCGTGTGTGTGTGTTGAAGCCATGAACTAACTTCTTCCATTCATTGATAAAGCAGCTGGTGGTTTCCCCAGTTTATCAGACAAAACTTTGTGCTGATGATCTTTCTTTTCATGCATGAGAGTTAAAGACCCTCCAGCGAAGTTGAAAAAGGCTCTGCGACAGAGTTTGACTGACAGCTTGTTTTGCATCAAGGTGTGTTGCCTCACATTAACTCGACATTCAGGTCTACATATGAAACCAGTTACGTTTAAGAGGCCAACCGCCAGCAGTACAGACCTGTCTGCTGTGAAAATGTGTGGCACACAATGAACAGCAGCTGCAGTCGTACATCGAGCAAGAGCAGGAGAGAATTTCACTTTGAAAACTTCAGCTATTAGCATCCTCAGCTCCCAAACGCTTACTGCGTGTTGTTTAAAGAAACAGAGCCGCAGCACAGCGTTAAACAGGCCCCTGCTGCAACTTTTTTTGGAAAGTGTTGCAGGCATCAAATTCAGAATGAATGTGTATTTACAAAAAACAATAAAGTTTATCAATTTGAACATTAAAGATCTTGTCTTTGTATTGTATTCAACTGAATATAGATGGAAAAGGACTGTTTTTATTTACGCTTTACAGAGCGTCCCAACATTTCTGGAATCAGATCGATATTTTAAAAT
This sequence comes from Chaetodon trifasciatus, assembly GCA_037975065.1. NCBI lineage: Eukaryota > Metazoa > Chordata > Actinopteri > Chaetodontiformes > Chaetodontidae > Chaetodon > Chaetodon trifasciatus. The sequence goes on along the minus strand of JBBMOE010000036.1, from coordinate 2,583,276 downwards.
CATCTAATCGTGGTTGCTCTAGATCACTGATCTAGGGGGAACAGAAACATGTCTAAAGTCACAGTAAGGCGCAGTATCTTCTGATAGTTAGTGAAAATTGCCTTAATATGGGTGTAATACAACCCATCGTCGATAATCCCTTATATTGTCGATATGAGACCATGCAAAGCTTCAGAGTCAACATGTTTTTGCAACTCAAATTCTGATTAAATGCAGGTGCAGCTGGTGCAAGAGCCCTTTGGTCTGAAGCTGCTCAGCAGACAGTGGAAAAACTCACAGGTCACAACCAAAATAAATCAGCAACTGGCTGCTGAGTTCCAGCCTGAAACCCTCAAATTTGCATGGACACACACCTGCACTTTTGAAAGTGTGTGTATGTGTGTGTGTGTGCGCGCAACAGATTACACGTGTCACATTTCCAAAGCACAGCTGTGAACACGTAAACCATTCACATACACGTGTGCTGTAAAATTAGAGCAGGGCTTCAAATATTTAAAGTGTACATCTAAACATGGGCTCACTGAAGAATTTGGACCAGAAAAGACAAAATCCAGGCACCAGAGCACAGCAAATGTTATGTTTCATACAAATACCTCATTTTCAAACATCAAAACAAAGCAAGTTAGAAAACAATCCAACCAAAACACTTTACATATATACATATATACTTACATACGTGAGGCCCATTGCTAACATTCCTTTGTTAAAACATTCATGGTCTAACTTTACAAGCTGCTGTTCATCAGTTCCAGCAGCCCTGAAGAGCAGTAACAACGCTGAGTCATCTTTTTGTGTGCATCGTGTGAGTCTTTAATAGACTAAAATTAAAATCTGGTTGTTACCTTGGTGGTGGCCCGGCGAGGAATGGACTGAAGTGGAGGGCGTTCCTGAGGGCGGTCGGTCTGCGTCTGCGCCACCGCTGCTGTGAGCGACCCCGCCGTAGGAGTCGTAGCTCTGAGAAGCCAGGTGGCTTTGGTCGTAGTGTTGGTGGACTGCGGTTCGGAAAGAAAAGTACAAAAAAATAAAAATGAAGGTCAGTGTAACCAAAGATTCAACACCTGTATGAAGAGCGAAATCCAAACAACCAACAGCATTAAAAGCAGTAACAGACTTAATGCTGCTGGCTGTCCTCTCAACCCTACAACTACCTGTATACCAGTATGTTTTGATGATTTTTCACTCTTAGAGTGATGAATGCGAACACGGGTTTTGGTCTCGCCTCAAGCACAAATGCAGGCGTAAAGGTGCAGGTGCTGTCTATGCGAAGTGCCTAGTCAAGGTAAGTGACTTGGAGAAAAATATAAAAGATCATAAAGTAAAGAGACATTACTTCTGTAGTCATTTTGAAAGACACATTATGAGACACGTGGAAAAACAAACGTAAAGTCCAAAAGCGATGGCAGCAAAGTATTTGAGTGATACTGAAACTGTTTGCAGCACCAAACACACACACTGCTCTGGCATAAAACTATTATTTTAAGGAATGCCAAGGATTTTTTCACTCTCCTGCCACCTGCTGATCAACCTCATGAATCAAGCCTTCACACATACCTGCGTTTCCTTGGCCATTGACTGTTGGTACCAGCTGATTAGGGGGAGCCACACTGTACCCCGGCTGCACCGCTGTAGTGGAGGCAGGCCGAGAGGCGCTGTACTGATGTAGGGGTGCACCCATGTGGGTTGGCATGGCTCCAGGCGTGGAGGTGCTCTGGGAGGAACTCAAGGTGCCGTACTGGCTACTTCCTGGCACAGACGGGTACGAAACAATCGGGTAGAGGGGAGCTCCAGGGCCGCTAGCTGGCGCAGGCACCAAACTGGGCTGCTGCTGCTGCTGTGGTTGGGAGTGCTGCGCTGGGGCTGTGTGGTACGGCTGCTGTCCATAGTAGGATCCTGGAGTGGCGTAAGGTGGATGCTGCAGCTGCTGCTGGTTGTACTGGGCATTTGATGGTGGTGGTCCTGAAGGAGGGAGGGTGGGATATGGCTGAGAAGGAGGGACAGAGCTGGAGGGAGCACTGTATGGAGAGGGTGCTACATGATGCTGAGAGATGTGGTGGTGGTGCTGCTGCTGTTGCTGATGGTTGCTCTGGTAGTAGTTAACACTGTGGGCACTGTTCGTAATGGGAGCTTTGTTGGGAGCAGGAGCGGAGTGGGCAGGGATGGTGGGGTGGCTCTGGTGTTGAGGTGGGGCTCCATAGCAGCCTGTAGGTGGATACATTGATTGGTACGTCTGTGCTGGACCTGAAAAGAGGGAAGGGGTTGTAAAGTTCACGTTCAATGCGCTTGGTATGTAAAATTATTCATATTTAACTTCTACTGTCAGGGTGTAAATCTAACCAGTAGGGGAAAATGAAGAATAAAGTACATAACAGAGGTTAGCAACAAGCTCCAGCAGCAGCTGTTACTTCAGCAGTGAGGGTTAATACCCAGTTAGCTCTCAAATGAATCCCTGACAGCAGAGCAGCAGCCATCAATAAGAAGTACAGAATTTCAGTGTACATTTAATCGACTGGTTGTTGATCAGAGCTCAAATATGATGCGCAAAAAGGCAAACAGATAACCATCGTTTTACGTTAGCTTAACAGCTACATGTTAGCCGCTAACTCCTTGCGGTTTCGATACCTAAGTTAGCTCTTCAGGTAGCTAAGGTTAGCAACAGACTAGCTTTAGCTGAAACACTCACAGTTTTTCCGAATTTAAAGGTGGTATTCCCCCTTTGTATTTAATAATACTATTATAATTAATACCAGAAGACAGTTGTACAAAAATATATTAAAATCAGCAGTTCACTAAGTATCAGACATCACAGAGGGTTAGCATGCTAACGCTAGCGAGCCGGCTAATCGCTTCATCCGGCCTGCTTTACCATTGTGGTAGGGGGGCGCAGCTCCACCGTTCGGCGTCGAGTTCTGGCTGTAGCTGACGGAGCTGTTCAGGTTTGTGAAACCCGGCGAAGACATCGCTCGGTCCTCCCGTCCTTATGCCCACAGATACACGGGTGGGTAAATACACATGAGCTGCACTGTCCAGAACCTAGTGTCACCTCAGAAATGCGGCAGAGAGGCTGCTGCTGGTCAGTGAAGACCCGGGCAGCCTGGCCAGGTCCGCTCGGCTGAGAGCTGAGGCTTCCAGTCGGGATGCTGAGGATCTCAACTGACTCCTGGCTGTGGTTCTATCACTCCCTCTTGTGGATTTTCTCTGTAAGTATGTATAATTTAGGTATTTCACTTACCAACTCTATTATTTCATTCAAAATACTTGGTTATATCATTATTTATTTACATACAGACATGTGACTCAGCAAGTCACAGTACCACCTAGACTCACGATGACATGTAAACGCAACAGACTGCAGACACTATTTCCTTCATTGCATTTGATTTTGATCCACTTTGGTGCAGGCTAAGTCTTTAAAAATGAAATGTCAGATGCTGCTTTCATTTTCCTTTTTAAATTGTTAGAAAACTGCATTTTCATTTTCATTTTGTCCTCTTTAGAGCAGTTTAAGTCAAATGAGTTTTCATTTATATTGTCAAGTTGTTAGAATATTCCATTTTCAGTTTAACTGTGACTTCAATAATGCTTACATAAATGGAATAGTATAATATATTGCACTTTAATTTTCAAATTTGAATTAACATGCAAATATTGTCCACTTCAGAACAGGTCAAGTCTTTGAAAATGAAATGTCAAACAGCTTTTACATTTTCTTTTTAATGTGGTTATTGAACACCTACGTGAGTGTGTGAAAAAGAAAATGCTAATTGGATTGCTGCATTTTCATTTTTACCCAAATAACACACACAAAAATGAAACATTATAATGCTACTGTGGAATTATGTTTTCATTTTCATTTCAATATAGTCCCCCATGGGCTTCCATGCTTACGTAAAACATAAGTAAAACGATGCAACTGTATCTTTATTCATGAGGGCTCAGGGATTAAAATCACTCATGCTGAAACCTGCTGAAAGTAAGACTTAACTCCACACCTGACTTTACTGGGGGTCTGCTTTTGCATGGTTTCACACCAGCAGGCTTATTCTCAGATAAGCTGAGGTGAATTCTATGAAAAATGTGTCATCCCATGTAAGGCACACAGAGACGATGGTGCTTGTGGAGTGCAGGTGTTTTGGTGACACCTGCAGTGTCAGTAACCTGCTTTGGTCAGAGGCTGCGTGATAAAAATGCATCTAGTTTGTATGCAGCACGACTTCAAACTATTTCAATTTAAAATTGTCTGTGAATTTGGAACAAATAAAAAAAAATGCAATTAATATAAATCAATGCAAACGCACTGATTTTGAAAAAAAAGGACAACCCCCACCTTTTTTTCTTCAAACAAATAAGCATGCACACACAGCTTTCATTACTAAGATGAGGCAGTTTTATGGAATTCTTGTAATAAAATTCTGATTTTTCAGATGCATTCTTAAATTTTCCTCAATAAAAAGATTTGTGTGGGGCTCCGTCTTCAGAATCTAATTCCTTAAATACAGTAAATTTGATTTAATTTCTGACATTCATATAAAAAAAGTCATGGCTTTAAAATACACCGGACACCCTCCACAAATTCTGGTTGTAAATTCTGATTAATGTGCCGGGACAGGCAGCGTCTTCCTGTGGCTGCGAGCACTGATGGCCAGTCATAACCTCTCTATCGCTACACATCCTGAGGGATCCGGGGACGTCCACCAGTGCACTCGCACTCCTCTTTGTGATGCAGAACAGCGGGGGACGCCTTGCTCTGAGCTCGTCCTTTGTTCTGGCAGGTGGGGCAGCAGGCGGTGTGTCCGTCCTGTCTGCAGCCGGGACAGGACAGAACCAGCTGACAGCAGAACTGGGTGGAACAGAGCTTGTACTGGTCCCAGGGACAGCGGCAGTACCTGCAGTCTGGACAGAGACACAGAGCTGTTCACAATAACTGAATGTTGTTTATTAATGTTTTCTGATACAGCTAGCACTCTCTTTATGCGATTCAACATGCTGATAAGGATCTCTGTGCACGCACTCACCTGAGATGACGTCATTGTTGGAGGAGATGGCGTAACGTTCATCAAACACAAAGAGTTTCCCTCGATAGAAACCCTCTGGAAATCGCTCCAGATACTTGTGGATTCCACCTTTCAGCTGGTAAACCTCTTTACAAACATTCTACAGGCAGAACGGCACACAAGAACTTTCAGTGTTGGTTGCAAATGTTGCGAACGATCTGCGTCTGGTGCTGAATATTTGAACTACGATTCAAAAATGATGCATTTCCATTAAACACTTGTTTTAAGTCACAGCTGGTGCGAGGCCACATGCAGACGATGACTCAATAGTTCCCCGCTGTGACTCCCTGCATGACGAACCAGTTCCAGAAGCTGCTTCACTGTTAAAAAGAGTCCATTCTTTAGCTCACATCAAAGACAAGTGGGCTTACTTTTGAGCGGAGGTAGGCCGAGCCGCGCTCACAGCGGATCCCTCCTGTGCAGTACATTAAGACCTTTTTGTCTCGGAACAGTTCCAGGTTCTGGTCGACGTAGTCTGGAAAGTAGCTGAACTTGCGGATGTTTGGAGCCAAACACTGAGTAAACTGCCCCTGAAGGGAAAAAATAATCATGGTTCAGAATGATAAACATCTTTTTCTGGCTTTTGTCCTATTTGATTATGACGGTTGTGTGGAAATTGCGGAAAGTCAGCAAAAACACAGCTGAATCCAGCAGGAACTCAAGAACATTGAAATGATAAGTTCATAAAAAAAAATTCTACTTAATACAAAGTTGTTCAAACCTCCACGTACCTACTGCAACAAGTTAAACATAGTAGTAATGTAATATTTGTTTTAGACAGATTTAGCACAAATGGAGTAAAATAAAGAATTAATATAATGATAATAATTTCAATATTACTATATTTTGTAGAACATCTGCAAGTCTGTGTTTTTGGAGGACAACTGATACATTACTTACGATTTTACTCTCATAAAAATTGCGGCAGTCTAAGAGGATGGTGTCATTGCTCAAATCCCCTTCAGCCAAAAGAGCCTCCACTTCTTTATGAAACTCCTCCGGCTCTAAATGAACTCCTGAGAGGGAAAAGGGAAAAAAACGCTTTCACTGCGACACTAAAAGCAAAGCAGTAAGCAGCAACAGCATAAAAACACCTTTAGAATTCTTACCAATGTCTACATATGAAATAATACAGCAAACTGGAAATAACAGAGCTATAGGCAGCTATAGGTGTCACTGGTAGTAGAGAGGATTTTACTGCAGTATTACAATAGTATTATTGATTTTACAACCATACCTGCCAGTCGGTAGGAAAGAACATCAGGATCCACTCCCATTGGGACGATTTCCTTATAGACCCCGACCCTCAGGTCTGTAAAACACTCTGCGCCGCCATCACTTGTCTGAAAACACACGCACACACACACACACAATTTACATACAATCGGCACTACTAACAATAAACTCATAACAAGAAAGGATGGTGTGACAATTATTTCTGAGAAAACAGGCGTACAACTCTGCAGCTGTGGGCACCAAGTGGAACAAAAACAGAGTTCCTATTCATGCAGTGTGGAAACATTATGTGATGTGTTATCTAATGCACAACAGCCATATCTGTATATTCAATCATCCAACTTGAGTCTGACCTTAAAATCCGCCTTCTCCATCTCAAAGAGAGGGTGTGAACACATGGCGGCGATGTAAACGTCAGTGGCCGTGTTGGTGCCGCCAACTGTTCCATTGATGCCTTCAGTGGCCACCCTCACCTGGAGAAGGTGATCATGATATATTTCAAGGGGTCAGAGAAATTGAATTAAACGTTGATCCATCTATTTCAGAATTAAAAACAAATCTTCATCTGTCCTCGGTGTAAACATTCTGCAGTCTTCCAGCTGGAGGCAGGATAAGAGAATTTATTCACCTTGCCAGTTAAGTGGAGTTTCTCACACAAAGCTTTCTGCCAAGCACAGATGACATGAGGATCTTTCACTTGGCAGTAGTGATAATAGAGGAGAACCTTCCCTGGACCCCTGAGAAGAAGAATCACATTGAGAAGCATTGGTATCCATTTAAAGATTCAGAAATCCAATACATATTTTATAAATCACATATGTTAATAAAACCATACGCTGGATTGAACTGAAAGTACTTCTGAAGTTGATCCTCAGAGATGTGACCTGTCTCAGGGATCCACGCAGAAACGTCCGCTGGCTCAGCCTCACGCTCATTCGGCTGCTGTGTTTCAGACTCTTCCTCCAGCTGGCTTAACAAACGCTCATATGCGGCCTGTGTGAGCTGCTGTATTTCAGCGTCATGAGTCCTGGCCACATGTTTGTGAATGGCAGAGTGTTCTTTGAAGGTACGGCCGCAGCAGCACCAAGATGTGCTTCCTTCTTCCTGACAGCGATCCCTCTTGGACGCCACGAAAGCAGCAAACGACTGTGGAGAGGAAAAAGCGTGAAGTGCTTTTAAAGTGGCAAAGTCAAATCCTTTTTTAAAATAAAAGTTAGAAATAACACAGATTACATCATAGTTCCCAACATTTGTTGCCTGAGCCCCTTAATAGAAACCCATGACCGCCTGTTTAAGATTATTACCTCCAACAAAGGAGGATATGTTTCTGCTCCAGTGAGAAGAAAGAACCCATTAAGCGTTGGAGTGGATCTGAATCATGGGGCAGACGTGTATTATTTTTACCTTTCATTAATGCTGCATGTTTTTGTTTTTTCTCTTCTGAGTGTTTCACTCTGCTGTACAGGTTGTGGGCATTTGGCTTTGACAGAACAAATCCCACACATCTTAAAATCCAGTAGGTGGTTGTAAAGTTCAACAGTGACAAAACACTGCCGATTGTAGAAATACGATGACTCCATTCACAATTCTCCTATCTCGTAACAGTGATCCTCTGGGATAGCTGACACATGTAGTTCATACAGACAAACTTCATACAGAAAACAGTCATTGTGGAGCGCTCGGGGACAGTGGTGTTCCCTAATCATGTAGTTAAAAAAGGTCATATAACAAGATTTGTTGTCACTCACCTTCCTCCTACAGAAGCTGTAGTACCTCCTTTGTGAGGCAGACAGTTGTTTCTCCTGTTTTAACGTTACTTCATTAGCTGACGAGGTGTCAAGCTCCAAGTCCGTGAACTCTGGGCAAGGCGTATCTTCCGCTGCCATGTTTTTTAAGTTTTTAAAAATACATTATCAACTTAGTTAGCCAGGAAACACTCTTTAGCTAGCTAAGTGAGAAGATTCGATAAAATTTAGAAGGAGCTACTTCCGCTGTTTGGTCCGAGTAATGCATCGTCGAAGCATTCATTACTGACGGAACCTTGGCGAACATTCAATAAAAAGTCTTAAACGTGACAATATGCGCATGTCACATATCCAACTACCATCAAACGTGCAGCAGAAAACCCAGCTGTAAACACCGGACGAAAAAAGACGGTGCACCTTCCGGTTGACTCCCGACTGCCCCGGATGTGCCTCACTTGAATCAGACCGCTATTATTTTTCTGCACTAGTAGCGGCCAGGCTGAAGGATCTGGAAGCTTGTTTAGCCGACTTATTATTTTGTTTCATAGCCATTTCCTTGCCGAAATACCTTAGCGCTGCTTTTATAGCGAGCGGAAGATGTCCAGGAGACGACACAGCGACGAGAATGACGGTAAGAGGACGATACGTGTGTAATTCAGACGTTAGGCTAACGACTGGTGGCTACCCACCGTTAGCGTGATTTTGGTAAGGTTAACGTTAATCTTGTGCTTGGTGCTTTCACGCATGCTGATTGAAGGATTGCTTTACGATGCCGGGCTTTAGTTCTTGTCGTTGCGATCTAAAAAATGCAAAACACTCATGATCTCTTTATCTGGTTTCGCATTCGTGGCTGGAAAGCGAGAAGATTTAGCAAAGTGAGATATTAGCGGAAGATTAACCGGTACGCGGTTACCGTTAGCTGCTATGTTAGCTTCTGTTAACCTGGGTAGCTAGTAGGTAGATATGGGGGCGGTAACCCAGTGATTTGAATAATACAAATACCTCAGTGGGAGTAGTTATTATAAAACGCACTAATGCCCATTTTATCCTTACAAGATTGCGATCCACTGCTTTAGGGCTGATTAAAAGTTTACGCATTAAGTAGTAGTTAAAATCCACCCTTAAACAGAATGTACATTGTGCTACTTTAAATAGCAATATTAATAACGTTAACGTTATCAATGGTTTCTGTCGTTATAATGCATTGACTCTGAGATAATGGTCGACTCAATGCGTGATTTAGATACGTTCAGACATTACTTTCCAGCTTTGAATCAGAGAAAATGTAAGTGTTATAATGAAATCAATGCCACAGAGGCAGCCTGAGTTTTAATTCCTAGATTGGGACAAGTTCCAGAAATACCAAAAGGAACATTAGCATCTTTTTGTTAAGAACACAAAGTTAATCAATTACCCGTTTTTGGTAAGCCGCTCATATGTTAGTGTAGTGAAGCGTCCCTGTAAGGAGAAGCAGCTTCAAAATGACAAATTATGATACAAATGTAGTGTGTTAATCCTGTTTTCGGGTGGATTTTCCATCCTGGCTGCTCCTGGCTTATTCTCTCAGCTAGTGCTTCTGGCTTCACTCACTCTGTGATCATTTTGTGACTCGTTTACACTTCCAGGAGGTCAGGCCCACAAAAGGAGGAGAACATCAGAGCCCATTGAAATTGAAGACCGCCTGGAGTCACTGATATGTCGTGTGGGGGAGAAGGTAAAGAGTCAGCTCTGGCAAAGTGCTGTAATTACATCAAGTGTGTGAGATTCTGTTCATCTCACTCTGATCCAAACGGCTGCGCTGTTCTACCCCTAAAGGCAATCAAAACAAAGAGTATGGCTTTACAGACTCAACACGGAAGTGATTTTCATACATTTATTTGCTAATTGCACATGGCCGCTGGCAGTGCAGGCTCATTTTAGTTGAATTAGTTTGTTGGATATTGCGAATGCTAGATTGTTCCATGTTTCTTGGCAGAGTACATCGTCCCTGGAGAGCAACTTGGAGGGCCTCGCAGGCGTGTTGGAGGCCGACCTTCCAAACTACAAAAACAAAATCCTGCGCATTTTATGTGCCGTGTAAGTTCAGCTCTCAGCCTTTTGTGATTGAAATGATGTGTGTTCGCGTGGTCGTTTTTCACTGAGTCATCTTTTGTTGGACAGCGCCCGCCTCCTCCCCGAGAAGCTCACCGTGTATACGACTTTAGTTGGCCTCCTGAATGCCAGGAACTACAACTTTGGGGGCGAGTTTGTGGAGGCCATGATCAGACAACTCAAGGAGACACTGAAGAACAACTTGTACAACGAAGCTGTTTACTTGGTAAGATGACTTTTTATACGCTCTAAGCCGCCGATGCTTCCACCCTTTTTTCTTTTAACACTGTGTTCTTTTTGTAGGTGCGTTTTCTGTCTGACTTGGTCAACTGCCATGTGATCGCCGCTCCTTCCATGGTGGCCATGTTTGAAAACTTTGTCAGTGTTACTCAAGAGGAAGATGTACCACAGGTAGGTTAAGGCTGCGGCAGAGTGGTCCCGCCATTTTGTTAACTACACTGAAGCACTGAAGGAATCCATGAACGTGTTAACTGCAGTCATGGCAGCAGTGAAGGATCGGGGTGAACTGTAGGTTAAAGAGAGTAAAATGCTGAAATGTTTTGAAGATGTTTTTATCATGCAGATATGTGTACACCTCCTAAATCCTCCAAGATGTTCCCCACAGAGTGACAATTGGGAAAGTACAAAAAATTGTAGAATTATGGGAAGCCCCGTGATTTTCAGTCCCGCTTCACGTTGAGGCTGAAGTGACGAGGTCTTGTGTGCGTCCTAAGGTTCGGTCGGACTGGTTCGTGTATGTGGTGCTGTCCTGCCTGCCCTGGGTCGGTAAGGAGCTGTACGAGAAGAAGGATGTCGAGATGGACCGACTTCTCAGCCAGGTCGAAGGCTACCTCAAGTAAGATGTCTGCCGTGGTTTCCTGCTCATTGCTCTCGTTTGGTCTATCGTCTTTTTACTTTTTGCTAAATTTCTTGCCATTTGCTCAAAGCTTCAGTCGCTCTTTTAACTGATTCCGTCATCAGTCAGCTGAAAGTCGTATTTTTCTCTCATTTTTAGGGGGCGAGTAAAGACGCACGTTCCCATGCTGCAGGTGTGGACCGCAGAGAAGCCCCACCCACAGGAGGAGGTGAGCTGCACGTGTCCCTTTACTGTTTGGAACATAAAGAAAATTGTCCTGAGGTCACTTTGGTTTCAGTCATTATCTCTGAAAGCTGTGCAGATATTATGGAGGTAAGGAGAGAAGAATCAGACAGAGATGAATCTTTTCTGCTGGCAGAAATACTGGCACCATTTTAAAGAACGAGTCTTCAGTCAGATCCTCTCTGTGGGTCTCTCCTCTGACCCACCTGAACTGTCTGTTGGTATTTTGCAAGATATTGAATTTGAGAGATTTTGCATGAATCCACAAAGTCGCCTTCTGGTTGACATTTTCTGCTCTGACCTCGCTGATTCTAGCGTCACCTTGAGAGCTATTACAGCGGCGGCTGGTGCTTTTCTTCTTGTGGTCAGAAGCGATGTGATGGCTTGGCCTTTCCACACGCTCGCAGCGTGTGTCAGTTCCTCAGGACGCTGTTAAAATCCCACCTCTCTCTCCCTGTCAGTACCTGGACTGCCTCTGGGCCCAGATTCAGAAGCTAAAGAAGGACCGCTGGCAGGAGCGCCACATCCTTCGTCCTTACATCGCCTTTGACAGCGTGCTGTGTGAGGCCCTGCAGCACAACCTGCCCCCCTTCACCCCACCGGGCCACATGCCCGACGCCCAGTACCCCATGCCCCGGGTCGTCTTCCGCATGTTCGACTACACCGATGCCCCAGAGGTGCTTTAAAGCTTGTCTTTGAAAACACGTCACTATGTTACTGATTAGCTCTCTGTTGTTGATGTTGGTGTATAGTCAACATGTGATTTTTGATCAGATCCCTCAAACCTTCGTCCTCTTTGTCTTTAGGGTCCTGTTATGCCCGGCAGCCACTCTGTGGAGAGATTTGTCATAGAAGAAAACCTGCACTGTATCATCAAGACTCACTGGAGAGAGAGAAAAACATGGTGGCTAACCAACTCAGTCATTTCAGTTATCTCTGAATGTCGACGACAGACTTTAATGTTTTAACGTCTGTGATTTTCCTTTTGTATCTTTCAGTGCTGCCCAGTTACTCAGCTATCCAGGGAAAAATAAGATTCCACTCAACTATCACATCGTGGAGGTCTGCACACTTTTAACGAGCCGCATGCTGAGAGATGAATAATTCAAAGTAAAGGCCGGTTTGACATGTTTCTGTGTTTTCAGGTGATCTTTGGAGAACTCTTCCAGCTGCCCTGTCCGCCTCACATCGACGTCATGTACACCACGCTGCTCATCGAGCTCTGCAAACTGCAGCCAGGATCTCTGCCACAAGTTGTATCCTTGATTGTTTGTGCCACTGCAGAGTTCCAGCTCTGAGAGGTCATGGTGTGCTGGTGTGTTTGTTCACTCTCAGAGCGACTGCGCCTTAACGTCTGCCTGTCAGTTGGCTCAAGCCACAGAGATGCTGTACATGAGGCTGGACACCATGAACACCACCTGCATAGACAGGTCACTGAACTGCACATTAACTCCAGCGCACGAGTGAACGGCTTCCTGTCTGTGGTTAACATTTGCTTTTTATTTCCAGACTAATCAACTGGTTTTCTCACCATTTGAGCAACTTCCAGTTTCGATGGAGCTGGGATGACTGGTGAGCCTCTGCAGCTGCTCTTTATGTTTTTCAAACTGGGTAAAAAACAACCCGCTCAGCTGACAGTGCGATCGTGTGTCCTCTCTAAAGGTCTGACTGCTTGGCCACGGATCTAGAGAAGCCCAAGCCCAAGTTTGTCAAAGAGGTTCTGGAGAAGTGCATGAGGTATTCGTCTTCGTCTTTCTCCTCAGAGACGTCAAATATCAGTCCAGTTTGAAAATGTTGCCTTTGATGCTTTCATTTTGGAAAGTGTCTCCTTGAACTGAAGTGGTCTGTTGTCCCCGCAGACTTTCGTACCACCAGCGGATAGTAGACATCGTCCCTCCGACCTTCTCAGCACTCATCCCAGCTGAACCCATCTTTGTCTACAAATACGACGACGAGAGCGCCTGTAAGCACGCGCGTGCAGTCATCTGAGCCCTGATTGGTCACACATGAACTCTTAGTAAAATGTGTCTTCTGTCTCACAGCTTCGTTACCGGGTTACCCACTGTCCATCACCGTGGGAAACGCCATCAAGAACCGAGCGTCCAACGAGGAGATCCTGTCCATCCTCAAAGAAGTGCCCAACCCCAACCAGGAAGACGATGATGGTCTCTTTCTTTTATCGTTTTGATTCCCTTCTTGGTGGCAGTGTCATGGTTTTCTGTTCGTGGTTCTTTTTACAGTCCGACAAAGTAAGAAAGTCTCATTTACGTTCTGTGTGAAAGACGGAGGACGATCTCAGAAGAATAAGTGATAACGTTTGTCATTTGTTTGGCTCAGAGTCCTTCAGTAATCATCTTTAAAACATTTGGATATTAAAGTGTGACATCGTGGGTGGATTACACAACGTCTGTCACCCCAAAAAGTCCACTTTTCTGCTTTTAAGTGACGATGACATTTAGCTGCAATCAGCCGGCGAGTTTGAGATTTACCCAAACGTCATTTCACTCTGTCCTGTAAAATCGCCTTTTCACTCTCGTGACTCTGTCCTCTTTCACTCCTCTTCCTTTCTTCCAGACGAGGGCGAGAGTTTCAACCCTCTGAAGGTCGACGTGTTCCTGCAGACTCTCCTCCATCTGGCTGCCAAATCCTTCAGCCATTCCTTCAGTGCCCTCGGCAAGTGAGTTCACCGCCATGAAAAACGCTTTTGGCTTTTTACCGTCTTCATGTCTTTCACCTGCTTTTAAGAGTGTGTCTCTCTCAATACAAACCAAAAATGTTGAAACTATCATTCATTCACCAAAAGGCTAGCATCGATCTGTACTCACTGTCCTTTTTTCCTGTGTGATGACTGAACCTGACCCTGCTCAAACACACACACAGGCTTCACTTGGATGCTGCTCACATGCTCATGAAAGTTAAGAGAATTAGAGAGGGAAGAGATTCAAAGAGAACACAACACTGACACAGTCGAGCGTTTCACCTCCAGGTTCCACGAGATCCTGAAGAACCTGACAGTCAGCGACGAGGGCAAGCTGCACATCCTCAAGGTGGTCTATGAAGTGTGGAGGAACCACCCGCAGGTACCGCAGTCACTCACAGTGTGGATGTCTTTGTGTGAAAATGTGTGTTTGAGGTGGACTCGAGGTAACGTGTCCTCGCTGCGTCGCAGATGATCGCCGTGTTGGTGGACAAAATGATCCGGACGCAGATCGTGGACTGTGCCGCCGTCGCTAACTGGCTCTTCTCTCAGGATATGGCTCATGAGTTCACCAGGTGGGATGTGGGACATTTAACAGGAGGAGGACAGAGGACACGTGAAGCTTTAATTATGTCCATTTTTCCAAGACGTAAAAATCAGTGCTCTGTTTTCTGCGTTGTTTTTTACGCGCTGCCTCTGAGCACAATGTTTTCTCTCTTTTCCTCATGCAGGCTTTTCATCTGGGAGATTCTACACTCGACCATCCGAAAGATGGACAAACACGTCCAGAAGATCCAGCAGGAGTTGGAGGAGGCCAAGGACAAACTGGAGAAACAGCAGCATAAGAGGGTAACTCCGTCCACCACACGATGTCCGTCAGGGCCGCGTCAGCTGATGAGAAATGACTGAGCTGGTTAATGTGTGTGCGTGCGTGCGTGTGTGTGTTCACCATCAGAGGGACAGCGGTGACGACGAGGACATGGACAAGGCCAGCGAGGATGAGGAGGGCCAGTTGGAGGAGCAGATCGAGAGGCTACAGGAGAAGGTGGAGTCGGCTCAGAGCGAACAGAAGAACCTCTTCCTCGTCATCTTCCAGGTACTGAAGGGGGGCGAGGAGTCCTGAACCTTAGACCAGGACCAGAGGGTCCCAGCAGGGTTCTGAAGCTGCGGCGTGTTTCTCCTCGTGAAAATGATTTGAGGTTTCTGCGGCGCAAACCTGATTATAGACGAGAGGAAAATGCTCCGCTTCAGACATGATTCCACGTCCGAGTCCCGTTTGGTGCAGCTTGCTCTCACTGAAATGTTTTTTTTTCCCTCCCGCAGCGTTTCATCATGCTGTTGACGGAGCACCTGGTCCGCTGCGAGACGGGCAGCGTGGACATCAGCACGCCGTGGTACAAAAACTGCATCGAGCGGCTGCAGCAGATCTTCCTCATGGTAAAACAGTCACACACACACACACACACACACACACACTCTGCAGCGGCGCACGTTTGACGTTAGCGTCCCCTCTTTGACGTGGCGTCTCTCCTCGCTCCGCAGCACCACGTGACCATCCAGCAGTACATGGGCACCCTGGAGAACCTGCTGTTCACCGCAGAGCTCGACCACCACATCCTGGCCGTCTACCAGCAGTTCTGCGCCCTGCAGCTCTGAGACGCGGGATTGGACGGCGTGGAATGTGTGCTTGTGTTCACACAGTACCTGTGCTAAACCTACACGTTAGAAACTACCAGCTCTTGCATCAAGAATCTCATCACGGGCTTTATTTTTAAACTTCCCTGTTTTGTGTTTGGTGCCATTCGGAGTCGCCACGTCTGACGGCGGCCTTCACAGTAGGAATTCAAACACGAGTCAGTTTGAGGAATCCTGTTGTTAATTTGCTGTAGTGTTTCCCTTTTTTTTGTTTTTGGGTTTTTTTTTTTTGTCTTGGTTTTGGATTTTGTTCATTTTTACATCCTGCTCTTATTCTTCTGAACGGATCTTTTTAAAAACCGTATGAACTGTCTGAGTCCAGACGGAGCTGCAGAAACGATCGTAGGAGAGATTTCAGGTCAGCTCGCTTTGATTCTGAGTCGAGAGAGCGCTCTACTTTTTTATATTTGTTTTATGTGGAATTGGGAAAGAATTAAAACTCTGCAGAGTCTTTTCCCGCCTGCTCGTGTGTCGTTTTCTTCCTCCTCCGCTCTGACGGTGCAGATTCTCTGAAAATAGACGGAGGAATCCAGATAATCCAGAAAACACGTTAAAATATCACCTGAGGCATCGTGGGAAGGCGCGCTGGTGGCGCTGCTTTGTGGATAAAGCACAACAGGCGACATTTTTAAAGAAACTGGTCGTGAAACTTCAGAGACGAGTCAGCACTTTTGTTTCATCTTGAAATTAGAACAACTTGGAGTTAAATTAAGTTGCTGTTTCAGATTCAGTCCAACAGCTGATAATGATCTCATACTCCCTTTAGAATTAACAGAACTTCCAGTTTTAGCTTCAGATTTCTTTCTTAGCATCTTAACATTTTAACCAGCAGATGTTTTATTTTTACTTCGTAGCTGACAGAATAATTACTGAAATTTGAACTGATCCTTTTTCTTCTGACAGTCTTGTTAAAACAGTAACTTCGGTTTCTCCCTGGAAATGACGAAATGACCACATGAGCGGCTCATTTAAGTGTCACTTTGCAGAATGCGTGTGATCTCCCTTTTTCTCAGCAGCTGTTTTGATTCAGAACATCACACCTGGAGACACGAGGTCTGCAGTCAGTTCAGGTGTTTGAGCGTTAAAACTGACGGTTCAATGCTGGAACAGAGACGGCATCATGTCGTGCTTTTCCTCCTGTCACACACTGAAAAGATCTGCCTCGCTGACGCTGAACGTCTCCAGTTTCAGTGTCTCACAAAGGTCTAAACAATGTTTTAAAGACAACAGACAAACACAGACTCAGCGAGAAGGAACTGAATGCATTTTATTGACATTTTAAGGCATTAAACAGAAACTATCATTCTTGTGGTCTTGGCCTTGAAGTGAGAAGAACTTAAATTTGATGGATCTCGTTCCAGATGATCAAATCTAAAAACACTGCATCGTCAGTTCACATCATTCAAGTTCATCAGTTTTCTAAATCCTCAACGCTTCTTTGGAAAACACAAAACAACAGTATTAGTGGTCTTAACTAGTGGAAAAAAAATCACATTTAATTAGAGTAAGTGTTAATGTTGACACATTGGACACATTCAGGACTGAAGACTCGCTTTATTGCACAAAACCCACATTTGTCTCTGTGAGGCTTCGACGTCTGCAGTCCTTTAGCTGGAAGTGTTTTTACAACTTTAAGGCATTAACATGTAGCTCAGTGCTGTCATGAGGAGCAATGACACACTTCAGTAAACAGAGGACGGTCAGTGAACAGTGTTACTGACAAACAGGAAACACTTCTGATTCCAGGCGGTCCAGTCTGAACCTGCAGACAAGCTGCTGAACGTGTAAGTTAAAACGTGTATTCAGCATCTTTTATAGTGGTTTTAGTACAACAGGAGGAGACGTGTGTGCCAGCGATGATGTGACAAAAGTGACTGACATTTGTTTGACGTGTAGATTATTTAGAAAAGAATATTTATCTGAGAACCAAAGTGTCAAAGTGAGAGTTCGCTGAGAACGCTGAACGTACCTCTGTCTAAATCCAGTCAGTCAGTCAATAAATCCAGCTGAACCACACCTGCTCAAAGGTAACCAGCCCACCTATGAACTCTGTCAATGACATTTTAGTTTAAAGGTCATCAGTGTAAACACAAGGCATTACATTCGGTCCATCTATTCCAGCTTGAAAACTTCAAACGGCTCTGTTTCTGTAGTTAGAGCTCTGTCTGTCTCTGCAGTACGTGGAGTTGCTGTCTTTGAGAAAATGCTGCAGGGTTTGTTGTCAGTCCCCGCGGGTCAGACAGACTCTGCAGTTCTTCTCCACACAGCAGCAGGAAGCAGACGAGAGCACGGAGCAGCTCGTACATCAGGCCGCGATTTCGCTTCGGTGAGCGTTCAAAGAAATCCTGACGACTGAAACGAACCCTGAAACAGGCAGAGTGACCGCGGACACCTCGTCACTCCAGCAGCCTGTTTCTGGTTCGTCTTCTTTTAAGTTTTGCTAAAACTTGACTTTTCTCAAGGCGAGAAAAACACTCGATCAGTGTCGTGAGCTGCTTCACCAGCTGACTGGCCTTTCTGATCCGACTGCTTTTTAGCCTCTGGGCTACAAAACAACACACAAATCTCTCTACAAACTACTTTTTTGTGTAAAAGTATACAGTCTTTAAGTGCATTATTACAAGAACAGGTTTCTCATTTTTGGAATGATGCTAGTAGAAACAGACTTAATATAAAATCTGTAACCTGACGTACCAAAAAAAAAAAAAGAGGCCTTGATGCCAAATAAAAATCAATTTCACCCATGAAAACAACCTGCAGGTGTGATCACCCATAAGTCCCTCTGTCGTCACGAGCCTGCAGCGGGTTCACGTGTCCGCAGTCGCGGCGTGCGTATCGGCCGTCGAGCCGCCGCTCCGTCGGTAAGTCGCTTCTTCCTCGGCCTCCAGTCGTCTGTATCGCGTGTGGAAGAAGATGACGAAGCAGCACGAGAAGAGGCTGCACAGTCCCGCCATCACCAGCATGGGCACTGAGGGCGAGAAACGAGCACGTTAAAGCACAGCGGCAGCTCCCCGAGAGTCCACGTCCTCAACGGCTCTGAGTTTAATGGAAGTCAGTGATTTTTAAACGTTTACATAACAAACAGGCCAAATCCACGACAGACGGCCACGACGAGCTCAAAGTGCACAGCTGGAAACTTCCTGCATTTTGAGGAACTCGTGTGTAGAGTTTCCTTGCGCACCATAAAATCTGTTGTACTCTACTACCCAGAAACCTTTGAGCTGAGGTCAGCGAACTCGCTCAGTGAGGCCGCTTTTGTTCGACGCTCGCGGCGGCGTGACATTATGTGACCTACCCCTCCAGCTCAGGACTGCGTTCCCACAGGTGGACAGGGGAGACTCGGTGAGCCGGTGGGTCAAAGCCTGAAGGAGGATTATGTAGAGGACAGACTGCACCTGTCTGGAAGAGATCACAAGGAAACGATGAGGAAACGATGAAGTCCAGGAAGCGACCGGAGTCCGCTCTGAATCACTCTGAGGGCTGTGGAGCTCAGTGCTTCATGTGTTCGCCTGCTCGGTCTATAATAATGTGTAAACTGTGTGTCCTGGACACTCAGACAGTAGTACCCCGATATGAAGATGAGTCCGGCCGACGTGGCTTCTCCGACGGGGTACGTGCACTCCACGGACAGCTCCATGGCCACCGGGTAAATGGAGAAACCGAACAAGCCAAACAGAGAGCAGACGGCGGCCACGGCGGCTTTCTGCTGCGGCATCTGAGACACCTGAGAGGAGGAGAGCCAATCGTAGAGCAGCTCTGAATATCAACAGGGCAGCAAAAATGGCACATTAATCATCCCTAAAAAGGTTCAGTGAGAGGGGCTCCCAACCAGTAACGTCCACATAAATGTAGAGAAACACATCACAGATGACAAACGTTCAGGTGTCAGTTATCGCTGGTGGTGCTGCTGGTTTTGGCTGTTTGCTGCTCAGTGGATACAGATGAAACGTGACCTTCTGACACCTTTTTTAAAACCTCGTGGGGAAAAAAGTCGTCATTAAAAAATAATTCAGTTTTTAAAAAACATGGTTCACCTTCACCACCACGTTATAAACACTGATCACTTTCTTGTTTTACTGTCTTTTGTGCCCGTTTCTTCCTCTTGTTGTTTCCTCGCCGCTCATCAGAACACTGAATGGACGCACTTCTGTTCTCCTGAAAACTGAGAGCTCGACACGGAGAGAACGACAAGAACTTCCACCTCCGACGCTGAACCTCGACTACGTGGGGGGACATGAAAACGTCCATGTGGGTTCTGATGAGGCGTCTTCACTCAGCTTCATTCAGCTTTCTTCCACCGTCGCTGTCCTCTCAGTGACCTCTCACACTGACTTTATTCATGCTGTTCTCTATTGAACGGCTGCATTACAGTAAAATAAAGTAAGTGTCAAAACAGGTTGATGAACAGCAGCCATCTTTAAAGAGCTGCACATCAAACACTGCGGCTGTTCTTATCCCCGTTCTTTGTTCACCTCCTCGGCTCCTGTCTCACACTGCAGACGCGCACTTAAATAAATGTTCTCTAAATTTCTGCCAGAGAAAAGAAGTCGATAAAGTCGGCCTCCGAGAGCTGCAATCTCCCTGAAAGATTTCACTGCAGAGGTTTTTTTTTTTCCTTTAGGGAGCAGCAGACGATTTTCTAAATGTTTATTTCTGTCATCAAAGATGTGAAAGGCACGCTCTGCAGCTCATGTGATAGTTACTTTCATCAACACAGACGCAAGGATTTTTCTTTCCTCCTTCATTCATCAGAAAAATCTCATCCACACGAGCACGTTTCAAAAAAAGTCTGTCTCTGAGTTTCTGAGTATCTTCAGTTTACCAAAAGCTGCATTTTCAGGGACCTAAGACTGTGTTTGTGCGTGAACGACCACAAGGCAGAGTAAATTAATCAAGTAAAACAAACTAGAAGCACAAACAGGAGCGACGTCCTCACCACTGAGAAGGCGATGCACGCGAGGGCGGTGAAGCTGATGTTGATCTTCGTGGCTTCGGTGAACTTCTTGGTCTTGTCGACGTAGAGTCCCAGAGCGCCGGCGCCCACGATGCCAAACACGATGAAGAGGGCGCCGCAGACGCCAGCGAAGTCCTGCAGGGACGAGGTTTTACACGTTTATTGAGTATCCGCATCCAGCACGTGAAACGGCTCGTTTTCCTTTCCTGTGCAGTGTACTCACGTCGGTGTATCCCTGCACACACAGGATCTGCTCCAGCAGAGTGGAGAAGCAGGTGAAGACGGCCATGCCTGAGCCGAGGCACAGCAGCAGCACGAGGTAGGCTTTGTTCTTCAGTAACTGCAGAGGAAACAGCAGCGGGATTTAAAACACGCTCACCGCAGATACAGCAGTCAACGAGGGGAGCGAGAGCATCAGCACGCACAGGAAACAGACGATGAGCGATTAAAGGGAAAATAAATACAAGTCTGTTGTAAAAAACACACAAAAACCCCTAAATAAAAACAGGATGCAATGATTCATAAACAATATAAGTGTTCCTGAGCCTGCGCACTAACATCCTTTATCCAATCACATGTTCACAAAGTGGTGAACTTCGCCCCCGCCCTCGCTGCGGAACGACTGAGCTGCAGGAGGATCATGTTTAAGTCAGAGTTTAAAGTTTAAAATCTGCCCGATGCAGCTTAAAGTTTGATTCTGGCTGTTTTAATCCACTTTGTCTCCACGTTTATACCATCTGTCATCATGTCTGCGTTGTCCTCACCAGTCTGAGCCCCCGTACGAACGGCTCTGAGCCGGAGGACCCGGCGCTGGCTGATGGCGGCGTGGGGGGCTCGCTGCTCCGTATCCCCACTGTTGCTAGGAAACAGATGATGCATGCTGGGACCGCATAGGCAATCAGCTGGAGGAGGGAAGAAACGCACGTAATGTGATGATAAATGGATGTTAGCACCTTAAATCAAAAACCATTCATCATCATTAGCAGGTGAGGTGGGCGGAGCCACGGGCGCTCACAGCTCAGCTCTTTAGTTTTCTGTATTCACTGCTTCCACAGAGTTCTGCGGACATCCTCTGATTCCTGTCCAACACATTTTTTACCTTTATTGGACAGTTGGAAAGGAAGCACAGGGGAGGAGAAGGGGGCTTCTATGCCCCAAAGACCCCCAGTAAGATCCAAGTTATCTCTCATGTCCCACAAACCTCTCAGCATCCAGGACACATGATTTTAATAATTAGGTGTCCAAAAAATGGGCTGCATTAGCTCAATGTTTTGTTATGCATTTACAGAGTCCAGAGATGCATCAGTACTCATTAAAGCTGGTCAATGGCTTCTCATCAGAGCAGCAACAAGAGCACAGTCCTCACACATCAGGGCCTGTAGCCGAAAACAGCCGCGCGCTCCTGTCATGGCTCAGACCACGACAGACTTCCTCTTAGTTCAACCTACCAGACCCGGGAGTTGTTTAGGCGTTTCAACCACCATGGGAGAGATGATGTTAGCGAGGAGGATGCCCAGGGGATTGGCTGGGGAGAGAAAAGGGAAGAGTTATTCTGGTTTCAGAATCAGAGCAGCCTCACTCCACTTTCTGTTCCCGGTTTCAGTCGCACAGCTTCTTATTTTTAAAGTTCTGGTGACAACGTGAAACATCTGAAAACTGTATCTTCAAGAAATGATGTTACTCTGATCTTCACGTGTAAACATTAAAAGTAAAGCAGTTTGTTTTACACTGGTTACTGATCTCTGGACACATCCTTCACTTTGCTGTGTGCACATTGAAAGTTTGCTGACGTGTGAAGATCTAATCTAAGCAGCACGTGTTGAAACTGACTCAGTTCCTACTTGTTAAATAAAGCACAGACATGACATGAGGCATCACCACTGACTCAAAATATCATCGAACATGTCCTAATAAATCCTAATCCTAATAAAGAATTAAATAAAACCACGCAACAAGACCTTTTATCAATTAAAGCCCATAGTTAATTAGTAAATGACTGTTTCAAATATCAACATTCAGACTACAATAGTGAAAAAACGCACCCAGCACTCAGCACTAAACAGTGCATCACTCACACATAGAGGCGATCATGTTGGCTGTGGCGCGCTGGTGGTCAGGGAACCAGAGGGCTGCCAGCTTTGTGGGGGTGAAAACGATGAGGGGCTGAGCCAAGGCGCCGAGGGTCTGCCCCAGCATCACTACAGGGAACACGACTGTATAACCCGGCGCCGGCGGTGAGCCGCAGAAGCGCGTCACTGCTCCTAACATGTTCAACCAGGATCCCAGAACCAGCTGCAGAGCCAGGATGGAAGGCAGGAGGTTAAAACGCTGAAATCTACAGAACGTCATTGCCAAGTACTGCTTCTCTGGAACTGCTGTGCATATGACAAATAAAGAACTTCGTGTTCCCAAATCTGTTCACATCATGTCCTTCAGTCTGTTTTCTCTCCATCTGAAGCCTTTTCAGCAGACACAAGTCTTAACGTCCACACGTAGGCCCGTTACGCTGCATCAACAGAACAAATCGCACCGAGCCCTGGTGACGCTTCGTACCGTGATCCGTAGCCCGAGGGTGTCCAGCATCCATGTGGTCCCAAAGCTGAGCGGTATGGCCGCCACCATGTAGACCAGTGACAACCAGTTAATTTCATCCAGACTGACCTTGAGATACTGGGCAGACTGGTCTGCGACTGGTGCAAAGGTCAGCCATATCTGGAAAGATACATGAAGAGATTTATTGAAAAATGACGTCTGTGCGTCTTGACAGTGAGTGACACCTGCTCCCACAAAGAGACTGCTGATACTGGATCCATGAAAATAAAACTCAGCATGGAATACGGCTTCAGAAGCTCTTCAGTCCTGAGAAAAAAGCTGGCAATTAAACAGTTTTAAAGAATGAGATATCTAAGACGTCAATTTTCTTAGACAATTAGGTATTGATTATTATTTGGGAAGGCAGCTTTTACATTCCTTCAGCATCATCAGAATCCTGCAAAAAGTTTCATTTTAACCATGAATGTGCACTGATCGATGAAGTTTTCACTTTTTGGGGTTTCAGGAGGTGCAACTTTACCCAGCATGCAATGGATGATGTGAATGTGGTCTTTCACAGGGTAATAGACGCAAATAAAACATAAATAAATAGATAAATAAACAGTAAGTAACCAGGTAACTGTCTGCCTGCTGTAGTAACCTTATCTCTAAGACACCATGTAAACAAGCACCCTGGTTTCTGTTGTCAACACAGCCACATTTCTGCAGGAGAAACTTGATTTCTCGGCCGCGTGTCAGCGAGATCAGATGGGATGGGAAAAGCATCTGTACGGCAGCAGTGCAGGGGAATAAAACGGCACATTATCAGTTGCACTGCATCTCTTGTATGTAAAACAAAGAACAAGCTTCTAAAAGCGTAATAAGTTGATATTTTACAGCCTAATCTACTGTTAATCAAAACTCAGACACAATACACTTCAATGAAAAACTACGCGCTCTCTCTCACTATAGAGCCGACAAAAACTCCTGACATTCTCCAAATCACAGCCATAATCTGATTTCTCCAAATAATCTGATTTGTTTTGTGCAAAGGCAGCGACCCAGCATCCAGGTTACAACACTACAGCCACAAATCTGTGCTGAGTTGACGTTCAGTACACTGGTCAGCTGTTTGCCTGTCCGATGATGCTTCAGACACCTGACCTGCTCTTGACAAAGTGTGGATGCATGTTGGCTTGCAACTTCACAACACCGTTGCACTACAACACCGCCATGTCCCTCGTTTCTACCAGCAGAGTTTCATATTGTGCTGAAACCACAATGCTTCACACAGATGATCTAAACAACTCAAACCATTTGTGAATCCCACCCTGAACCCTCAGTGTGCTGCTAATGTCACACAGATTGATGTCTAACTGGCACATCAGCTGTTATTTGCCACATCACGAATGACTCTCCGCCAGCTGAGCATCCTTCGTGAGCGGGAACACCAGCCCCACGGAAACAATAGCTCCCATTGAGAGGGCGAGTCCCACGGGAGCTGGAGAGGGGCACACTCGCCTCCAGGCACACTCTGCTTTACAATGACAACACCCCCGGGGAATTATATCAAGTTCCTCCAAACATAAAGGGCAAACACATGTCATCCACCTGCACCGTTCATGACCACATCTGCTGTTCAGCACGAGGAAAAGGTCGAAGAACTTCAGCTATCCAAGTAAAGAACAACAAGCCGTCAGCTCAAGGAAGTAATTACAGTCACAGTTTCTATTTCCTTAAGTGAAGAATGTGGCACCACAGGTCAGTGCATTGAGTGCATTTCTCCTGTAAAACACATTTCAACCTACACAATCTAATGGGAGTTTGCAAGGGTCCACCTCAGCAAAACAACCACCTGTGTGTTTTCTTTGCATCTACTTATTGTACTCATAAACATTCATTCAAAGGCTATCAACAGAAATGATATGCACAGTAAACCAACACAGAGGCGCAGTGGGTGAACAAAGCACGGTGGAAAAAGCAGAAGAGGAAATGAAAACATCATGAACGACAAAGATGAACATCAAAAGCTACTAAATTGAAGTCGAGTCCGGTCAAAATCATGAGACACTAAGTCTAAATCTAATCAGAATTTCAATAATTTTGTCTTTGGAGGCCTCTGTGTCACATTAGGTGATAGTGGATCTTGGATATACGGGCCTATTAGAGAATCAGAGGACAGAAGAAATTAAAGCCATCAGGGGACAAACACCCCATAAAAGCTCATCAAATGTGCTGCTGCAATGTCAGCAACAGCGAGTACTGGTATTCTCTTATGAGCCACATTTTTGAGCCTGTATCTGGCAAACTGGCACCAATGAACGTACGCCGAGATAGCAGTTGTTTTATTAAAGGCCTCATCCTGTAATTTTCAGATGGATAAAGCAGGTGAGTTAAAATTAGAGGAGCACAGAGAATATTTCATCTTACAGATTCAGACTGATGATACAAAATATAAATCAGCAGATAAATACTGATGTTTTTTAATGAGTATATAAACTGATTAAAATGAGCTCAGCCTTCACAAGCTGCAACATTAGTGATGCCGACACATTAATGCATATATATAAACCCATGATAATAATATATGTACACTATTCTAGAACTTTTACACGTAGTAACTGCAGTACATGTCAGTAAGTATGGTTTTGACAGCAGGAATTTAAAATTACTTGTAACAGAGTATTTTTAAGCTTTTATGGCACCAATGAGCTTCCATACTCTTAGCGCTTAACGTCCATTATCTTCTGTTTCTGGGTGCTTTCTGCCATAAAAACGGTTATTTAAATGGGATAGCGTCGATGTTTGACTTTGTTGTTGGCTCAAAATTCGCCAGGAGAAATGTGGGGCACAGATCTTGACTCTGTCGTTAGCTAACTTTACTGTCAGACAATCAGTCGTCCGTGAACTCACCGTTGCGTTGGAGCAGTTTAACAGACACAACACCAGCAGAATAAACCACCTCCTCTTGTAAACTTTAAACACCAGCAGTTTCTTCAGTTCGGTGTTTGGTGTCCTCGGAACATTAGAGGACACCGTCTGAACCTCGGACGAGGCATTCCCATCATCCTCCATTAGTTTTAAAGATGTCGACGACTTTACCGGTTAAGCTAGTTATGCTAGCAACGTTAGCTAACAGTGTACAAACATTGCAAAGTTTATGTTCGCGGTCACTGGGTCGGTAACTCCATTGTGTTGTCTTATGGTGGATTGTTAAGTTGTTTATCTCCTAGATGGACACCGGGAAATCAGTTCGTCAGCTAAAGCCAGCAAACACGCCTTCATGTTTCGGGTCAGCTGCCGGGTGTGTCGTTGTACTGTACCAAAGATCCTCTACAAGCACGATGAGCCACCGTGTCGCTAAAACAACGGTCCTGGAATCTGTATCTAAAACTTGATTATTACAATACGGACTACAAAATATCAAGGATGACACAATAAATGCGGTCCATCAGCTTGTCCATCAGGGCCTACCACTGAACAGTTTCTGGCTTCACCTAAAGGTAATGTTTTTTTAATTGATAATCAATCTGTGAGCTCAACTCCACTGTGCTTAGGAGGTAAGCAAACTGCTTATTTGTCTTAAGAAGTAGGATAATTTCATGAACCCATGAAGAAACATACACATTCAGAATCACTGCACGCCACTGAAGAGTTCATCCAGACCATCAGGGCCATCCTGATCTGCAGAGGTCAAACCTGCACAGGTGGATTGTGTTTTATGTCAAACTGAGAGCAACAATGAAACAAGATGAAAGAAAACAGTACATTTAAAGACTTACTAAAGCATTATATCCTGCAGCGAGTGGCGTGCGGTGACTCAGGGACCATAAATCACTGTCAGTTAATATTACACGCTCTTATTTTGACAAATGACACCTGCTGTCCTGATGTAGTTCTAATGTGAACGAGCCTCAGAGTGCTCTCCTGTGATTAATCTGAGATATTTATTTTTCTTCTCGGGTGGTTTTGATTATCTGAGACCAGTGGTTACTAATGACTCAACAAACTGGTGCCACAGCCTGGTAAAATATTAGTTTACCTGTCGTCCCATTTGAAAGTCTAATAAACATTAGTGCAAACTGATGTTATATTTGACATTTGATTGATATACAAGATGATGATTATCTCCGCTTTCAGTGCCTCCACTTTATCAGGGCTATAACACACACCTGTGCTTGTTTGCCTGTGTCTATGAAAACATCCTCTCATTAATAAATAATGTGATCAGAGGCTGTCCTCCCACTGGTGATGTCTATTTCTTGGAGCTGGCTGTGGGAGCAGAGTGAGAGATCGCACTCCTTCACCTCCCCTGCCTGCACTCAGCAGATCATCACTCCTCCTCTTCCTGAATTCTTCCTCCATAGTATTTTTTTCCTCACAACTTTGCTTCCCAAGAAGTCTCACTTGAATGGAAAGTGAAAGTCTCAAGCGAACCATAACTGCATTTCATGTTTACTATCAAAATGTACAAACAATGATTTAGAGTTCTGTATTTTTGGGCCGGGGTGTTCACAGATTTGGTCTTATAGCCTAAGAGGCAAGGATTTGGACCCAATAGCAGACAAACAGACAGGGAGAGAGGGTAAAATAGGAGTTTATTGAGTGTAAATGAAGAGAGACTCCAGGTATGCAGGAAATTCGTAGCTGGGAAGTCCTGGGAATAGCAGGTGAGACACGAGGTGCTGAGGTGGAGAGCAGCTCAGAGATACACCGGACTGCACAAAGCTCAGCTGGTGTGAGTGCAGCGTTGAAGGCACATGGTGGTGGAGGTAGAGATGAAACTAGGTGGTGATGGCTGTGGATTTGAGGCTCGAGGCAGCATGGAGGCAGAGATACTAGAGGTGGAGCTCAGTGCAAGAGAATCCACACTAAGAAGCAGAAACAATCTGGCAGAGTCCTCTGCAGTCCACAGTCTTTATGCTGTGCTTGATTGTGATGAGTCCCAGCTGTGTTGAAGCCAGTTCTCAAGACACCTGGAGAACCACACAGGAACCAAGCCCCACACCTCTGCACAGGACACAAGAAAGTACCAGAGTTTGAAACATCCCTGTAAGTGCTGGCATCGACTCTCAGAGTACTTAACAGGGTTCAAGAGGTCCACCAGCCCAGTTAGTTTCAAAGAGCAACAATGAAACAAGCTGCAAACACACACAAACACTAAATAAATAAGTAAACTTGTCATGGAAATGCTTCATTTTTAGGTTGACCCTGCCCTGAATTCTGTGTTTCGTAAAAGCACTTACAGTTACTGCATGCGGTCAGACAGTGGTGGAAGAAGAATTCAGGTCCTTTACTCAAGTAAAAGTACTGATACGACATTGTCAAAATACTGTGTTATAAGTAAAAGTCCTGCAGAAATGACTGTTATACTGTTACAGATTGTATAATTACACCAACCAGCAGCGTGAACCTCAAGATCATTAAAAAGGAAAAACTGAACTGTGCTGTACATGAAAATGACCTTTGACAATTATCAAAGTGTTGAATAGATTAACTCACAATAAAGGATCATATCTTCTAAGTTGTTTGCATGTTTTTTTTATGTAAAGAGGGTATCTGTAGCATGGCGTGGACTCAGACGGGAATGTCAAACATGTGAAGCCTCTGAGGGTCACCAGATGTCGGCCTGTGGCTGTGCTAAAAACTCAGATTGTGGCCGCTGTGGCCAAGTTTTGTTTCACCATCATTATTTCCAGTTAGGAGCGTGCAGCGCGCCGTATTTCATGACAAGAGTTCAACCACATGTTTTTAAGGGTGCCATCAATCCTGAGCGGAGACTGAAATCCCACCCACGCTCTTCCCCCCCCCACCACAACCACACCAAGCCTTCACGTATCCCAGCCATCCCCGAGCTTACTCCAACCGTTTCAGCCACCTCAGAGCTTTTAATAAGTTTTAATTCTTATGCCAAAAATAACATTTCTGTTCTTTAATCTGGTGGGATCATATTGATTGACATGTAACGTATTAATAACCTGAAAAAATACAGAATAGAAATGACTGATATTGCTGTAAAAAGACATCTGTTACACTTTGAAGCTGGTGGACAAACAGCAAAATCTGACAGTTTAATGCAATCTAATACAACCTTCTTTAACTTATTAATGGTCATAACGTTTGTCATCATCACTATCATCAACATATTCCTACGATGTTTCATACAGACCTTCGTGACCAGATGATGAATCCTCATGACTTTGATGACCGCTGAAGGTTCCTATTCATTTTTATTATTTCACCAAATATGCAGAACATCTTCTGCACGAGTAAAAAAGGCTGAATTAAGTTAATATCATTTTTTTCAAACCTTCTGTCACTGACACAGCACTCTCACCACAAGGTCCTTTGGCATTGAGTAGCAGCTCTCGGCTATTGATCGGATCTCATGATTCCTCAGCAGATGGAATTTGCTCTGCTGACATGAAATTGAAAGTGTTCAGGTTTTTTTCTGAGACTCTGTGTTGCCTTAAAATTTGAGACTGAAAGTTCGTTCTTGACCCTGGAGACAAAACAGTCTCTTGACTTGTAGTATAATAGCTGTTTTTTCTCAACGAGTGTTTGATGTCATGAAATTTGGCACAGACTTTTACTTGTTTGTCAGTTGTTCACCATCAGCCTCTCATGTGTGACATCATAACTGTAAAACAGTATATCAAATCTGAGCTCAAACAATTAGTTGATTTTTTTATAGTTAGTGAAATTTTTAATCAATCCAAAAATACCTGAAACTTTTCACGTTTCCATCCTTTTAAATGTGACAATTTGCAGCTTTTCTTTGTCTAAAGTCACAATAAAGTAAATAATTTGGAGGTCTGGATTGTTTGTAGGACCCGATGAGGCATCTGAATGTGACACTTTAAGCTCTGGATCACTGTGATGGACCTTTCTCACTTTTATCTTTTGTTTTGCAAATCAAATAATTGATCGCTTCATCAAGAAAACAGCCAGCAGATGAATCCACAGTAAAAATAATCACGAGTTGCAGATCAACACAGATCAGTCAAAGAGCAGTGAGTATTTCTACTTTTGATACTTCAAATAAATGATCCTTATTATACTTACATACTTTACTTTCAATGCAGGACTAGAGTATTTTTCCAGTGTGGTATTAGTACTTTTACTGGAGTAGAGGACCTGAATACTTCTCCTCCACTGATCATTGGTCACTTGTTGTTGATTTTTGTGTCTCACTTCCTGTGAAAACAACATCTTTGGAGTCAGTCCACCTTAAAATGAATAATGAATGACACACTCACCGGATCAATTCTAAAAATTAGTTGCACTCGTTCACCCAACCCCCCCTCTTCTCCCAACACCACCACCACCTCCTCCACCACCTCCGGCTGAGCTCTGCGCATGCGCAGCCTTGCTCCAGGAGTGCTGTTTCGGTCTGTTCCGCAGCCGCTCGGTCATTTTCGCCTCTTTGTTTTACTGATAGTGGATTTAACTCGGATTCAACCCAATATCCAGCGGACCGTGCTGCTCCCGAACAGGTTAGTTCGTCTAACTACTCTCGGTCTCTTAATGTTCGGTCCTCGGCGGGTCTGCCGCCGGTGTACGGTCCCGGTTTGCGCCCCCTCCTCCTCATTTTTCGCCTGTCTCTTTCCGCTTGGTGCTACGGGGCATGCTATACGTGTTGTTTTATGTGTCTATGTGGTGGTGTATGGCGGCGCCGGGCCCTGCAGTTGCACACCGGGGATGGGGGGTTTTAAGGGGAAACGTGCACCGTAAAGGCGGCTTGAACGCTAGCCGGGATGCACACGGTTAGCCGTGCCGGAGAGGAGGCTCCGGCAGCCGCCTCGCAGCCTGTCTCGTCATGTTTAAATGCTGTTGTTCCTCTCTCAACCCAACACCAATTCTTCTTTCCCATTGAGCTGGAATGTTCTTGAAAAAAAAAAAAACCCTCCTGGTCCACCATTAAGCTAACCTCTTCCTCCTGCCGTCCAAAGTTCAGTGTGTGTGTGTGTGCGTGCGTGCGTGTGTGTGTGGAGGATCTACATGAGGTTTGGATTAGATCAAGACAGAAAGTTGGTGCATTTTTTTCTTCAGGGTGGATGTCGCCCCTCGCCAGACTGCTGCTGCTGCAGCAAGCCTTGTGTGACATTGTGGAGAAGGGGGGGGGGGGGGGGCATGCAGGGAGCAGCCAACAAGTCTGTGCAGTTTTCTTTTTGTGGGGGGAGAGCAGCTAAAACATCAGCATCACACACAGAGAGGGGCCATGTTTCTGTGTGCTGCACGGACTTTGCATTTTGGGGTTTCCTCAACTTTTTCTCTGCAGCACAGGAAGCACGAGGGGTGATTGGCAGGTCAAAGGATGGAGGTGTCCCGCTTAAAACGGGGCCAAATGTGGCCGAGGAGTCAAAGTGTCTTTTTGCTGTCGGTCTCTGAAGGGCTGCGCCGTCTTATCTGGTCATTTTTGTCTGTCTCACGCCCTAAAAGTCCCCCCTCAGTGCTGGGAAGTTTCACTGGAGTGAAGCTGCAGGATTCAGAGACATCTCAACCGGTTTGAAAGTCAGTCATGGTTCATACGCAGCCTGCACAGCAAAGATCCAAACACGCTCATTTCTCAAAATATTTCTCAGCTGATCAGCTTTCAGCACGTTTTCTTTCATTTGTCTTAAGAAATCAGGGTTTGCAGGACAGACGTGACCTGATAGGACGAGTCCTGCTCTGCATGTGCACATGTAGTTAAGGCCTCCTTCACATTTAAGTACAGTCATTGAAACCCTGCTGTAACAACATGTAACCTAAACCTCCAAAATGTTAGACTTAGCACCCAAATTTAGCCCAATTGTAGTGCAGGCGTCTAGACATCTTTTGATCTGCGCATCACCAAAATCAATGCGTGCACTGTAAACCGCAGCCGTTCATACGGAGCAGACTATTGGTGCAGGGGAAACCAAAAAGCGTTCATCATGTCGGTGAGTTTGAGTTCAAGCGAGGCCAGTTCCTGTGTGTTGACATGAGAGCTGCACGAGGCTGCGTCATCGCGTGCATGCTGGCGGCTCCAAACAGCACTTAAAGCAAGTTCCCTGAAAAAGTGTGAACCTCCATAACCCGAATAACAGGGTGGTTGTTGAAAGCACTTGACTCACGTTGCCTGCTAATTAATTAATTTGTGATTTTTAAAGCGCGCACACACTGAGCGAGTGTTTTCTCTGCCTTTGTGAGCTTCATTAGCTTCAAATCCTGTAACGTGCTGCTGGTAAACTGCACCCGGCGTGCTTCAGTTTTAACAGCCCAGACGCACTGATGCTTTATACCATCAGAGGAAAGAGACCCAACGCCGGCGAGTCCGGCCTTTCCTTCGATCAGGCTTTCGCTCGCTCTTCACTGTCTGATTTTTTTTTTTGGGAAAGTATTCTGGCTCGACATCAGTCTGAATCTATGGAGCTTCAGTCAGAAGTGAAACGATGCTCCTCTCTGCCTGCCTTTCTAATATAAGCCCATAAAAGAGTTGTATTTTTATGTGAAGATGTCCCTTCGCGTCGCTGTAAGCTGAACCTCGGCTGCTTTCAAAGCCCACTGAAGGACCTCGCTGACGCCTGTGATGGTTCTTGGCCTGCTGAATGCTTCCTGGCCTGCGCCCAAAGATACTATGTGATATGGCTGTTGCATAAGACTGCACATGCCCGGCAAGCATCAACTTCCATGTCAGGTTTCTGCTTACTTTGCAGGGAAAGCCCAAATTACCCACAGCTTTTCTGGACAGCTGACCTCTGACCTGAAATTGAGTAACATCTAATGAGGTTTTTTTAAATTGTACGACAGGATTTGCAGCACACAATGACAGTAAATTATCAAAAGGATGTTTATTTTGACCCATTACCCCAAAACATGCGTCCGCGCTCGGTGTTAATGGTCCCACTGGGCCGTCAGATAAAGCCGTCCGCCCTGTAGGACGGCGAGCAGGACGACGAGCTCTGCTTCATAATGAAGAAACTCAATAGCGGCTCAAGCGCCAGAAGACGCATTTGTCTTTTTCTTGGACAGGAAATTATCTCAGGCAGCTTCCTAAATGAGCTACTGTGGAGAATCCCTCGCCCACAAATCAAGCTGCAGTTCGGAGAAGCGGTTCAGATCCTCGGCGCTGGTTCAGACACGGTTTCTTTGAACATTCGATAAGAACTGAAAGTGTGTAGAAAAACCGAATCAGATTATAGCTGCAGAGTTCTGCAGCCTTGTGAAGCCAGAATGGCGATTTAGATCCTGTTAGATTCAGGTGGAGCTCACTGATGGGTAAAAACTGGTTATCCACACTTGACAAGACCAACAGAAGTATTTGTGCCATTTAGACCACGAAGGCATCAGCGTTAAAAACGCAGGGAGCTGCATCGTCGGAGGTCCGGGGAAGTCCGGTCTGAGTGAACCCTCCAAAAGTTTAAAGGCTCATCTTATCATGACAGTAGAACCATAACCTTTTTTTTTTTTTTACTGGGAAAATCTGTTTAAATCCAACATATTTAAGTCTCTGCTGTCAAAATGTCTGAAGAAGAAGAAGAAGCAGTTTTAATGGACACACTTTGATGGTGTGCAAACACCTGAAGGGATTACATTGCAGCCGGTTTTGCGGCTGCAGCGCTCTCGCTCTGTACTGGACCAGTTTCAGAAATTGTTGTCTCCATTAGTCTCTACAGTCCATAGACACAGATCATAGAATTTCTGCATTTGTCCAGAATGTTGAAGTCTTCCAGGACTTGGACCGGCACCAGAAACCCTGACTGATTTGCCTCTAAATGAAGCGAATGAGGCCGTCGGCATCGTCGTCGGTCTGAGCAGGGTCTAAATGTCCGATCACACCACCTTTCAAACCAGTGACATTCAGTTCATTTCAAACTGAGATCAGCAGATGTGCTCAAAATAAAGCCACATATATTTTTCATGCCAACTTCTACTTTGTTTAACTTCGACATGCAGATTTGTGCTGTTGACCAGCAATGGTGCTGACGTGGGAGGTGGAGGGAAGGAAGCTGCTTTTCCCCCTTTAAGAACTCTGTATTGAAACTGCCAGGAGGAATAAATGACAGCGAAGAGAAAATATAAAAGAAGAGTGGGGAGCTGTCATGACTGGCTCGTGCTAGCAGGTTTCCAGCTGACACATTAGGGCTTAGCTTGCCAGATACACCAGTTAGCCATGTGAGTAATCACCACATCGCCGAGTTTCTAGGACCACACACTTAGCAAAGATGTGTGGATGATCTTTGCTGTGCCTCTTCCTGATATGATCAGGCCTGCAGACACGAGGCTGATTAAATACCGCTGTGCTTAATGACGCAGAATGTCAAGAAAGGAAATAATTTTCCTTATTAAACAGAAAAATTAACCGAACGCCTTCTGGATTCATGTTTTTCTCTTTAACTGAGGTAAGGCTAACTCATTGTAAAACGCCCTTCATTCAAGCTCGACATGACCAAGATAAAACTCTTTCCACTTTTCCAACTATCAATAAGTCTGGTTTGGTCGAAATAAATCCTCAAATCACAGAGTTAGATGTGAAAATCTAAAAAAAAACAACGAATATATCGGCCAGTTGTTGATAGCCGATGTATTCGTCCAATCAGCAAACCCCAGGTGGAAACAAGCACAATGAAACTGTCAGAACAAAAATATATAATATATGGCAAAGTAGTTTTTGTACTCTTTCTGTATATAATGTACATATATACTATATATTTGATTTTATTTTGTATCCCTGCTTTTTACTGTCTGTAGCAACTTAATTTCCCCTTGTGGGATCAGCCCAGTCTTATCTTATGTGTAGTATAACCACACCTTTGTGGCATGAGGACGAACAGTCCTGTACGTGAAGCAGGATTCAGACCAGACGAGACCAGAACCCACAGTAAATCAGTGCAGGTGAACATCGTTCAGCAGGTGGGGATACACCGGCTGCTCAGACTCTCCACAGAAGATTAATGGCCTTGCTCGTGCTTTCACAGATTCTATCTTTTTTATGTCAGCGTCTGGAGTAACTGGCCGTCTGCAGGCCGTGTGAATCGAAGTGGTTCGACTTGGCTTTCTGTTGACATTAAAAACACCAGCTGACGGACACCGAGCCAGATTTTAGGTGGAGGAAACGCCAGAAAACAGCCGGCGCGCTGCCGTTTCAGAAGGCCGCTTTCTCTTATTCTGTTCTTGAGTTTGATGTCCCGTCTGCTTTTGTTCTTGAGCTCTTTTTATCCAAAGAGAACAAGGTTTTTCCTAAACGTAGACGACATGATCACACACATTAGTTGGTATTTAGTCTAATTTGTGGAGCCACGCTCGGTGCTCTGTGGCCCATTTTGAGTGTTTTCGCTATGTAGTGCAGTGAAGGGCGAATAAACACGAGCCGGGCGGCTTCCAGCCTCGTTCGCTCAGCCAGTTTAATGAAGACGGCGTTCGCTGAAAGCTGCTCTGGAAGTTTCCTTTTTGAATGCTTTTAATGCCTTCGCAAACGCTGGGTTTTGTCGTATTTGTGCTATTTTTTACAGACTAGTTGTCTCACATTTAGCCATTCCTCCACCCACAGCTTGTCCTGCTGGTGCAGGGAGACGTGTGATTAAACTGCCGAGCCCGAAAATTGAAATTCTGTCACTGTTATTTTGGCCATTTATGCCCCAACTTTCGCTTTCAGGAAAAACACAATTACTTGAATTTTTGACATGTGATTTTTCAGTCTGGTTGGTTTGTCCAGTGGACTTTCAGAGGAAGTTATTTAACACATAAAAAACAAGACGTGAAACTGAGTTTTCTTTGCTACACGCTCTGCCGTCTTCGTCAGATGTAATTATAAGCCAGAGCAGTTAAATATTGTGCTTTTTAGATCTTTTTTTAACGCTAATTACCAGAGGCCTCCTGCCCACTCAGCTTTCAGGTGAATGATTCAGAGTGTTTAGCTTCTCCTCGGTGCCGTGAAGTCAGACCTGTGACGGAGAAAGATGATGCATAAAACCCAACGTGAGACTGAAGATCTGTTAGATGATCGTTTCACCTGCTCCTCTCACATTAAAGCATGCAGCATTCTGGACCGAGGCCCTCTCTAAAGAACCGAGCCGACGGCTTTTATTTAGTGGTCTGTCAGCTGTTTGATGAAACGTGGTCAGGGGTCAGCGAGGGTCTGCGTCTGCACCAACTTCTCCTGAAAGTCTGTAACAGGGCGACGCACAAGTGACAGCACTATTTAGCATCTCTGTCAGTTTAACGAGCCCGGATAGCCTTTGTAAATGAACGTCGCCGGCCAAATGAGGAATTAATTACTTGCTTGCCTTGTGCTCCAGCCCGGCGCGTACTGTAAATGGGTAATAACTGTCATCTCTGGGTCCGTGTGCCGCCTGCCCGGGCTTTGCCTGCGGCCTGGAGCCCACAGTTTGTGGTCGAAACTGGAAAAGCAGGGCTGCTCTCGGCTGCTGCGAGCCCGTTAACCAGCAAACCCACGTAACGGCTCATTGCTTCCTCCTTGTTGCAGCAAGCCTCTCCTCCACCACAGATTGGGTGGTGCATTTGAATATGAGGAAATTATTCCCATTTATTTAGTTTAGAATGGATAGCTTGGTTGGCAGGTAGCTGTTGAAGCCATTTTTTCCATCTGACCTACAGTGTGTGTGTGTGTGTGTGTGTGTGTGTGTGTGTGTGTGCTCAGTGCAAACCCTCTGAAGCAGAAAACACATTCAGGTTTAAGTGGTGATTCATGGATTACTTGATTGATCAATCAATCAAGAAAATGAGCGGATTGACAAACGTTTAAGTCGGTTATCAGGGAAAAATGGCAAATACTTGCCGGCCTCCATCTTTTTCTCCTCCTGCCTTTTAAAGTGAGCTGACCTCCTACGACCCCTCCCGCCTGAGCTGATCCCACCGTGTAGGGCGGTGGAGTCCGGGACCGTCCCCCTCCCCCAAATCCTCTCTCCCCCTCGTGGTCTGTGGCGTCGTCATCTCGGAGGTCAGCAGGCCAAGAGCTTGAGAAGAGGTCCACTCCGACCCGAGGAGTGTGTGTGCTTTGTCTCAGCGACAGGTGTGAGCCACGAGCGACGGTTTTAGATTTCAGAAGTGGATGAAAAAGTCTGAAACACGTCAGCGCGTGATCAAACATCAGTGCTAACGATCTGCGACAATCTCTGCAGCTAATGGAAGCTTTTACAGTTCTTGTGAAAACACCTGGTGTATTTTTCTTTTGTGCACAGGAAGTGGGGGTTTTTTTTAATAAAAAGAAGAAGTGGCCTCCCGTGAGGAGTGAAAGCCACCGCGGCTGAAACCCACAGAAACTCAGAAGATTACAGTCCAGTTTCACTTTAAATCTGCTGCTACACATAAAACAATTAATTGATCAATAGTTTAGTAATTTAGTAGTAAATAATCAGGACATCGATTGAAGGACAGTCGCCATATTTTACTTTATTCCGTTTATGCTCTTCTTACTGCAGAGTTATAATCTTCTCATCATCTTCATCGCGGGCTGTCATCAGCTCCTTTCCATCCTCAGAGGTCAGAGGTGCAGCACAAGTGAGAAAATGAGGGGCAGCGTCCTCTTTACAACAGGAGGTAAAGGTGTTGAGGGAGGCGAGACCCTCATTTGGAAAAATTAAGGTCGACCGTCGTACTTTTAGAACCAAGGCAGGAAGAAGAGGAACACCCTCCGACCCCTCGTGTGGCCTCAACTTTGGCTCTAAGTCTGAAATCATTGGTGACTGTGGTTTTACTGGTGTGACTGAGAATACAAAGCAGAGGTGTGTTGAAAGAAAGTGCACGTTCAGCAGACCCTCTGAGGGCAGATAAAGGTTTGAAAGTGTCAGGAGAGGTGGCAGGTGGTGGTCTCCTGCACGCTGTCAGCACCGACTTCATTAAACAAGTGACATTTCTGACAGGGACCTTTTGACAGCCGGAGTTGCGTGTTACGTGTGGTCGGTAATTATGAAACTCGAGCCTTCGACATTGAAGCCACGTCACTTTAACCAGAGGAGGACGTGTCGGCTGATCGGGAGAAAGCGTGTGTCATGGTTTTAAGTTCCAGCCCGAAACATTGTGATGTTAACAAATGAAAGAATGTCTTCACACTGTGTGCGTTCATTGATATGCTGGAGATGAATGCAGCTGCAAAGCTACCTGGTATCAGGTGTGTTGCAGTCATAGCACACAAAGCAACACATCAACCTAAAACTGCTTCAGCTGTTGTATAGTTTACTCTCTCAGTCGTAAAAATCACTCTCGGCTTGGCACTGAAGCACAGGACCATAACCTATGATGATTTCATAACCTGCACTGAGGCACAAACTTCTGGCCGCATCCGGACTCGGCCCAGTCTTTCATCTGATAAGGGCTAATCCTTTGATTTTCCTCCACAGACACATGCTTGTTTCAGCCCTAATCATGCTTTTACACAGATTATTTTGAGCAAAGCGGGGTGGGAAGAGCGCTAGCCCGAGGACACTGTCAGAGAAAGAGGACGCCCCAGTGTTCAAACATGTGGCAGACAGTTAATTTAACGGAGTGTGTTTGCGAGGCTGCAGAAGCGCACTCAGCCGGCGACAGTTTAGAGGCACCCAGCTGATCCTGTCCACGTTAATGCCACCGCCGTGACGAGCTTCAACATCTTAGCAGCCGTTAGCACAAACAGCGTCTTTGCCCGATAAGGAGGGTTTTCACAGTACACACTGGTCCCAGTGCTCTGATCTCCACTGGCGAGCATTAAACCTTCAGCTGCAGCACCTGATCGAGCTGTCTGTCTCTACTTTCCTAAAACTTTCCAGACATTATGATGCATTGCTCTGATGAACTGCTGCAAAGCGTGATTGATCCGCTGATCACCTGCGGCGCCGAGTCTGATCTCATCTCGTCTCCTTCGTGCTTCAAGTCCAAGTGCACGTTGCGTTTGCCTCGGCTCGAAGCTTCATTCACAATGTTCACGTTTGAGTTCTGAATCAGCATTCGAACGCTGTGCAGCTTTTCTTCTGCGTGTCTCCTCATTGTGTTAAAGGTCAGTGTGTTTGCACAGTTGCAGATAAAGCTCAGGCTCCGCTCATAAAGTTAGCGTTGTACTGTTTGTAGGAGGAGACTCCAGGATCGTTTCTGACTCCAGTGATCCAGTTTCTAACAACTCCAGAGCGTCTAAAAGCCAAAACTTATAGAAAACACATTTCCAAAATTCACATCATGCTTTCATCCACAGAAATATGCTGCTTGGATCCATGTTTGTTGGCGTTCAGCTCGTTGAAAACATTTTCACTGCAGTCAGAAAACAAAGAGAAGCACACGCCTGTATGAGCAGGGCGGTCCAGCAGCGCCGTGAATCACATTTATACAAACAGCAGTACGACAGGAAAATGTATTCATCTGTAATTAGTTTAATCTAATTAATCACTTTTATTCAAATTGAGGATTTTGCTTAAGGATTGTTTTTTTAGGGAGATGATGACATAAAAAAAGGTCATTCGAAAACTTCAGTCGAAGCTTTTCAGAGTCCAGTTACCCTCCGATGTGACTGCTGCACCGGTGGCGGCCAAAATAAAGCGCCATTTGGCCGGCCGCTGGTGGTCCCGAGGATGATTATCCAGGATAGAGAAGAGCTGCTTTGCATCTTGACAACATGTAGCCGAGATTACTGTGTCGCACCAAAGCTCGGCTCACCGCTGCGACCTGAAATAAGAAAGGAAGCAATTCTGTGCGAGGACACAACGGGTCCATTCAGGCTTCTGACAGCCTCTTATTTAATCCTCTCGTCACAAACGGCTGCACAGAGGTCGATGATGTCGCTGATTCAGGTTCATTGATGGTTTTCAAGCTGCTTTTTAGTCACCGCTATCAGCCATCTGCTGGTCCAAGATAAATACTGAACTGTCAAAGAGGAAATGCACATCAGTCCTGCCACACTGCGTTGTAATGCAGCACCTTCACAGAGCAGTGCTGCTTTCATATCTGTTCACTCAGCCTGGGCTGGCTCTTGAATTGTGGGGGAAAAACCTCTTATGAGCTTTATTCAATTATTGGCAATTTTCACATAATCAAATTATTTGGAAATTACCATCACAGAATTTCTATGAATAGAATAATTTCAACTTTTACAGCTGCTTTGCTTGTTATCCCCTTGCTTTGCTGCACTTTGGGAGCAGCCGTCAGCAGTGCTCATTACTTGTATGCAATTACTTAATTAAAGTTGACTTCTTATGGGTATCAGTGCCGTCTGGTGGATTGCATTTATGCCAAATTGACCACCGAGTACTAATGAAGCTAACAACCTTAATGAGATTTCTTGGAGCTGATGATTGTTATGTTTCTCCATCTTGCGGATAGAAAGCAGCTTCCTAAGCCCTGAACCTGAGGACCTGAGGGTCGCTCAGTTCAGGAGAAGTCATCAGTGCTGGCAGTTAGGAATGGCTGCAGCTAATAGGTGTGGTT
The DNA here is from genome assembly GCA_037975065.1 of Chaetodon trifasciatus. Lineage (NCBI taxonomy): Eukaryota > Metazoa > Chordata > Actinopteri > Chaetodontiformes > Chaetodontidae > Chaetodon > Chaetodon trifasciatus. Next base: position 2,542,802 of record JBBMOE010000036.1, on the reverse strand, counting down.
GATCAGGGGCCCTGCTGTCATCCAGAGCTGAACAGACTGTGAACCTGATGATCGACACGGTGACCTTTTGAAGGCTTCACATTCGGGCTCAGGCCTGGTGGAGGGAAGGACCCTCAGTTACTTTCTGTCATGATGTAGCAGTGTTGATGTCGCCGGTTGCAGGTTCGCAGGAGCTGTTTAATTTGCTGTGTAAACACCCGACATGTAGCACAGCTTCCCCGAGTGTGCAACAGCCCCGTCCCTCAGGATCCGACGCATTTTATGTTTTCACTGACAACACTTGCTTGTTTGGAATCAACTGAAGGAGAGCTATTGAGAATTCAAGGGAGAAAATTGTACCAACCACAGTTAAATTGAAGGCGGCGTCTCTGAAGGGCGCTGCAGGAACAACAGCGAATCACAACAAAAGGCCACTTGGACAAGCATTTCGTGAACGTTACAAGGAGAAGAGGAACCTTTGGAGTACCCGGCTCTTTAGCGCTAACTTTTTAGCCGTTTGATGCTGAAAACTGCTGCCTGATGGGAGCAGAGACACTGAACTGACACCATGCTTGAAAGGAGCTGAGGCTAACGGCTAAATCAGGTGATACACAAGTGGTCCCTTCCACATAGCACACAATCTGCTGAGCCATTGCTCATATGAAAGCATTGATTAGTTGAAATTTATCAAAAAAGCTTTATTAAAACCCCACACAGACCACTTGAAGACCAAAGGGCTCCGAACAAACTCGCAGAAGTTGTCTCTCTGAAATGGTTGTAATCAGTAATTTAACAGTGTGTCAAATGACAAAGTGAAAATGTGAAAGATTTATCACCTGATTCCTCTGCTTTACAGACATTTATAGCCTTTAAAGTGTTTGTTTCGCTGTCCGGCTGGAACTTTCCTGTTTTCGGTTCGTCTCACCGCTCTCGTAGCATCATTTTCGGCAGCAGCAGGCAGCTGTTTTCAGCATTTAGCAACTAAAGAGCCACATATTTCCCTCGGGAGCTGGTAGAGCCCACAAAGCTAAATGAGAGAGAATACTGGACTCAAATGAACGGTAATGATGTTTTCTAACTGCTGGATGTGTTAATAAAGAACCGTTTGAGCTTGAACTGGAAGGTGAGGATGTCTCAGCGTTGCTTCTGTGCCCCCACGTGTCCAAAACAATGCAGCATTGCGAGTTTAATGAGCACGGTGGATTGAAAATGAGGAGAGTGAGGTCTCGTCATTTGAATGAACGGATGTGAGAGCGTGTGTTTGGGTGTGTTTCAGCAGAGTGAAGCGGAGGACACGTCATCTTTCAGCAGATTCCTTCAGAGCATCTGAAGCTTATCTCGTCTGTCTTCCTGCCGTTGGGCCGGCCAGTGTGTCCTGAGCCTCAGGGTGTTGAGACTGTTTGCTCTTTGATATCTTCTCCTTATGCTCAGCCTGCGTTTGTGTGTGTGTGTCTGTCTGCACAGTAGGACCACCCTACGGTCCATAATAGCGCCTGTGTTTGATAACTCCAAGGAGCTGGATAACAAGCCCATTTGGCGATGCTAATAGCATACGCCGTTTAATGGAAACATCCATCCAAAGCTCCTTACAGCGTCACGAGTGTGTGTGTGTTTGTGCTCGTGGCTCCGGCGGGAATCCTCAACCCTTTTATCATGAGTGCTGTCTTCTAGTAACAGAAAGAAACCACTAACCCAGATAGTGTTACTGCTGTAATCCCCCCCCCCCCCCCGCCCCCTCGGGATCAGCTTCACTCAGCCCATCTTGAGCTACACATGACTAAAGCTGATGTACACAGTAAAAACCACCACTGGTCCACAGTGACTTCTGTTGTTTTATCTCCAGTACAGCACGGGACTGACACACGGCTGCTTGTCGATCTTTTCTTAGTGGGTTTCCTTCAACTTCCTTCCTTCTAAGTTGTGGAACGCTCCAAAAACACCTGTTTGGATCATTCCACAGGTAAACAGGTTCACTGGTAACAGCCGATAGCACCATGATTGGGTATGAAAGGGGCGTCCTGGAAAGGCTCAGTCGCTCACGAGCGAGGATGGAGCGAGGTTCACCGCTTTGTGAACACACGATTGGATAAAGGAGATTAACACATGAGCTTCCTGGACACATTTTGTTAGCTGACGACTGCGTTCAGCGTCTTTTTTGAAGCCGGCGTTGAAAGGAAACACGAGCACGCTCCCTGTGGTGACGGCTTCGCTTCCTCTCTCATCAGAGCATGATCAGTAACAGGAGGACTCTGGCCTTCGCGGAGGCTTCTTCGAGCAGAATAGTCCAAAACAGAGCCGGCATGCGTCATTGCTGCGGCCCTGGAGGCATGACACGAACTCATAGGTTGAGTCGTGAAATGTAAGATATGAAAATAGCCCTTGTGCTGTCTCTGTATTCAGAGCATTAGACACACACAAACCGAAGGAAAAGATGTGAATGGGTCCATCCTGTGTCGCAACTCCTGACCTGAGGCTAATGCAGTTAGCCTCATCAAAGCAGCTTAGCTTTGGTATAAAAGGGGCCAATTAGGACGAACGCTGGTTACAAAAGTAATTCGTGGCTGACTGTAACGTTACCAGAGCAAACCTGTTTTATTTATTTGTTAGAATTACGGCGACTTGTAGCCTCCTCAGACATAAATCCAGTCATCACAAAGGTGCTTGACGTCAACCACGTAGATAAAAACCTCACATATTCAGCAGTTTGCAGATGATGTGTGTGGAACCACGTCCGCAGATCGAGATGTGAACCGCTTTAAAACATGGAGCGCCGATGGCGTCTTCCAAACACTTTCTCCGTTTTACAAACCCAGCAGATGTTCGTCTCCAGTCGCTGGCGGGTTAGCTGGCTCAGTGAGTGAAGGTTTTAGGTGCTTTAGTTTTGTCTCTTCAGACGTGTGAATCTGTTCTTCTCTCGCCTCCGGGACAGACTCGCTGACATGAAGACGTGCTTGATGCACCATCTCGTCCTCCCCGCTGATACACTTTAAGCTTGAAGTGAAGACGGAGAGAAAACTCCTCACACTTGCTCCCAGTTCAGAGGTTTTCTCTTTTTGCTGTGCTGCTGCTGCTGCTGCTGGTTAATCCCCCTCCTCAAACACTCAGGTGCACCATTTGACGCCTGCCACATGTCCTCTAAGACGGTCCCCGCAGCTCTTTTTACAAACCCGAGCACCAGCAGCCAGTTTAGACCACGTGAACAGCAGCAGTTTGTTCTTTCTGGGCTTGTGTCTGACCTTCGAGGCGTATTAAGCATTAGCTTCACCAACTTCACTCCTGGCCTTCCCAACCTAAACTCAAAGCTCAATTATTCAAGTGTTGCTGCTTCTTGGCAGCTCGCACGGCCTCCTGGCCGGCTGCAGTCTGCTTCTCTTTGGATCGCGTCTATTGTCTGCCTGATTTCCCCAGGCACCGAATCCTGGCTGGAGGATTGAGGGCCATCAAACAGAATTAAGAGGAGACAATAACGGTGTGTGTGACGGTGTGAGTGTGTGTGAATACTTACAGTTGGGGAGGAGAGTGTTGAAATTTTTGTGCAGTTTGTGTGCTTTTTATCAATGTGCGTGTGTGTGTGTGCGTGTGTGTGTGTGTTTTGAAGTGAGGCCAAAGCTTCCACAACAAGAAGAGGCCTCTCCTCCTGGCTCCGTCCACTGATGCAGGCCTTCAGTGTCCGTCGCTCCAGCTGGCAGCCAATTTATACTGAGGCCAAACACTCCAATACCCACAGGCAGGCCAACAGGGGCTCTTTGTGGTGCCAGAGTGTGTGTGTCTGTGTGTGTGTGCATCCCTGTGTGTACTTATCAGCTACTGGGACAGTTGTTCAGCTCATGATTGACTGCAAATGTTGTTAATCTTCAGACTTAGCTGTATCCAGAGGACTCCTGTGTGTGTGTGTTTGCATTTGTTATGTGAGTGGCTCTGAGTTAATGAATGTGCCGGAAGCTGTGTGGCTCATGTGTGGCAGCAGAATAAACTGTAGACTCTGATGCTGGTACATAAATATGTAAACAAAGACTTAGCCAGAAGTGGGACAAAAGATGCGACTTCTGTCCTGAGGGAGCTGTGAAGGGACGAGAGTTTGTTCCACCTGTGGACACCTGCATCGTTTTGACCTGAAAATATACAAAATACACGTATCGTTACCTGCTGCATGCACTTTTTGCAGGTTTGCATGACTCTTTAGGTTCATATCTCTCCCTCTCAGACCATTCAGCAATCTGTAATCTGTACAAGCTCCAGTCCCCGGCAGCATCATCCATGTCTGTGCATTGATTGCAGGTCTTTGCATGCAGCTTCAGTTGCACAAAGCTGACGTTAAACCGCAATTGTTTGGGGTCCTAAGAACCGCTGAAACACTGAACGTGTGCTCTCAGTTCTGGCATTTCCTCTGGCCTGTTTGGCAGAATGTGTTCCTCTTCCTGATCTCAAGGATTCTGGCTTTGATAGCTTAGCTTGTTGCTGTGGGACGCCTCGTGATTGCAACACAGTTCGCATCAATCAGTACACAGGATTCATCTGTCCAGCGCTGAAACGCTGCCAGCACATTGTGCTCTGCAGTGTGCGTTGGTGATCCAAATCCTGCCTTTAAACACTGCTACAGGGGAACGTGTCCCTGCAAATACACAGCGTCTTCATCATATAGCTCTAAATATATCTGATAGCCTTCAATGCGTCATAGTATACATGTATTCCTGAAGTGCTTTTGAAATGAAAGTCCAGGTAAAATGAGCCAAAGTGAGGTGTAAAATTGTGCTTGGCGGACTGTAACCAGGATCCCACCGCTGTGAAATGTCATTTGATATGCACAGTTTGCACTTCTCAGGGATCAGATAGGGCAGCTGACCTCTCACCCTGTAACAGTTAGACCGGCGGCGTCGTCGTCCTTCACCTGCGCTGCTATTTCTGCCCTTCTGAGAAGCAGCTTCACTTTCAGTTTGTTACGTAAGGCCACCAAACACGACATCAACCCTCAAAATGTTAAACGTAGCCGATCCTCTTATTAAGAGTGACTAATGCGCCGATTTTTCCATTGTGCAGCTTTACAAGCCTCCATGTATACAAAGGAGTTTGAGTCATGTGGAGGAAGAACTTTCACTTCATGTGGATTTAAAGAGTGTATTTGGACACAGATGAGGTCAGATCAGGCTGATTATAGTGAATCACTCCAGTGTTCTGGCAGTGTAGTCGCCCTCATTAGCACCTGTTATCCTCTTCAGCTCACTGTGATCATTTGTGGGGAGTTCTGATATGTTATTGCATAAAATGTAAAGACAGAAGCTTGGATTTCTTCATTCTGTTTGTCTTTTAATGAGCTTGAAGGGGAAGAAACAAATCTGGGAAATGCACACAGCATCTGTAATGTGGCCCACAGGCTTCTTGAGGAACATTTGGGGTGTCGGGTTTGGGCTGCGTCGAGCCCTTAAAACGAAGCCACGTGGCTTCGTGTGACCTTCGTGTGGAGTTGTGAGCAGCTCAGCTACAAAGTGAATTGTTCCTTCTCACATGTTCACCATGAAGTGTTGCTTATTGGCATGCGTACGAGGAGCGTAGTGCTTCTTTTGCACAAGGAAACAAGGTGGCTGCGATGGGATATTTCCTGGTAGAAGAACACGGTTGATAAAACTAGAGCGACTGGTTTGTGAATGGAGAGAGTGTGTGAGTGTGTGTGAGTGGGTTTGCGGGAAGCAGTTGCTGTTTGACAGGTTTCAGTGGGAGGATGCGTGATGATGAAGCAAGGTGTCACCGTGAATCACTGCAGGGTGACACAAAGGTCCTCCGTTAGCTCTGCTTTCATCTGAGCTTCAGACCAAACGTCAGAGTCCTCCAGAGCTCTTAATACATATATATACATAATAACAGATTTTTTCATGTCGGCTGATGCTTAACCTGTTTCTGTAGCGTTATGTTTGAGAATTAATGAGCAGGAATTTCAATAATTGATAGTTTTGAGTCATTTTCGCTGCGTCTCAGGTGTCTCAGATGTGTAGCTGCTGCCCTAAATGTTTTAATGTGTTCTCATTTCACAGCTGTAATCACTAACATTTGATTGATTGGATTGTCTCTTGGTCCGTCTGAACCCCACAACCTGTTGGCAGGTTTGAAATCGTCAAAACGACTGTTTGTTATAGCTAGAAATAGAGTTGGGTGGTATCCAAATTTTGATACCGTCAAACCTTCCTCACATTTTCCCGGGGTATACGGTATTACCGTGACTAATTAAAAATCACTCTGCAGGGCAGCGTGACAGGCGCGCAGTTCAGACGATGCTCACAGTAAGAAGCACCAATCCTATCTTGAAACACACCAGAATGACGGGGAGAAACTCAACTAAAAGGCTCTACCAAGCACTGCCACCCAAACGAAACATAATTCATACCTCAAGAAACAGGTACTCCATCTGCTGATTTCACCGCTTCACGCAAACCACCAAAGCCTGGTACGATATGGAAGCAGAGAGTCTGATGATCACGAAGATGTCTGCCTCCTCACTGTGCGACGAAAACTCGGCGAGCGAGCAGCCAAAGAGTAGCAGAAAAAACTTTGCTAAATCATAAAGTTTGTCTTACCTTTGCTGTTTGTGGTCAAAAGTTAGATTCCAGCCCGAAAAAACGCTGCTAATGTCTCCTCCTATGACTCTGTGGTAGTTTGAGATCAATCACGAAGGTCCTGGTTGTTTACATAAAGAGGAGGGGGTTCTACAGTGGAGGGAGCGCGCTTCATGCGATAACCTATCTCTGGGGTTACTTCCTTCTGGATCGTCATTGGTGTTTCCATGGTGAATGTGGGCGGGTCGCTGAGCTCTTGACCGGCGTAACCACGCAGTTAGCTTCACCGCTCCGTCTCACGAGTGAGCAGAGCGCACACAGAGGACTCTGCCGAGCAGCCCGAGGTGTTATTTTACTGTTTTATTTGCATTTCGTCCTTTTGTGAGAGCTGAGAACAACAGCAAGCAGAAAAAAGGCTGAAAAAGTGTTTTCAACAGAGGAGTTTCTCCGTATGTTTGGACGAGATAACGGTACTCTGCCCGGATACCTGTGTTAAAACACCTGTAAAACTGCTCAGGTTCATTTTTTTTAGCATGTCCTTTTGCACAGTCGCCTTTTTCTCGAGTAAAAATTCAACCAGATACATTGAACGGAAGTGGACTTCATTTTTGTTATGACGATGCTACAGTTACGTTAGGCCTCTATATGCGCAGCATTTTGTATTTTTTTTTTTTAAACTGATACCGTTGCTATTTTTAGATACCGCGGGACACCTTATTACCGGATTACCGCCCAATCCTAGCTAGAAACTGTACGAACAGATTTTTTTTTTTTTTACTTTTTAAAGAACTGAGAGTTATGGCGCTATAACAGTGTTATACTGCAGAAAAAAGACATTTTTGAGTTCGCCAGACTTCTAGTTGTGATCGCACTGTTTCCATTGAGGTGAGGACTTAAATACTGCAGTAAAAATGTGACAGGAGCAGAAAAAAATGCCCAGAAACTGCCTGTAGTTCAGAGAGTTGAAGTTTGAATGGTTTTACTGGTGTCTACGTTGAAAAACAGCCTCAGGATCAGCGAGGACTCGGTCGGGGGTTTAAACAGTAAACTGTGGCGCTGGCGTTCCCCTGAGCTGCTGCTGGTGTGCAGCTCTTTGTCAGCCGTGGTGAAATATCTGTGCTGCTGCCACTTAAATGCATGTGCAGTCATTTAACAGGGAACAGAGGGCAGAAGTGGGACAGAGCTATAAACACAGTGATGTGGGTAATTTAACTTTTTCCTCCAGGAGGCCTGGGCCCCTTTAAACTTCACTATCGGCTGTGATGTTTACAGTCTCGAACACGATCAGGTGGCCTGTCGGGCAGATAAACCAGCCTAACAGGCACATTATGCAGGTTTAACCCTGCTTCTTCCTCTCAGCTGGGCCTTTTTATGACCCTTGACGGCAGATACTTGGAAATAATATAAAAACAAAGTGCAAATAAGCTACTGGTTGCTGAGCAATCACTGGATTTTAGGAAGCTGTTCTCAAGTGGATTTGAGAGACAGCAGAAGTGATTGCCTCTTCCTCCTCGATGAAATGAAGAAACAGATCATATTTGTGCTTATGTGCTCTGGCAGCTATAAGACGGACCTTCTCCCGTCTTCAGGACCACTATCACAGCTGCACAGCATTGACGTTTGCTTTATACTGTGCTGCCGGCCTGAAATCTGGGATATTATGGCAGTTTGCTTTCAGCGAGCAGGAGAGGAGGAGGAGGAGGAGGAGGAGGAGGATGAAAACTGATCTCCTCGGCCAGAAATGAACCTGATACGTTGCAGTTAAATGCTTTGCATCTTAAGCTCTGGACTACAAGGACATGTGTAGCACGTGACTGTTAACAGAGGACGCCGCATCTCCAGGATGACGGTGAAAGCATGGCGTCCGCTGCAGCTGTTTTAAGCGTTTAGCTGCTGTCCTTAAATGACCCTGAATGCAGCAGCCTCAGATCAGATCAGAGTGAACTGAGCTGAACCCAGACGTGTTTATCTGTTTTATCTTCTGTTGCTTCTAGTGTTATCCCTCCAGCCCCCCCCCCCAACACCAGCACCACCGCTGCAGAGGACTGACTGAGTGTCAGAAGCAAAGAGCTGCTGCCTGAAAGTCTGCACTTTTATTCTGACGCTGCCAAAATCACAAACATGTTTTTACGTATTGATAACGAGTGCAGACCTGAACTGAGGGTCAAACCCAGCCGAGGTTAAGTTTCTGTGACGCTGTGTCACATTTCTATGTTTGGTTTATTAAGATAAGATAAGATAAGACTTTATTGATCCCACACCGGGGAAATTAAGTCGTTACAGCCAGCAAGTATTAACAGTGGCACGGAAGTTTAAAGGATACTGAATCAAATAAACATGAACATTATGTACAAATATAGAAGATTTCCAAAAAATACTACTGCCAATACATCTATGAGGAAAAACTCCCAATGCCATATGTTGAAACTGTACTTGAGAAATACAAGAAATCAGAGTCGTGTTATGATCCAGAGCCTGCAAACAAAATCCACATGGACTCAAAAGTGCACTAAAGGGCCATAAGTATGTGGACATCCCTGTCCTTTTTTTTAGTTTTAAGGTGCATGTTGATGCTGAAGCACGTTAGAACTGCAACCATTTCCCTGCTTCCAGCTCCTCAGATGTAATCCAGATATATCAGACAAAGGTGTTCGTCCAGCTTCGTCTCAGCAGTGTTTGGCACAAAGCAGCTCCGTTAGGAAATCCCAGTTTGTTGTGGAAGAGTTCAACTGGCCTGCACGGAGCCCCGACCTCAGCCCCACCCAGCCCCTCTGGGATGAACTGGACTGCGAGCCAGACCTCATGGCCCGGCGTCGGCCTTGAACCTCGCTAACAGATCCAACATCTGGTGGAGGGGCTGAAACTAGGAGGGCGGAGGCTGTTAGAGGAGCGTGTAAAGGCTGATGGTCTGTTTAACGGGTGTCATGGCGTCCATGTACTTTGGACTCCCTCATTTAGTTTTGATTCATGTCTCTAAAGTTTATTCCTTTCCATCAAAATGTGTTCTTTCACCTCGTATGTCACATGTGTTCTTTAAGCCTAAATGGCTGCTTGATGGCAGATGTCTGTCCTGTTACCCACAGTGCTTTGCATTCTGCTGTTATGTCTGCACAGGCTGTTCAGTTTCTCACCCTCGTCTGAGCAAACCAAACTCTCCCGCGTTTGCTTCAGACGCGCTCGGCGCGAACGTGACCTCGGCTCAACCCGGCCGACGCTCAAATACAGCATTACATCACGGAGGAGTCGCCGGGTGTCATGTGACAATAACATCTGCGTGAAGCTCATCAGCGCGTGACGGCTCTTTAAAAGGCAGCGGTACAGTGTGTGTCCTCAGCAGCCCCCGTCACATTTCATCTCTGTCGACTAACTGGGCTAATTTCACGGTCTGATGGGCAGACAGAGGCAGGCTGGCAGACTTACTGTTGCTACCGGAGACTTTAAAGGGAGAGTTCAGGTTTTACGAGGCGCTCATCAATAGTCGGTGTGTTGTGGCGGTCGGCACGCCCTCGCTTTGGAGAAGCAGACCTCCTGTCTGCTGGCACAGAAGCTCAGCAGTGCACCGCTGGGGATGTTGGCCACAGCGGGCTTTTGTGTTTTTAAGGGTTAGTTTTGATGCACCAGAGTCACAGAATATCACAAACGAACACAGCGATGGAGGCGGCGGTGGACCAGCAATACACGGGCGATACATGTTACAGCGGAAAGGGCTGTCTGATGGCGAGGCGAAGCGGTGAAAACAGTCAGAATATAGCGTACACTTGATGTTTATCTCGCCCCCGTCCACGGCAGAGCGCTGCTCAGCTGCCGTGCCGCTGCTCTGTAATACTCTGACTATTGATGAGCACCTCATATAACCCCACTCCAGAAAACTCTCTCTTTAAAGGCCGTGTTTGACATTTCCTGCTGCGTGTGTGTGTGTGTGTTCGGAGGGGGATGAAAGCGGCGGTGGGCGTCCGCCTGGCATTCCCTCTCCCATCGTGACTGGAGTGGTCGGACTCCTACAATTAAGCAGTGAATCACACCAAGCGACGGCAGGACGAGTCACTGCTGCCTGGCTGTAGGACACAAATGCGTCGCCCTCTGCGGAGGACGGCTACAACTTTCAGGAACAGTGTACAGTATTACGCCTGTGTGGTAATACAGTCTTTCTGTTTGATCCCTCCTGCCAAGCTGTGGCATTTGGCCTGTCAATCAGACGGCGTGGGTGGTACAGTGAAGGAGTTACTCCTTGGAATTTCCATTGCAGTTGGGCTCGCTGTAGGTCGCTTTCTTTTCTTGGGTTGCTCAGTAAAACCAAATTTAGAGCTTTGAATCCACTTGCTCGCCAAGCGTTAGATGAGAAGACTGATCACTTCGTGTTTGTATGGAAAATGGTTTGGAAACTGGGGAAAAACCACCAGCCTGGTTCTGTCTGAAGGTAAATAATCTGCCTACCAGCACTCAGAAACTCTCATATTAACAGCTACGCAAAAACATACAAAAGCTGAGGTTTAAACCAACAATTTACCACTTTACAGGATGTTGTGGGTCATACTATTTCTGGGCCAGGAGCAGTAACTCTTTGCTGTTTTCCGGGCAACAGCTGCCCGCGGCCAAGAACTCGTCCGGCACTCAACCCTCATACCCTTCAGTTTTTGTACTGATCCAACAAACTAGATATAATCGGTGAGCTTTGGAGGTGCTGGTTGGCAGATTCTGCACAGAGCCAGGCTACCTGCTTCTCCCTGTTTGCAGTCTTTATGCTATAAGCTAACCGGCTGCTGGAGGCTTCATATTTAGCGTATTGACACGAGAGCTGTAGAAAACGACAGAGCGCATATCCCAAAATGTTTTCTTTACTCTCTAAGAATGCTGTCGTGGGATATTTTTGATAGCAGCATCTTTTTAACAGCGCCGCCTCTTGTTTCTTCCTGTTGCAGGCTCCAATGAGAGGCTCTCCATGATGAGGAGCTAACGCCGTCGGCCGCACACCCGCAGGAAGAGACGTGGCCGCTGCACCATCCACAGTCGACGCATGGCGGTATTAGGGGTAAGAGCCGCGCTGATAGTACGAGAACAAGTTCAACTGACTGATTGATTGACTGTTTTCAGCTTCTACTGACATGTCAGGGGTATGAAATCACAAAAAAACATTCCTTTCAGCTGACAGTTGGACATCGGAGCCTCTTGTCCGTCTGCAGAGACGATGATTTTAACATCTCTGTTCGTCCAGTGTCTTTATCTTCCTCACATCCGTCTGAGTCCAGACGCTTTAGCGGTCAGCAAGGATTTCAGAGCAGGTTGGAGCCTCTAAATGATGGATGTCGGCTGTCTCCGTGTCTAACTCGCCGGGCACAACCAGCCATTATCTGAGTTACAGCCGGGTGCCTGATCGGCCAGTTACTGTGTTTCACGCTTAGTTAAAGCCGGCCAGTTAAAGTAAGAGCAGCGTTCATTAACGGAGCTGCTCTTAAATCCCGGGAAACGCAAACAAGGTTGATTTGACGGACGTGTGAGACAGAAGCTGGTTCAGAATAGGAAGGGTTGACAAAATCAAAGATGTGTTTAATGTAAAAATGAGTCGGGGGGAGCCGGTGGAGAGCTCAGGGAGTCAGAGCACGAGTGGAGCCAGACAGCCGGGCGGCCTCCTCCGGGTGGTTCTCTGCAGCCGAGCTGAGACCAGACCGCCGTCTGGTTTCATCAGAAGAAAAGTGCTTTCAAACACGCAGCTCAGACATTCCCTTTGAGTTTGTTTTAAAAGTTCTCCCTGCCAGTGATGAACAGAGATTCTCTTCAGGATCCACCTGATGAAAACTCGGTCGTGCACAGCGAGGTGGTTTTGATCGTAAGAGCCAAATTAAACTTAAAGGGGCTTTCACGTTTGCACTTTCGGCCGCGCCGAGTCAAACTACGCTGCTTCACCTCTCCATTTCCAGTTCAAACTCAGTGACCAGTGTCCCGTCGGGTCAGGTCAAAGCTCGCCCGCTGTGGTAGCAGAAGGGCTTCGTCATCTCTCAGAGATGATTCAGAGACACGTTGGAATAGCCTCCGCTGCTGCTGCCAGACAGAAACCGACAAACACTCGAGGCCAAGCAGAACGGTGACAACAGCCTGAAGGTCCACGGTGATCAGCAGCTGTCTGCCAGCACCTGCTGCACGGTGCGTCGCTAACCGGCGCTAAAGGGGGCGCCGCTTTTAAACGCCATCAACTGGAAACAGGCGCCGTCATCAGTTAAAGACACGAATCCCTGCTGAGCTCCTCTTTCAGGTCAGCTGGGTTAGAGTAAAATGTGTGATGTCTCAGGATGATTGCTACAGACAGACTTACTTCTCTGCACTTCACTTGTGGTTTTAGGGAACTTCAGTCCGGCTCGACTGAAGTCGTGTATCTGCAGCAGCTGACTCTCCCTGTTTGCTCGGCTCCGTGAGAGCAGAGGGCTCCCACCGCCTTGTTGATGATGTTACTCACAGAGTGAAACCGCAGTTAGTCATACAGTTACTCAACACACTTAGCTTCTGTATCGCAAATCACCGCTTTCGACATCGTCTCCAGGCATGAATCACCGGCCGAGCTCCCTGCCGCTGCCTGTTAGCCCGCCGTGTCTCACTGGGATCGTGCAGGTACACGTTGGACTGAGGACAGCGCAGCTGATCTGAGTTCACCGTCTTCGCTGAGGTTTAAAATTAGCAATGAGCTAAGCGACTCCTGCCAGCGAGGCGGAGATATTTTTATGTATGAATGAAGTGTTACAGTGAGCCTGTACCTGACGGCGCCTCAGAAACATCACAGCAGCGTTTGAAAAGTAACTTCAAACAGGCTGCTGCTGCTGCAACACACTCTTAAAAGTTTTCTTCAAAAGGACACACGAGGAGGATGAAACGCGGGAGGTACAGGTGCTGCAGTTGGCAGGAAAGCAGGAGCGATGGCTCACCAGCTCCTTGGATAGAATAAGACCAGGCACAGACATCGCTCAAGCCCCTCCAGCTGACATGAAGTGCTGCAGTGATATCCAGCCTGCTGTTCTTTGTTGTGGTAATGGGTGTATTACTGGCTGTGTTGTGTTGCAGCAGCTTTTATTCAGTGGTTTTAGTGGTTTTAGTGGTCTTATTATTCTGTACTCCGAGACTTTAGTCGAGCTCGTTGAAGGAATGTGTTTGTTTATCTTCCATAAAGGTCGAGATTTAGCTCATATTTGCCTTTTTGGATAGCAGCTCTGTCTCTGTGTGTCTGGATGTCAGCCTGGCAGAAGCTGCTGTTTTCCACGCCTGTAGGTGGCGCCCCGACATGTTCACACCTGCAGGTCTAAATGGCCTCTGCTGCAGCTCTTCTTGTCTTTACAGGACAAAGCACAGGGTGGAGTAAACGCAGACTTCTGAGGCTGCTAACGATCTGTCCGGGCTTCGATCCCATCATGCGCTTGTTTCTTATACAAAAGAAGACCACAGCTGTAATGACGGCTGATTTAAGTTCACTTTAAACCATCAGGGACTCATTCTTTACAGCCCCTCTGTCCTGTCTGCGTCTTGCTGTCTCTCTTCGCCACTCTGGGATTACAACTTCCTTTATTTGAGCATCTGTGATGTTACGCAACTTACACTTAAGCCATTTAGCTTTAATTGCAGAGCAGCACACAGCGCGTGAGCAGGAAGTGGCACACAGCGGCGCCCGCAGAGCGGCCGGACAGATTAGCGGTTGCAGAGATTGAGCCTAAAACCTCTCGGTGAAGGATCACCTTGATACCTGCAGGACGCTGAGACAGACAGACGGAGAGCGTCCAGGGTTTCCCTCTCAGACATCTGCAGAAAAGATGCATTTCAAGCTTCTGACGAACGATAACTGAATACAGAATGTGCACGCTGATATCATGTTTCACAGTTCATGGTTTGTTTTATATTGATTTAATCGTTGGTTCCTTAAAAATGACCATTTCACTGTGAACTAAATAAACTGTGTGTTTATTCTAATTCTTAATACTAAAAATGACTGATTCATGCTTTAATGTGTCAGCAGTATTTTCCTCGTCTTTCACTCAAACATAGTTGTGAATGTATGAAGGAAATTAGTTTGATAGTTTGAACATTTCCCCGACAGAACGCTCACAAAGGCCTAAAACCGTAAAGATGCTGTCGACGCTGCCGTCACTGTGTGAGTTGAAGTCTCCGCTCGAAGCTTTAACCCTCCATTTTGTTTTGTTCTTCCTCCGCAGAACCCCGACATGCTGACGAGGAAGATAAAGCTCTGTCACATCAACGCCCACATCACATGTCGCCTGTGTGAGGGCTACCTGATCGACGCCACCACCGTCACAGAGTGCTTACACACCTGTAGGTCCCGCCTCGCGCCAGCTGGCTTCCTGTCCGTCTCACTGCGGACGCTCCTTCATTTTCAGTTCTGCTGCTCATCTCTTGCTTTTCTCGCTGTTTTTCTGTCGTCGTCTCGGCGGTTTCTCCTGTTTGTTTAGCACGTCGGCCGTGCTGGTCTCCAGCGGTGTTTCTCGCCTCACAAGGTGTTTCCTTTCAGGACTTACTCCTGATGGGAGGACTCCTGGAGGCAGAGTGATGCCTCTGTGATCCGTGCAGCTGTTTCGAGCTGGATTTTGACTCACAGCGCCGCGTGGAGTCTGTCGTCTGTTATCTGCTGTCAGCTTCAGCCGGCAGCTTGACGTTTTCCTTCATTTTCAGGAGGCTGGAGGCATTTACATGTTTTCAGGTTTTCCGTCTGTACGTAAACCTGTCCCATTATCGTGAACGAGACATCTCAGGAACGCCTTGAAGGGCTTCCTTAAAATTTGGACTCCAGGATGAAGTGCTTAGACTTTGGTGGTCTCAAAGTGGAGACAGCGTGTTTCTCAGTGGACGTTGTTCACTGGGATCAGACATGTCTGCAGAGTGAGGACTTCATGTGAGTCCTTCAAAGCCTTCACTACTTATATCATGTGAGTCTGGACAGACATGGACGTAAGTGCACCTTCTCTGCTTGGCGGAGACAATAAACGGCGAGGCGATAATTCCAGTTATTCACCGTCTCGCCCGGAACACAAACCTCTCGTTGTTTATATGAATGTCATTTTGGGAAATCAGGCGCCTTCAAACCTGAAGTGAACACGCACGCAGACTCGCAGGATCACAGTAAATGAGATTCTTGTCTCCGGCAGGTAATCTGCACATTTATTAGCTCATAAGAAGGTGAGAGGACGTCACCTCTCATTCACGCCGCGGAGCATCATTCGCTGGTGTTGGCGGTGAAGTCGGGTGGCAGCGTCTGTTTGTGTCCTCAGTTACTGTCATTATACTGTCTGCTCTCGGCTCGGCTCTCCCAAAAGCCTCCTTAGAGTTCTCTTAAATACATAACGGTAAGTGGCACGTGGCGTCTTCAGCTTTAGGTTTCATCCTCATCCTCAGTTTATGTGTTCATGCTTGTGTCTTTCGAACCTGATGATTTAATGAAATCTGCGAACTGTTTTCAAACACGCTCAACAGGGAGAAGATTAATATTTCTAAAATGTTTTAATCGTCGAAGCCCTCTTTGCCTTCACCCGTCTCTGTGTTACGACTCAGCCTTCTGCATGTTTATTAATGAGCTCAAAGTCAACGGAATAATTAGCCGTCACAGCTTTTGAAAGACGTGAACATTTGAGGAACGATAGACGTGTTTTAACTGAGTTTAATGTGATCCCCAGACGACGCGTGTCAGTTCAAACCCCGTCTCATCACCGCGCTCTGACAGAAGCTTCTGACATCGTGTGGCTTTCCTAAAATAATTTAGTCAAAGGTAACTGTTTTTGGCCAAAGCAGTCTGCAGATATAAAGACGACAGCTGGTTTCTTGTAATTTGAATTAATGATTTGAAGAGGATTTGATGAAGTAAGAGTACAAAACATCTGCATCAAAATACACTTAAATTACTAAAGTGAAAGCACTCATCAGACAGAATGGTCCATTTATAATGATGAATTATGTACATTACATGAATGTTGCAGCTGGTAAAACTTGCTTGAAATGTGTCGCTGCATCAGATTCAGAATAAGATATTTACAAAAATCAATGAAGCTGATGGGAGAAAACAGCGAACACGTCGTGTTTGTGCTGTTTTCAGTCGACTTTACGTCAGAAAGGATCAACAAAGATCACACTCAGTTTTATTCCCGTTCGCTCTGTGGTGCGTGGAAACAGCGTGCGCTGATGCAGAAATGATAATTCCTTCTGTTCAATCATACAGGCTCTGATGTTCACGACACATTTGAGCTGATTGTGTTTTTAACCGTCGTGAAGAGAAAACAAAGAGGAAGTCAAACGGATCTCTGGCTGCGTCTCAGCTGCAGCAGCTCGGAAATACACCACATGGGCCCGTTTCCGAAATGAAACACTTAATGAACATTATTTGGAATGTGAACATAATTAACAATGAAAGGTGTTTTAATGTGTCTGGAGAGTTTGATTAGTGAGTGTGTGAAGCCTGTTCAGCCGCTCCGCTCAGAAGTCGTCCTGCGTGCTCGCGTCCAATCATCTTTTAAATGGGAGTTAGTTAGCAAACTTCATTTGTGTAGCACATTTCTAAACAAAGCATGGAAATAAAGGAGACGTGACACGAAATCTACGTGTTTGTAATGTTAACTTTTAAGAGAAAGACAAAGAAAACGAACGATTTTTAGGAGGAGTTGCCTCTGATTTTGCCTCAGAGTTGGTGGAGGCGTTCGAGGGAGCAGCAGGCTCTGAAAAAGGCATCGCAGTCGTCGAGGTGTGATGTGATGAAAGCGTGGACGACGATTATTGCCTCGATTTCACACACAGCTCAAAGTTTTTGCTTTTCTAACATCATTAAGTTTCAGTGTGCACGTCAGGTCTGTTTTCCCGTCTTTGTTTTCCCGTGAAGTCGTAGAAAAACGCTTCATATGCAGCTGCAGACCATCTGAGGCCTTGTTGCCACAACAGGTTTTCATGCAGAGCCTCCTCTCGGGTTCCTCGCCCGTCTGGCCGACGCTTCCTGCGCAGCCTGCGAGGCCTCAGAGGCCCTGCAGCTGAAGCTCAGGTGCTGGCTTGTGTTTTACTGCCTGCTGGAGCGAAACAGAAGCAGTGCGGCCTCGAATTAGCCGTTTCGTAAGTCCTCTGCGGTCACAGAGCCGACGGGATCTCGGCCCGGTTGCTTCATCTGCGACCTTCGGCGCCCTTGAACGCTCGCCTGACGTCACCAGAGAGCACAGCTGACAGCATTGTTATGCTGACATGAAGATAAATGCTGGTGGTCTGACAAGTTCCAAGCTGATCTTTTGTGGTTCTTGTTGTGAAATCATAATTATCTGGTACTTCAGAATAATGACAGGAGTCTGCGGATTTAGAGCTCGAAGGCATTCGCACCCCCGCCGTGTTTGGAGCCGTTAAATCAAACTCGACACATTTATTCTCGGTGCGGCACATTTGGGTCGGTGAGAACAATCTAATCAAACCGGCGAGTGGGCCAATCAGCCGCTCTCTGTTTGCCTGAAAGAGATTAAAGTGGAAGCTTTTTTGCTTATTTGAAGTGAGAACAAGCCACCAGACCAGTGGAAACACCTGATTCTGAGTACCTGAATTGTTAATGTGTCGTTTCAGATGCACAAAACTTTTGTCCCGGCTGATGTTTGCAGCATTAAGTCATTCTTATTTTCTCTAAACAAGATGCTCTACTAAATACCTCGATGGCAACGAGAGCAGCAGCGTTCAGTGAAGTCATACCAGACAGACCCAGACAGTGTAATGCCTCGTCTGTCCACCAGAAGGAGCTCTTCCCCCACTGGTGGAGGCTTCTCTGCCCTCTGTAAACACCAGAGCTTCATGGAGGCGCTTTGATTCTCCCTTTCGCTTTGAAAAAACGAGCGCCGCCGTCGCAGACGAAGAGATTCACGTCACGTCACGGCTGCAGCTGCTCAGACAGGCTGCTATAAAATGTCAGGCGGAGATGGGTTTGATGGAGGCGTGCGTGCCTTGAATCTCTCACAGCGCGTCCTGTATGATGCACATGAAGGTTTCCAGAGGTGAAAGGTCAAGCGATTTGTTTTAATCATCTCCTTTAATCATGAATTAAGTCAAGGGTCATAAAACTGAGCTTTAGAGAGTCAAAAGTGTGATTGTGGTACGTCAGTGTGGACGTCTTGTTCAGCACGTTCACCCTCTAACCGCTTTGGTTCTTTCACTGTGTCATAGATTCAAAATCCAGCCTGTCAAATGTGAAGCTTTCTTCTCCTCTACATCATTTTTAGTTGAATATCCATCCTGGACGATTGACCAGACTGGGCTTTGGGAAACTGTGATGGCCATCTTTAATGATTTTCTGCCTTTTTACAGGCCGAATACTTCATTAATTAGAAAAAGAATGCACATAATTATCAATAATAGTGTGTTTTTGTGACTCCTCTTGGCAACATTTCCAGTTTAATATTTCAGTTTCTCATCCTTGTGCAGCTGAAGAATAAGATTCAACTCATGAATCACCAACATCATGAGACTCGACTAATATTTGTTCATTTAAAACCATGAAAACGAGTCATCAGCCGGTATTCTTAATTTTTATGTTCGATCGATTTTTAAAGGACTGTGACAGAGACGTGATCAGCAGCATAGAAACAAACAGCGCTCTCTGGTGGACAAACTGGGTATTAGACACACGGGTGGTTTTCCATCCTCATCTTTTTATGCACATTTTCAATCTGGCACATAAACATACGTGAGTGGAAATGTTGAAAAAGACCCGAAAACGTTTTAACGACAAAGTGCAATGAAACAAATTCAGCGGCTGAATCGTGACGTACGTAAATGTCTTATTTCCAGCATGTTTTCCACATTTTTAACCGCTCTTTCTTTGACTGGTTTTCTTCCTCTTCATTGGTTTAAAGCCACATGTCTGGAGCATTAGCGCCACCTACTGCTTCTCCATGAACCATCTCCTCATGTTCATAAAGCAGCAGCAGATTGAAACATCCACCTGAAAACACACTAAATACACAGTTTACTTGTTGACCAGTGCCTTTATTTATACATCTGTAGCACGTAGAGTAACCATGACTGTGTGTGTGTGTGTGTGTGTGTGTGTGTGTGTGTGTGTCTCCAGTCTGTAGAAGCTGCCTAGTGAAGTATCTGGAGGAAAACAACACGTGCCCCACGTGTAGGATTGTTATTCATCAGAGCCATCCACTGCAGTATATCGGGTGAGTGAGGGAGCTGCTGCACAGCACACACACACACACACACACACACACACTTGCAGGTACAGTGAGATGCGGTGCTCATTTGCTATCTACACACCCCTTTCTGCACACTCACAAACATGTGGTGCACACACATACATGCAGACCCACACACACACACACTGACGTTGTGACAGTGCTCCATCAGTGTGCTGGAAGCTGCTCGCTGCCAGTGAAGAATGAACTACCCAGGAACAAAGCTGCTGGCCTCCTTCCTTCTCATTTCTGCTCCTCTGCAGCAGAAACAGCCCCCGGGTGTCTGCAGAGGGTGGTCCATGTTTCTGTGGGTGAGATACAGCCTCAGTTCATGCTGCACGCCACAGCATCTCTACCTTTAACCACGGTTCTGCTCTCAGCCGTGCATGATAACACGTCATCGCAGTAAAGGAGATGAGCTGTGACCTGTGGGCGCCTCTCATACTGAGCACCGGACTGGTTGAGCATCGCTCTAATCGGACACTGACCAGTCAACAAAAATGGTCAAAATAGGTGCAGCAGAAGCACACATAGATTCTTTCTTTCACACATTTCTCCTTGGCAAAGCCTGCTGTCTGTATTACCCACAATGCAGCTCGACTGCTGGCAGTTCAGAGATTCAGGGGTGTTAAGCTAATAGCAGCCAATGTAGCTTCGAGCCTGCAGCAAACATGAGCAGCAGGCTGCAGAGCTCTGGTAAGATCACGTCTTACTGATAAACTAGTTACAAACTCTTCAGCCCCAACCAGCGCTGACTCGAGTGACATCACTCGAGGCAATTCACACAGCTCCCCCCGGAGCCACAAAAGCCTTTCTACAACTTTGATCACATATGCTTCAGAAAACCTGTAATCAGACTTTGGTGGAATGGAGGAAATTTGCCTTTAATGTCTTAAAACGAGTCGTGTGAATGAACTAACGTACAGTTTACACCCTGAACACAACAAAGACGCCGCATGAAACTGCAGTTAGAGCGTCTGTAGCTTCTGTAACGCGCCATATTTCAGAATAAGAGCGACTGTAGATGCTAACAGCTGGTCACCACTTTATATTAAAAATGCAGTAGTATTCACCTGGACGGTAAACATTAACGACTTTGCACTCTGAAAGTCATGAAATTATTTTCTCGTCAGGTAAAATTAAAGACGGGGCGTGTTGCACGTCGAGTCTGCCTCTTATTGTTTTGGGAGGTTCACTCCGCCACGCTGATGGGTTTTGTTGTTTGTGCCCCCTCTGAGCGCTCATGCATTAATGCCTGATTAATGCGACACACAAACTTAATGTGTACCAGCAATTTAGTCATTAGCGTCTGAGCCGCGCTGTCTGCGGACTCATTGTTGCAGGAAATGCTCCATTTCAAACACATTAGCTCTTTGCACAGCTGCTTTTTGCCCTCGTGTTTGCAGGAAATTGGAGCTGATGGGAAACATCGCAAGTGATTTGAAGGCAAAACGCCCAGCAGACGACAGATAAACCCCATCTGCTCCTGAAGAAGACTGATCAAAGTTGATGTTTGAGATTGAACTCGTCTCCTCAGCAGAACTCATCCTGCCTCTCGTACTGTCGAGCGGGGCTTTCCTCTCTGCGTTTAATCTGTTTTATTTCCCGCAGACTTGAAACGTTTCTGGTTATGATCATAAAACAATCACAGAATCATACTTAACATCCCGCTAAATCCCTGCAAAGAGCGCTCTTGAGACAGTCTGAGTTAGTTGCAGGAAGGGAATTCATTCACGGAGCTGCTGTCTGTGAGTAAAACATGTCGTTTATTGTAAACACAAGTTCAAGTCACAGCTGTTGTTTATGGTGACCTTAAAGGCCCTGCAGGCTCATGGGAAAACCCACACAGGCCATTTTACTTATTCAGTGATTCTTATTGGTGCGTAGAGCCCGGTGACCTTCAGACTGAGTGATAATACCTGTGCAGGTGTGCAGATTAGAGGCACGGTGGTTGCAGGTGGAGGCTAATAAGTGGAGTTACTTCAGTTTCCAGGTAAATTAATGGACAACTGCTGCGCTGCTTGCAGAGCTTATTCTGTAATTTCATGTAGTTTTGGTTATTTTTAATGTGATTTTAGTTTGGATTTGAATAGGACTTTTCAGTTTTTAGTGAGCCTTTAATAGCACCTTTAATTGCTCTTTTTTTTAATTAAATCTTTATTTAACCTGGCCGATTAAACAGTAACACAACTGACCACGTAGTATACAGTTAGAATATACTTCCAGGTGTTTTATCTACATTTATGAATACCTGTTTACCTACAGAAGTGAATGGTTTGGTGAATATACATCGATGTGGTTTCGGTGCTGTGGCCTTCACAGTCACCAGGGGGAGATTTTGAGGCAAGGTGTCAGACACTGATGTCCAGCGCCGTCATCAAAACACCAAATAAATTGGAGGGATGGTGCTCATCCCTTCAGTAGTCCCACTTTGAGAATGTGTGCTCAGAGGTGTCTCTTCATTTAACTGTCACATTTACACACAGCAGTGTGTCGCAGTACCTGTCAAAACCTGTTGTGTCGGCTGTGAGGATACACTGCCAGCTCTGTCCAGCAGAGGTCAGTGTTGGGCTGCTCTTGGACGCGGGCCTCAGCTCCAGGCAGCTAATTTTGGCCCCAGATACAATGACTCTCCCAGTGGACAGCAGGGGAGACAAAAGTGCCACATTTTTCAAGGGTTTCTCCTCCAGAACTTTGCAGCAAACTCCACACGTGGCGTCCGTTAGCCACCATGGCGACGGCAGAGCTGAGCCCACGCTGTGCTCCAGTGTCACCTGCGCCACCTAACAGTGAAATGCTATTTAACACTCTGAGTGACGGAGCGTATGCTGCACACTGGCCTCAGAGCCGGCGCCATTTGAACTTTTCAGACCGTCACAACGTCATGTGGATCCATGCAGCGTGTCAGTGTGATGTTTTCAGTTCCTCATCGAGCAGGAGCTTTCTCATTTAGCGGCGCCCAGAATCATTTTTGTAGAGAACTGTCCTGAAACAGCAGAAGTGTTTTTCCTGCTCTTTCCTGACTCAACTCCTCTGTGTCGTTCAGACCGCAGGTGCAAAGCTACTTTAAACCCAGAGGGATCCAGAACAAGTGCATCTCTAACATCTTACATGTCTGATTTGCATCTTTTAGCCCCGAAGTGTTTATTCCCACCAACTAATAAGCTGACTAATCTTTTGCTTGTTCTTTTCAGCCATGACAGAACAATGCAAGACATTGTCTACAAGTTGGTACCGGGACTTCAAGAGGGTAAGTGCCATGCGTTGTCTTTCTGTGTGATGCAACACACAAGAGATCCAGCTAATAACATTAAAACTTATCTGTGGTTGTGCTCTACTGACGGCTGTGTGTGTGTGTGTGTGTTCACAAACTGCCTCGAGAAACAAATACACTAGGATTTTTTCACATTTTGTCATGTTATCACTGCAAATTAAAATGCACGTTACAGGATTTTCAAAAATATTTACTAATGAAAAATGTTGAGTGCGTATATATTCACCCAGTTTGCTGTAAAACCTCTAACGAAGAACAGGTGCAACAAATTGCCTTCAGAAGTCACATAATTTGGCAAATAGAGTCCACCTGTGCGCAATTTAATCTCAATATAAATACACCTGTTCCATGAAGGCCTCAGAGTCAGAGAGCGTTAGCAAACAAGCGGCTCCGTGAAGACCAAGGAGCTCACCAAACAGGCCAGGGATGAAGGGCGAGGGTTACCCTCCGGCTGCACAACGAGTGCCAGGCGCTGTACCTTACAGTAAAATATTCCTGCTGTCATTGGTGGGCTTAATGAAGCAGGTTACAGCGCGCGCACACACACAGATCACACACACACGCACACCGTTGAATGTTAAATGCCCAGTGACAGCAGTGACCTTGAGAAAGAGACACCGCCCGCTCTTATTTTCTCTCCTCCTCCCTCACAGCGGAGATAAAGAAGCAGAGGGATTTCTACCAGAAGTTGGGGATGGAGGTGCCCGGAGACATTAAAGGAGAGCTTTGCAACATGAAGACTCATCTAGATCAGCGCAATGGTACGCCGAACACTCACACACACACGAAGAGGAGGCCGACATGTCCTTCACTGAAACGTGTGGACGACCAGTTGGTGGTCGGTTCAGCTGCCCCTGCCCCGGGTTTCCTGTTCAACGTGACCTTAATGTAGTTCATGACAGACATGGGGGGCCACAGCACGCCAAAAGGTGTTGTTTACCTTATTATGAGGTATGAGTGTTGAAGTTCATCTAAAGGGCTGCAGAGGTCAGTTTGGCTCAGGTGAACAAACAAAACAACAAAGTAAGAACAACAAAGGGAACGCAAGTGATGGGAGACAGAAACACACAGTGTGAGACATTAACACACCTCTTAGATCTGTGTGTGCTCACTAGGAGTAAATATCTACAGCATAGGGTTTGATTTATTGCTTTAGTCATCACATTGCTTCATCTGATTAGCGAATAGGAGCGCACCGCCACGTAACCGCCATGTTTGCGTTCTGTCATTCGGTGTGAAAGAGAGCTCGGTGGCCGAGTTCTGACGTGTTGTGACAAAGGAGCAGATGACTGAAACTCCACCAGCATCAGAGAAGTTAAAGCTTCCCTGTGGAGTCCTGTTGGTGGCGCTGTGAAGCAGGTTTTCTGTGTGTGTCGTGCACATCAGGGTTACCAAAACAGGGTCCCATCAGCCGTTTCACGCTGAAATGAGCCAGGAAAAGCAGAGAAGAAGAAACACAGCCTATTTTTACATTTTGGACTTAACACTGTAAATGTGCTGTCACTTAACTGCTAGAATTGGTTTCTCTGCGGCGTGAAGCCCCCAACTCATAATGAGAAACATTAGATGCACGACCAGCGGAAGCCATTAAGCAGCGGAGATGAAGGCAATCAGAACGAGTCCCGGGCCTGCTCCTCGTGCTCGTTGGCTTTTCCGTACCGGCTCGCCTCAGAGGGCTGGTGGGAATGTGTGCCCAGAGGGCTGTAATGCTGGCAGGCCTAATCGCTCGCTTAATCCCCCTCTCTGATTTTGGTAATTAAGGCTCAAATAGGAGTGGAACTGCTCTCCGGCTTCCCGTGCCGCGTCGCTGGAGGACAGGTTTAGCTGCTGCACACTCGCGTTCGCACACAAACACGTCGTAGGGATCGTTTGCACAGACGCCGACAGAAGCGGAGAGCCAGCGAGGCATCGGTTGCATCTCGCCGTCCTTTCCGTTCAGTGCACTGAAACACGGACACACGCGATGTCTTTGGGTCGTGATGAAAACATTTTGACTGAAGAGACTTGAACGTGCATCGACTCATCGATCAGGATGCTTCCTCTCTTGGATCCATAGTTTTTTTTTATGCATTTGAAGCGTTTTCCCATCAGCCTTTGATGCGTTTTGTGAAAGCTGCTGTTAAACTCAGGTGCAGATGAGACTCCACCTCAGAGCTGGTGTAAAGGTTCGCCTCCACCTCCCAGCTCCACACACCAGAAGCTAAATGACGCCAAATGTCACGTCACCATCATCAGCATGAATACAGTAAAGTTTAGTGCAAGCATTAGAAAAACACAGTGACATGACATGATGCCATCTGGAGAGAGTTAATCTTCATCAGTGCAAGGACGAAGACTCTGACTGTAGTGTTGATGCACAGCTAGCGACCTCTAGAGGCTCAGCCGTCCCTGACAATCAACCGAAACCAGCAGACCTTGTTGTTTTTAGAGCCGGGCGGTTCCACCAATAAGGCCAAAAAGATCTTCTGTGTTACTTCATTTAGTGAGAGTTTCCATCCTGCTTCACTGCAGAGCCTTTAAAGTAACCTTTCACAGCGAGACGCAGCCAGAGGACGGCTGTGTTCGGCTTGTTTACCTCCACGCTGAACTGGATGCTCCTCATTAACTCTTATTTAAGAAAGGCAAAGCAAAGCGAACACATGGAGAAGCAGCGCTCACACCACGCTAACTACAGGCGACAGTGGGCACTCCGTTAATGCTGCCCCCGCCAGCCGAGCTGAACCGCATTACACTTAATTAAAGGCTCATTTATCCAGAATCGCTCAGAAATAGAAACTTTCTCTGGGGTGCTCTGTAACGAGCAGCGCTAAATGAAATCTTTTGGCACGCTGCTAACGACACAGGACAGAGCGGCGCTCCCTGATTCATCAGAGCTGAATTAAGACCCAGAAATGTTAATGCTGCTAACGTTACGTCCAGTACATTTACTGCAGCTCGTCCTGGTGATGTTTGTGTGGAGAAATGCCAGCATCCTCTTTTCAAGAACACAAAACAAAGAGCGCAGATAAGCATATGTGTATATGTGGTGTGTAGCTGAGGCTGATTGTCCCCGGAAAGGCTTTTAAATTCAGGTTAAACCTACAAACTCAAAGGACAGGAGTGAAGCGTTCCTGAGACGTTACAGATGGACAGAGAAGCACACACGCCATGCACCGCTGTGACGTTGAAACTTCACGCGTGAACATAAGCTCCATTCACTCTGCTTTTAAGTGTGTGTGTGTGTGTGTGTGTGTGGGGTGAGTTTTCTTCCAAGCACTACTCGACAGAACAAAAAGCGGGTTTCCAGCAGCACACAGCAGACTCATTCCTCTGAACTGCCTGGTTTCCTGAGCACTCAGTGTAAGAAAATGGAGGGACACAGTGCCATGATGAGTGTGCTGAGTGCACTCTTCTCTTTCAATGACAATATAAGCTCCCACACACACACGGCTGGTTTACTCCTCCCTCCCAGTGCAGCCTCACTTGAAATCGTCATTGCGCACAGCGTCATGATTCAGTGTATGTGAGAGATCCCAAATGAGCGAGTGAGACGGGCTGCTCAGCTTTTTAAATCCCCGGACACCAGCAATCATCCCAGCACCCCAAACGCAGAGCGGCTCTCATGTCTGTTTAGAGTCACGGAGACACTCCAGGGTTGTCTGAAGGTGAGACACAGTGACACAGTGAGAGCGAGCCCCTCTTGATAAGCAATCAGCCGGGCCAGCTCTGGAGACAATCACCACAGAGGCACCGGGCGGGCTCAGGCCTCTCCCCGCAACGCTCGGTGGAATTGGTGACAGTTAGCCCGAACGGAAAATGGTCACAGAGGGGTGAATGCAATCTGATCTGCAGTCTGAGCTGCAGTAAACTGTACACACACACACACACACACACACACACACTCACCGTGTTATTACATCCACTGAATGCAGGAAGAGTAGACTGAATTTCTTTTGTTTTTTAAGGTTACAGAAAAGCAATACGTCTGTGCAGCAATTCACTGACAGTTTTCCACTTTGATAAGTAAGTTTCATATCTGAAAGTTCAATACCAGTCCAGTATCACAGCCAGACACACGGGAAAGCATGACCACGCCTGTCCTGGACGGCCGTGCAGCAGCAGGCAGCCCAAACTTTCTCTCTGAGAGGGCCAAAACTGAAACTTAACGGTGGACCTCGGGCCAAAAGCAGCGCCTGCTGTATTGTTAAGATGCACGAGGATCCCAAGCACAGTTAAAGAGCATTTTCACCTCGTGAAAAATAAAACGGCACAAACAGCAAAATCATATCATGTGTTTCTTTAATGAAACCTTATAGTGGACCAAAGCTGGTCCGCGGGCCTCGCGTTGGGCAGCCCTGCTCCTTAAAGCCTCTGCAGTGACACTGTGGGGCCTCGGGCTCTCTCTCTGCTCTGTGTGGTGTTTTACTGAACACACCTTCCCTTTCTTGCTCTGAGCACATTGAGTGAGAGAAATCTTTCTGTTTTCCTGTTTGCTCTCTGGAGATCGCCGCTCCCTCTGATATCCTCCCTATCTGCTTCCATCCTCCTGATAAACCAACAAAGGGCCAAACCAGATAAACTCAGTTAAGGTGGAAATGATGCCGGCCCTCATGAAGCGAATCAGTCTGGAGACGGTTTGTTTTTTCCTGGTCAGAAGTTGCTCCGTGTCAGACAGCGGCTCAGTCGTATAAAGGATGCTTCGACGCCCTCCGACATGTAATTGCCTTATAAATGGACCTCCGCAGGAGGTGTTTTCACGCTCCGACAGGCAAACACTGTTTAAATACTGCACAGAAACAAACATGTCCGTTACCCCCCTCGTCCTCCATGGACGTCAGTGAAGTGAAATTCTGAAAGTTAATGAGCAGCTCCATCATCAGATTCACTGCAGCAACAGCAGAAACAGACGATGAAGTTCTGATGAACTTAAATGTTCGTTTCACTGTGTACGTGTGCATGTTTGGATCTGTGCTCGACTCAACAGGCCAGTATTCATCACATCCGCTCCTCCCCTCTGTTTCTCTGCACAGGCGACGCAAAATCAGAGGACACGGCCAACAAGGAGGCGGGAGAGGAGAAACCAGAAGAGGACAACGACTATCACCGTAGCGACGAGCAGGTAAGCCCTCGCTTCCTGATGAACAGCGATTCATGCTTCTCATTTCCTCCCTTAAAGACAGCAGCCCCTCTTTCACTCAGCTGAGGGCGGCGGTCAGCTTCACTCTGGACGTTTGTCGGTGGATGAATTAAAGTTTTTACTTTTCTTCCCCTTACTTGAATAATCCTCAGACTTTTTCCAAACCGACCTTATTTGTTTTTTTTAAAGCCATTCAGTCGAACAATATACCAGTTTTATGATAAACAAGGAATTTTGGGAGGCACCACGCATGGGTTCGTCTCCTCGCAGTGATTAGAAGAAGCAAATTGGATAAAATAATTACGGGTTTCAAAGCAGTCTGTCAGGAACAAAAGCACTAAGGGGAAAAAATGCTGCTGGTGATAATTGTGGGTACAGTTGCCTTAAAAGCCTGCACATCAATTATTGCCTTTATAAAAGCGGGCCCCATGTGATTTACCAAGCTGTTCCACAATTACCACATTCTTTTGTCTTGGGCTGTTTGATTGTGTGGATCCACTTAACGACAGACACCACAGCGCCGCACCGCTGCCGTCCGCCCAACACGTCCAGAATGGAAATGGGCTTTTCTTGACTTCACTGGTATTCTGGCATTCTCCAAATGATATTAATAATGCAGACAGCAGATTCATCGCTGTGCCAGACGGACGCCATCGGAAACACAAAGTCTCCCCCACAAACATCGCGCAGGCTGAAGGAAACCGGTCGTGTAGCGTTTAGGCTGTTTGGAGGAGGACGAAAAAGCCAACATGTAGATTTTAAACACGTCATCTCCAATCAGCCGCCTCTTTGCCGCCGTTTGGGGAAGGCGGGCTGCCCCGATGAGGGTGAAGATCTCGCCCTTTCGACATTCAGCAGCGGCGCGGAACGTGTCCAGAATAACTAACGCGTCAGTCCGTGTGAGCTGAACGCCGTCACGTCAAAGGTCACCGCGTGGAGGAGGGAGAGGAAGAGCCGAGGAATGCAAAGTGATGGAAATGAGAGATTTCCAGAAAAGGGAAAGACCTGCTGATGAAAACAAGCCGCCATGCAGGGTGAAAAAATAAAGAATGTAATCCTCAGGAGGTAATGATGGAGGGAGGAGCGTGAGGAAGGACGGACAGAGAGGACGAGGAACTGTAAGAGGTTTGTGCAGCACCGTGTCGAGACCCTCTCCAGGGAACGCCTCTTTCATTGCACACCGCCCAAAGATCATCACATATATGATTATTCTGCAGGATGCACAAGTCCATCATTTTACTCTTCAGTCTCCAAACTAATGCTGCAGCTCATCCTCAGAATGAAGGAGTTGTTTGGAGGAATCAAGTGCTTTGAACTTTAAGAAAAGCTCCACAAACAAGAGGGACGGGGTGATTTAACAGTGCATTTATTTATATTTACTGATTGCCAGGTACTTTAAGATACCACTTAATGTCCGCTTATACAAACTTTCCTCTGGCTGTGAAACGTTAAAGACACATCTGAGGATGCTTAACGCTGTAAAGGCCCTTTTATTCACCAGAATGCAGCAGCCGGCCCAGATTGCAGAGAGCAGAGGATGTCAAAATGAAAGATGAACTGCATTAGAAAAGCAGAGAGTTGTGAAGGGAGAAGATTAGAAAATGCAAAACGAGACGGCGCATCGAGGGGTTTTTAGTCAGATGTGATGAATTTGAACAGGGACAGCAAAGAGGTAGGAGACCAGAGGAGTGAAGGCCATCAAGAAGGATGAAGACGAGGGCCAAGACTGGCCCAGGAAGCCGCCTGGCCCCCTATCATGATGAAGATGCAGGAGCCGCTCAGATGTAAGAACCGGCACGCGTGGCCAACTTCCAGAACACTTCCCGCCGTCTTCTGGGCGACCTTTCAGAGAGTAACCTTGAGGTGCGAGGTGGTGCCAGAGAAAACGAATGAAAGCAGCGACACGCCAAAGAAAGGGATTACAATGGAGTTACAATTGATCAGAGAGACAGCCTGAGGTAGTGGAGTCTCAGAGGTTAATATTTTCAGATGAGGCATGAGGTCTGTGGACGGGGTGAGGAGCGATAAGAAAACGATGCAAACTTAATGAACTGCAGCTATTTTTGGTTTAAACAGGAGAAATTGGAGAACTCAGCGTTGTTCTGAATTATTAATCCAGCCTTGAATTCTCAGTCTGATTTAAACTCAGAAGCCACACAGAGACTTGTCTTCCGCACACAGATTTAAGAAGAACAACAGCAGCAGACGTATTACCTCAGACCTCTGCAAGCCCTCAGGACTCCGTAATGAGCCCGTGAAATAGTGTTAAGCTCTCCCCGCGTGATATTTTCTTGATATGCCTGTTGCATCAGTCACGTCTGTGAGGGCGTGTAACTGCAGCAGGACTCTTTGGCTCCGTAACGCCGCCGCTAATGTACTGTAATGTAATGAAAGTGCCGTGGAGCCGCCGCGGAGTCCAGATCACCACCGAGGCTTTTATTTCACATTATGAGCCTCCCTCATCGCCGGCGCCACTGGAAAGCAGATATATTACGCCGTTGCTCTTTGCTTATAGGCGCACCGAAGCGCCGCCGGCGTTTATTTGAGAAGAGAGATGATTTTTAGGTTTAAGCAGAAACCGGGGTTGTGTTGCTCCTCCGTGTCTCAGAGGAGAGACGTGGAAAGAGACGGACTGTGACAAGAGGACGCCCACAAATGAAGAAGTACAAGGCTTCGGTCCTCCTCTTCTGTCTTTGGATGTGTGGGGGCAGGAGCTCAGTAGCTGTAATGCATTCTGACTCCTGCAACCGTCGACTGCCAAAACCACCTACTGTTCCACCTGAGGGGAGAAACAAGAGCGCGGGCCAACGGCGGCGGCACGAAGGAAGACAATAAGCAAAACACAAGCAGACAACAGTGGTTCAGTGAGACGTGCAGTACAAGCAGATACTGGAAATACCAGCTAGCAGCTACCGTATCGTCTCTTTCTAATCCCATAGTCTGTTTTCAGGACAGATTGGAGGAAATGATCAGCTCTCAGGCAGCGCTGCTCCTGCTGCTCCTCAAAAATCAAAAGGAAAAACGGTTGAATAGATAAAAAGTGGAGACACAGCTGCTAATCGTGGATCCTCAAACACTACAGGGGCGAAACATGTCAGGTTCATTTTGTTGACTGAAGCAAACGTGTTTATCCTCTGTGCTGATTCAGGCTGCACAGACTGCGTCAGAGCGAAGTTTCCCTTTGAGGTTTGCACAGCAGCACTGGAAGCTAGCTCTCAGGCTAACAACATCAGCTGCAGCTACTGCTGCTGCTGCCCCAACAACTAGAAACACAGCATCAGAGCCATGAGCCAACATGTCATTTTCACGCTGTTAGTTTAGCAGAAAAGTTGTTTATGAAGCAGCTTTTGTGAAAGTTTTGGGCTCGATGGTGGTGACGGTTTTTTATTGGCCGATGATGCAAAAACACTTCAGAGTTCAGTAAAGCTGAACATGTCGATCATGTGGCCTTTGCTTTGAGCTAAATGCTAACATTAGCAGGCTACTAATATAAGTGTGTGTTTGCCGTTTAGCAAACTGTTAGCTCGAAGGGAGGCTTTATTGTTTGTCAGACATCTTTTCTCAGATTTCTCCGTAATCTGTTCATTATTGTGACATTTCACTCCGCGTAACCTGAAGCAGTGACAAACTCGTGAAAAACCGCCTCGCTGACGTGTTCATGCCGTGTTTCCCCCAACAGGTCAGCATCTGCTTGGAGTGCAACAGCAGCAAGCTTCGAGGTCTGAAGCGCAAGTGGATCCGCTGTTCAGCACAAGCCACAGTCCTCCACCTCAAGAAGTTCATCGCCAAAAAGCTCAACCTGACATCATTTAATGAGGTACAGATAACGACCTGACAGAGGTGTGCTGAGGGGAGACCACCGCCGGCTCTGGCACATGCTAAATGTCCTTTTAGTGAAGAGATGAAGCTGAAACTACACAGAATCAGATGGTTTTTTTGTGCCCCGCCTGCTTAATTGCAGCTCTGTGCTCGTTAACCTTTTAACATTTGGCACCAGTCAAATTGTTCCGCCGCTCAAAGCTCGACTCGACCCGCAGGTGCAGAGCCAGGTGAGGCTGCACAGGTGCGCTTTGAAGTTTGTCTCGTAAAGGAAGAGAAATATCAAACAGAGAAGCACCTCGGCTCATGAATTATTCTTAGAGGATCTTGACCAAAATGAATTTTCCAGCATTGTGAGAGTGTTTGTATCGTGTGCGCTTGTTAAAATCTAAAGCGGACTTAAAGCAGCTTCACCACGTGTGTCCGAAAATTTTAGTAAGTCACAGGAAAGGTCGGTTTCTTCTTCTCTCCTGCTCTGACTCACACGAGGCCTCCGTGTTTGTTATATTTAGCAGGAAGCGATGATATCTGCATGTGGTAATTTTTCTATTTGTCGTCTTCACCGCCCTGTTCGGAGCAGCGCGGGGGGGGGGGGCGGTGGGCGATATTTGACAGATGGATTTTTAGAATGGCGAGAAGAATCATCACAGACGCCTTTGTGTCCTGTATTTTTCTTTTTATTTTCCGTCTCTTTTTTTACCGGCTGTCACAGAGATGAGTGGGTAGGCTCCATCATATCGCCGGCCTCCGTCGCACAGCTTTGGCGAGGCAGCCGCCCCCCCCCCCCCGCCAGCCTTTGTTGTCCTTTCTGTTGACTATGAAAAGCTGTTGTTTGAATCGATTGCGTCTTCAGCGGCGAGCCCAGCGCGGAGCGTTACAACACTTGGCTTTGTTCGAGAACAGTGCGCTATTTACTCATTCCTCGTGTTTGTAAACCCACCGTTGTCGTCCTGTCACCCATCTGAACGTCTCCGCAGGAGCCGAACGCCTAAATAAAGCAACAGAAGGGACTGACCGGCCTCTTTAACGAGCTTTACTTAATCTTCCAAAGCGACTGTAAGTGTGGGAGATAAAAGAAGCTTTAATTTATGTGAAAAATTCAGAATCACCATATTTGCGGATGCGTGGTTTTCACTGGACGGCTCTGCTTTGTCAAAGACGGATGTTTTCGTCTTTTAAAGGCTCATTCTTACAGTTTGAAGAGGCGGTGACACTCTGAAGTATGTAGAAAAGTGTTTTTTCTCCCTCTTTGTTTTTTTGTTAATCATCTTGTGAGTGAACCCCAGTTTGTGCACTACCGTTTCAAAGAATGCCTCCATCTCTGTCTTAATAACGCACGCATGCTGCAACCACTCATTATTTACAATATTT
Source organism: Chaetodon trifasciatus (assembly GCA_037975065.1). Classification (NCBI taxonomy): domain Eukaryota; kingdom Metazoa; phylum Chordata; class Actinopteri; order Chaetodontiformes; family Chaetodontidae; genus Chaetodon; species Chaetodon trifasciatus. The sequence goes on along the minus strand of JBBMOE010000036.1, from coordinate 2,509,523 downwards.
GGGTCTATAAAGGGTCAAAAAATGCCTCCTGCAATGTCCCAAAGCCCAAGTTGACATATTCAAACGGGTTGTTTTGTGCTACCAACAGTCAAAAAACCTAAAGATGTTCAATTTACTGACAGAAGTAAATATTCACATCTGTGAAGGTGAAAGAGGTGATTTTTTTTTGCTTTAAAACAGACGTGAATGAAGACGTTTCATCACCCTCCAGCAGGTGGATGTTGGTGAGGATCATAAGCATCAAAGCTGTGATGTAAAAAGCAGAGGAGGGCGTTCTTTTCCCCCTCAGAAGTCTTTTATTTTGACACAGAAGCCCTCATCGGCTTCTGTCAAGATGAAATCACAGCTCCTCGGCCCTCCCTCTGGATTCTTTTTATTTCCTCCTGATCGCAGACCTGGACTCTTTCCACCTCTCTGTCGGTGCTGATGAAAGCCGACTGAGCGTGGTTCTGCTCAGGGCCAGCAGGTGGCGCTGTGGCAGTGCGTGTTTCCCGCCCTCTCTCTCCCGCTCTGCCTCGCAGCATCGACCGGCAGATGCAGATGAGAGGCGCTGCTCGGCGAGCCGGCCTCGTGTTCACTGCTGAACTTCTGTGTTTTCCCAGAAAGCCCTGCTGCTGCACGGGAGCCGGGGGGCCACTCCGTCAAAACAAGCTTCCCCCAGCTTCCTCTCCAAGAAACAGGGCTAAAAATGAGAGCGGGTTGGGGGGGGGGGGGCAGTGTATGGGTAGAGGATGCTTAATCTCTCCATCACGCCGCCTGAAAGTCCAGCAGAGGCTGTTTGTCTCGGCTCAGTCACGCTAACGTCTCCGCAGGGAAAAGCAGATTCAGACTCTGAGGTCGGACGTTTTCCACTAATTCGCTCTTTTTGTTGTCTTTTCGCAGTTGGACATTTTATGCAACGAGGAAATCTTGGGAAAGGACCACACTTTGAAATTTGTTGTTGTGACAAGATGGAGATTTAAGGTAACACATTCCTCTAAAAGACAAATACTGTGGCGTAATGTGACATTGCTGTATGAGGGCTGGTTGATCTGTAAGCCTAAAAGGTCAGTGTGACTCAGGCTTGACTGATTATTGATAAGTGAAAGTTCAGAAGAACATTTGTGGACATTTTTTAAACTATTTAGTCTTTGATTTCAGACATAATTAGTCAAAGACAGCTTCATATTTTTATTCAGCAGCTGTCAGTTTCTTAGCTAAAATGGCATCTCTCTCTCTCTGCTCGGTCGGCTCTGTGTGAGTCCACCTGGCTCATGCTACATGCACGAGATGATGCTAACTCATGCTAGCTTGTAATCAGCTGATGGTCCACGTAGCACATGCATAGCTTCATTTAGGTGTTTACCGTGGAAGTATATTATTTTCTTGGAAAAACAACACAAAAGTAAGAGTTGTTTGTATTTTTAAAAGACATGTTTCACTTTTACGTGAGAAAAGGATTTGACGACGAGGACCAAAGGATGAAAATATAACACAACAATGTCGTTAGCTTATGATATGCTAACTGTTAGCCTTTGGAGTAACACCTGGTTTCATCTGTCGGACGTCAGTTAGCCAGACATGCTAACGTTAGCGACTGTTAAACTGATTCCTTACAATTTTTCACACATATTTTTGGTTTTGTGTGGAATAAAAAGACAGAATCCTCCCAGCTGTTTGGAGACAGTGTCTCTCTTACGTCCACAGCGCTTTAGCATGTAGCGCAGTGCAAAGCTTGACAGGCACGGTGTGCGAAGGTGCACTTCCTAAGCTAACTGCTGCTTGCAGGAGGGTTTAGTGAACAGAAACTGCTCATACTGAGGTTGTGCTTTTCTTGTTTCCTCCAGAAATCCCCCCTCCTGCTCCATTACAGACCCAAGATGGATCTGCTGTAGCTAAAACGGACACAACGGTTGTTTTGTGTTGCTTTTTTTTCCCCTTCTTTTTGGACCAGTGGCCGCGGACTGTGCCGAAACCTTTTTATTTATGCAAAGACGATCAACCAACACCAAGCAAACACCCGACGGTAAAAAGTCAACACAAGCCAGCAAATCGGGATCTAAAGGGGGGGCTCATACGACAAAAACTGGCAACCTCCAGCACAGACTGCAACACTGGTGTGTTTTTAGGAACTGAAACAACCATTTTTGTCCGCTACATCCTAGATATGTGAACAAAAAAATAACAAAAAAAAAAAGAAAAAAATGGAGAGAAAGCATATATTTATACTTTTGTACAGAAGAGACACATGAACCAAGACACTACTGGTGCTCTGTTTACACGCAAACAAGATGTCGGGAATCACGTGACCGTCTTTTTGAGCTTCATGCAGATTTCATCCTCCTGAGACAATGACTGAGAGGACAGGAGGACGTTTTTTTTAGAAAAAAGGTGTTTTTTTTCTCTTTCCACAAAACACTCGACACGTCTTGGGAGCACAGAAAGTATATGGAAAAAGTTATATAACAGGCATCAATTTTAAGCTGTTTATCAAGTAAATTGTCTCTGAATCTTTTTTTTTTTTTTTTTCATTTTGTTGGCTTTGTCTAATTTGCTATTGGGTTCTTGATGATTGTCAATTGTGAATAGGCTAAAATGTTTTGTGTAGTAATTTATGTTCTATATACCAATATTGTACATAAAATGTCATTACAGAGAGAGAGATTGAAGAGAGTAAGAGAGACTTTAGACTGTTAAAAAAAGAGTGGATCCCAGAAGTGCTATCTATATTTTGGGCGATGAGTGTCCGGAGGCGATAAATTAGGATTTTTAAAGACAGACTCATTATCACTATCAAAATATATAAATGCATCTTTATGTTGTCTGAGAAAGACACAAAACAAATATATCAAATCCTCTGCCGTGTGTGTGTATGTGGGGTCTAAGTGTGTTGCTCTCATAGCATTACAGGAGTTTAGGGCAGATAAGAGGAAGGCTTCGAACCCCCGACCCCGCGCTCCTCATCCCACAGCTAGCGTCCAGTCCTGTCCTCGCAGTGATGCTCCACGTTCAGAGATGCCCGCGAGACATAGAAAATGCAATATTTGGACGGAGAACTCGCTCATTTTTGTTGATTTGAATCTGTTTCCGCACCGTTCAGTCCTTAACATCCACCCATCCTTTGGTTCGTGCAGCCGTTCAGCAGGCGGACACTGACGCACCCTCCAGTTCACAGCCTCTGGGCTGAGCTGCTAGCAGCAGATGTTGTTGGCACTGGGACACCGCGCATTCCCAGTCAGCCAAGTTTGCTCTCAAACTATCAAAGCTGCAATACAGATGATTTCAGTGACTGTAAGATACACAGCGGTCTCACTTGTCTGAACAGCGGTGCTGCAGCAGCGAACAGCGTCTCATGCAGATGAAATCCTGCTGTTCAGTGTGGACGTTTCCTCGTGAATTGAAATGTGAGACCGACGCGTCTGGACGGGCTGGTTTGATGAACACGAGTGCAGATTACTGACGTCGCCTCGTCGTGTTTAGGGAGTGTTTTTCAGTTGTTTCTCACTGCCAGTTGCAGTTGCACGTGTTTAAGAAAATCAGTGGCGTGGATGTTGTTTTCGTCATAGTTCAGTAGTGTCGACTTCACAAGACAATTTTACGAGTTTCTGAGAAATAAGTCGCAAAATTCAGGTTTCACGCAGGGACTGAGGTTTTTTGAACATTTTGATAATGAAATTCTGGATAAAATGACTACTGCTTGGTCATTTGGTGCTCTTAAACGTGTGTTTCTGATCTTGAGGAACATGCTGTTCTTACTGTAACTGTGTGACACAGCAAACCAATGTTCTGTACAACAACAACAACAACAACATGTCTTAACACTCAAAGCTAACTGCTAAACTGTCTTCAACGTTACCACAACTGGATCCCTAAGCGCCGCGTCAGACCTCAAGTAGTATTACCTCACTGACCTGTGTGGTCAGTACTGAAGCGACAGTTGTTCAGCCTTTGCTTTGTCTCTGCCCACAACAAGCTGTTTGTCTCTATGTTCGTATGCAGGGTTCCTATCCATCGCTGGGTTCCACAAGTGTGGGCAAATATCTGAAAACTGTCTTAAGATTAGATAAATAGTGTTTAAAGGTGTGAAAAACGTACGTCCATTCATGATACCTGAGCATCCAGTGAGATGGTGAGGCAGAGTCGGTCAGCTCCACTGTCGTTTAGCTGTAATCTGTAAATCAAACATGGAGGATTTGGAAATGGACAATGTGTAGGAACCCTGCCGCAGAAGGACCTATGACGTGTGTTTAAATGAACGTTTTTCTAGCCTACAGGTCTGTACCTAACCAGCTCAACCAAAACTCCTCCTGCAGTCTTTGATATCTCTTTTTTTGGTTACCTTTATGTTTCGAGGCTCTCAGTCCGGTCACCTCTGTCAAGGGTTCATTGTTTTTGGTTTTCAGCGAGGCCTCCTGCTCGCCTGGAGTCAGCTCATGTTTGGTTCACCAGAGATGGACCCTGGAATCACTGCTCCCAGGTCTGCGTGAAACTCTGGTTATTCAATTACAATTTGCAGCACAGATGTTCTGATTTTTTTGTGAGTTATTTTTCAGTTTAAATGACGAAATGGGCGTCTTTCACCCAAAATTCAAGCTGATCTACTCTAAAAAAAAAGACTAAAAACCAAAAACAATGAGTCTTACCAGCTCATGGAAGAGTACTGTATTAGAAAATCCCCACTGGAAAAATGTATGTCGTGTGTTTGTGAGTGCAGACTTTGTGTTTTAAAGGCTTACACACAGATTGTTTCATAGAAAAGAGGCCAGTGTCGACTAACTTTCCTCCCTTTGTCAAAAACAGTCTGAGGTCGATGTCACAGTGATCTGGTTTGTTTGGAAAATGCTGTTTAACACCTGTGATGGCTGACACCAGCGTCAGTGCTCTTCAGCTACCTGTAACTTCAGTCTCTCTTCACCCAATCGGAGTCCTCGTCAAAGTGTTGTCCCCTCATGGTTCTCCTGTTTAAGATCAATGTGCAGAAGCTTTTTCCTCAGGTGATAAAGCTGCAAACCCCCCAACAAGGTGCTACTACTAATAATGACTACAAACAGAGAAAAATGTTATGTTCACACACGTTTCTGTGTTACGCGGAACACCGCACACACTGCTTTGTACTGTTCACAAGGACCGCCGTTGCCACCAAGGTCACATCTGTGTTTGTGTTCGTCTGGTTTGATGTGGTTTTGTTCACACTGCGCCTTTGAGGCACTATTTTCTTGTTTTGCCTCATCGCTATGAGGAGGACAACAGTCTTTTTTTGCTACACGGGCCGCACAAGGGCCTGTGTTTTACACATCATACGCAAAAACGCGGGTGACCTATGCTCAGCACTGCGCCTGAATGCATCCTGTGTAGGCGCAGAAGCTGCAGCTGCTCTGTTATCGCGCTGCGTTCAGTACGTCGGCCATGTTGTTGGAGGCGAGCAGCTTGTTTGAAGGTTCTTGAACCTTCACCTGTCGCGTCCGCACAGAATCTCACGTGGGTTCAAGGCCTGAAACTTACAAACAAACAAAAGGCCAAACACAGAATGTCAGTATTTGACCTGCGTGCTGCTGGTTCAGCGTTGTCCACCACACATTAGACACTAACACAAAGCTCTGATGTGTGCTGGACTCCACACAAGCAGCTGCAGTGTGAACAAAGCCTTTCACTTTGTCCCCGTGTCTTTTTTTCCCAAGAAGCCTGTGATCTGTGGGGAACCCGATGGGAAGGGTGGGGCCTCCTCTTTGGGGGGGGGCTCGGTTGGAAATCGTCTGAGCTGCTGTGTTCTCTATGGTGCTAACAAACTCCAGACTTCTTCAAGAAAGATTCAGAGACAGGAAAGCTCTGTCGCCTTTTCCACACTTTGCACTGTGCGTGCTCGAGTCCTCGGGGTTCTCGTGTCGGAGCTGTCTCACTGTGCACATCAAGAAGGTGCTGCCCTCCCCTCCTTTCATCGGTTTGTTGGCTGGGCTCGCTCCGGCAAGCAAATAGAGGGAATTTAAAAAAGTCGTAGACTGTGACGAGGCTGATGCTGTGAAAAATAAAAGAAAACTGGTGAGAAATCGGGTGTGCCAGCTGCAATTTCCTGCCTCAAAGAGAAACTCACACTTCTCACAGGCTCCTCTGGTGAGGTGTGTGCGCCTCCTCACGCTCAGATTGAGCCTCCATCTCTTAACAGATGGTCGGCTCTGCAAACACAGGACGCTCACAACCAGAAAGAGTCCATTTTGTTTTAATATTCCCAAAGTTCCCTGGAGCTCTTGAGATCTGACCTTCTTAGCACCTGTGTGTGTGTACGTGTGTGTGTGTGTGTGCTATCCTCCACCTCCCGTGCACCAGAACGGATCGATGTTCATGCTTTTTATCAGCGCCAACATTGAGACATCAGCGCCGCTACGCCTGACAGACTCAGCTCCGAAAGGTCTCCGAGATGGAGGGAGGCCGTCGCCTGTCAGATCTTCGGCTCTCGGCCTCGTCTTCCTTGCTTTGACCTTGAACGCCTGTCAGCCTGCTTGTTGTCTCCTCACGTGGACTGTCAGCCCCAGCAGCTCGGGGTTTACCGTACCAGCAAGATGTGAAGACGAGTAAACAATTTATTTGTACACTGTGAGCTCGGAGAAGCTCAACAACAGTCCTGTCAAGCTTGCTGGCAGCAGAATCATTCCTGGCGACTTAAAATGGCTCTTCTGTGTTCTCTCCACTGTAATAAGTGTCCGCTGCAGGAGTATGATAGCTTCTTTGTTGCCCAGCTCGCTCTTCCTTATTTTTAGTCCTCTGCAGAGCTCAGTAATCTCACAGGCAGGCTTGGTGTGTGCCGGAGAGGGAGACCTCGAGGGTCACTCAGATGGCAGCTTGGACTGAAACACACCCCCCCCCCCAAAACATCCGCTGTCTGTCCGCGGCGGCGCTGCACCGCCGCGGCCGCCGCCTGCTCTGAAAGGTGGCTCCGCTCTGCACAGCTTCACGCTCAAGTGCACTGAATCACGGCGCCACGGGCGGTGCGGTTTGAAGAGCAAATGACTGCTTAAATTATGGATTGTTTTACCACTTCAGGATCGCGGCTGTTGCTTTTAGAGATTGCTCGCCGGCGGTAGGATCAGCAAAGTCCTTTTTCAGAGGCGCAGTGGTCGGAAACGACTCCCCTTACCTGTCGCGTGCTCGATGATTCCAAATCAAATCGGCCCACAGCTGCCAAACCTGGCGGTGGCACGCCCCCATGAGCCATAGCAGATGTCATCAACAAATCTGTCCAGTTGTTTGTATTTTTATTTATTTATGCTGAAAAGGTGACTTCTGCAGTACTTTCTTGCTTAATGAATTTTTCGAAGAGATTTGCTCCTTTTTTGCTCACAGATTTTGTATTTTTCACTTTTTTGTGAAACCTACACCGATCTCATACACAAAATGGCTTAAATTATGAATTTTGCAATCGAATTCCCTTTTTTGTATAATTTCAAGTGTGTTTCTGTCTTCGCAATGCTCTGTCTGTGTGTAACAAACACATTGGTGTCTTTTTTTTTAGGTAAAAAAAAAAAAGAAAAAAACTAAATTGTGTGAATCTGGCAATGTGGTTATTGTATTTGCAAGGAAAATGTGCAATATACGGTTCTCAGATGGTTCCAGGTTTCAGCGTAGAACTCCAATATTTAATTTTTGTCACTGTTTTTCTTTTTTCCAGTCAGTTCCTCAGGTCACTAAATGCCTTCTGGTCCTGAGGGTGACCAGGAAATCTCAGAACATACACTAATGCACCCGAAATACAAAACGACTGGATTTTCTTTTGGTCTTGTCTCTCTCTCTTTTCTGTCCTCCCCTCTCAGACTCTGTTTCTTTTATTTTCAGGTTGCCACAGGCACTTATACAGGTGTCTTTTTCCTTGCCTCCTTTTGTATTATTGTTATTTATTGCACATGTAATGAACTGGTTTCCATTGCCACATTTAATTCAAGGAGTTTTTGGGTCTAGAATGGGGCTGGAATTTCTTACGTACAAAACTACAGAAGCTTTTGTCAAAACCTAAGTGTGTATTTCATCAATAAATGCCTTTAAAAGTGTTCCTGGTGCTGCGCTGAGTCAGTGGTTTGTCACACATGTTTAACCCTAATTTTCCTGCTATCATGTAGTTTGATACCTCCATCACAAAACCCAACTGTTAGTATAACCTGCACACGTTTTCTAGTTTTTTGCAGTTTTATACTGCATTGCACAACCAGTACAAAATCCTCCATCATATTGACATTTCCTGTTGCTGCAACAACCCTTCTGATGTCATTTTAAGCTCCATTAATCAAAAATGTATTTATATTAATGGATGTGAAAGGCTTGCTGGTAACAAAGAAAGCACAAAGGTGTCACCATCTCTGCAGCCTTCGGCAGCTTTTCCAGCCTCTTTTTGTTAATTGTTTGCACATTCACCGTTTGTTTGAGTCAGTTCTGCACCGTGTCTCCAGCAGCAGCAGCAGCAGCAGCAGGTATCTGTTTTCTCCTGAATACAAGCTGTACAACTACCTGCCCAGCAGCGAAGAGCAGACCGACACTTAGCAACTAGCCGGTGAACACAGTGGCACATTTCGCATCAGGTGGCCAGAAAGGCAGCATATAAAATGAATGTGTGGGCTCGGTGGGTCTGTGAGATTGCTGTTAAGTTCTTCTGCTTCTCCCGTTCACAGCGGTCAAACAAACATCTCTGTTTGAAGCTGAAGCTGCAGAAGAAAACATATCGTGGAGTGGACGGTGTCATAGAGTCCACACCGAGCACACAGCAAGCGAAAGGTCTGCAGTTCTTTGAGCACCCAGCGAGTTTCTGCCTTTCTGCCAGTACAAATTCTGGATTCGATTCGAGTTCTTTGTTGTTGTTTTGGAGGTTTGTCCCAATGCAGGACAATGCTGCTTGAATGAAACTAAGGCGCATTTGTCAACAACAGCTGCTTTACAGCACTGTGACAGATGATCTGCTCACACTGTAGCTGCAGGTAAGTCTTGAGATGTATGACAATACTTGTTATAAAGAGTATTGAAGAGAGCTAAAACTACCTTTAAATACTCAAAAGACAACTTAAGTAAGTGTACTTCGTTGCCTCCACCTGTGTGTGTAACAAAGATCACCTCATGTTTGAATATGATCATGTGTGTTTGCAGAAACTTGACTTCACTTCCTTCATATTTTACTGTGACGTTGGAAATAAACAGTAGCTTCAGTTAATTCCATGTATTTGATGTATGACCATCCCATCGCTGACCTTTGCTGCACAGTGGCTGTTCTTCTTTGTCATGTGACGCGCTGGAAGCTGTGGTGAATCCAGCCAATCTGCTACTCCCAGCAGATTAAAATAATGGATTATTTTTCAAACACAATTTCACACATCGCTGGTTTCCAGCGTGGCTGCGTCACAGCTGTTATGAGGTTTGAGCTGATAGATTTCTCTGCACGGCCATTAGTTGGAGAAAACTAAATGAGGTTTTGAAAGTACAGGGGATGGATACTCTCATGAAAACTTGTGCAATATGTGACAATCTTGGGATTAATACTTTGTTTAGAAATCTCATAATCTGCTCTTTTTGTGTGAGGGAAGCAGCAGCAGTATGAATGGACTTCACTGCGATTACATGCATGGACATTAAACATAAATGGACTTCTTTAATCATCCCCACCGTGCCACTGATACCTGATTATTCATTTGAAATGATAAATGACTTCATTTTGTATCAATGGCCCCTCCTGTGGAGCTGCAGGAGAGTCCAGGTTTTATTCGCTGCTCACAGCTTGAGGAGAAATTACTCTCAGAAGACAACAGGATGTGTTGTTTGTTTCTCAGGACCATTAGATGGCAGCTATTTCAGTCAGTATCTGTGGGCGGAGTGCTCAGATGTGTGAAATGAGAAGAGGAAAACCATATTATTGACTCATTAGCCAAGTCCGTGGTGTGGAGACTGTGGCTCTTTCCATCGCTGGTGTTTTAGCACATGGTGCTAAAACACCAGCAGGGGCATCAGGTGTCCCATTCAGGGCAATTAATCAGGATGAGACATGAAAGGAGTGATTTGATTTAGGATTTTATGACTTCATAAAAACAAAGGTTGCATGTATGTGAAATGATTTTGCCATCTCATGTTGTTGTACAATCATTGAAGCAAAAGACTGAATGTTCCCCTTCATCAGTATGGTTGAGCAAATATCGAGTCAGTCAAATCAAAAGTTGTCTCAGGACATAGATATTGAGCTGGGCAGGACCAAACTTTAATCCAGTGTTTCCCAACCACTGTGGAAACCATCAGGCGTGCCGTGGAAGATTATCCAATTTCACCTGATTGGTGCTCTAAGGCTTAGAGCACCAATCAGGTGAAATCTTCCTGCGTGTCTTTCTTCAATTCCTGCAGGAATATCAGCTTTGTGTTCAACTAAACAGGCCCAGGTTTCACACTGAGTAAAATATGTGCCGTGGCTGAAAAAAGGTTGGGAAACACTGCTTTAATCTGCAGAGGCCCAACAGTTCCCTCACGAGCAAGCACTCGGTGACAAACAGAAGCCTTGAGCAGAACCAGGATCAGGGTGGGCGGCATCTGCCTCGGTGGGTAGAGAGGTGGAGAGAGAGGGGTACACAGCAATGGCAAGACTGATGACAGCTATGATACACCATAAACAGTATATTTCTGTGCGTAGTATATGTACATAATAACATACTATGAATCTGATAATAATAGCAGTTGCAGTGGATGTCAGGCAGGTGTAGCCACGATCCATGGGGAACCTACAAGATGAGGAAGTCTATTTGAATACTTCCTCCACGAACAGTTAGTTTCTCTTGGCGCCATTTGTGCTGCAGTTGCCTTTCACGGCTTTCAAACTAAACAAAGCATCCACACAGCCGGTGCTGTGCAAATCCATATTTTTAGGGAGATCCTAATTGGTGCCACAGTCCTTGAACGACCCCTTCCTCGTCACCTGAGCGTGCTGACAGCTGTGTGGTTACAGCAGACGAGGGGAGTCTGAGCCTGCGCCGTGGATGAACAAGACTCCCCTCGCACTGGTCGACCCAGTGGACGTAACGTGATTCAGTGCATGGAGGAGGTAAGCGGAGGGATCGGCGAGTGTCACGGCTTTTTTCAGTGCTCCAGCGCCCAATTCACTTGATGTGTCTAGACAGCCATGGGTGGAATGACAGCGAGAGCGGCCCTGTGCTGCATGATATCCTCGGTGCTGCCGGTTTTGACAGCAGCCTCCCCGTCCGTCTCCCCTCTCGCCTCGACTGAAAAATCAAAGCCTGCTCTGTGCAGCTAGCATGGCTGCTGCGAATCAGGCTGATGCTTAACCTTGTCAGTGTGTCAGCTCCGTGAAGGACGGGACCTCAAAGTTCAGTCATTACCATTAAACCACTATTAGTTTGAGCACTGCAGCGAGTGTAACATGACAGCGATCTGCTGGAACTGCATTCAGAGCTGAACCTGTGGAGTTTGAGGATGGAAAAGCTGGCAGGCTTACAGAGCTTTTCCAGTCTCGTCTTTCATAAATTCATTTTTCTTATTTATTTCTTTTCATTTACTTTCGTTTCTTGCCCTTAATGGGTTTGGCTATATTGCTGCTTCAGGTTATTACAGCTCTGTGTGAGGCTGGGCCGAGAAAGAAAAGGTCAATAATTCATCAAAGGTGGCAACACAAAAAGCATCTTTCAGCTCCAGAGGGGAGACGCGTTTAGATGCCACACAGCAAAACAAAACTTTCCAGTATTTTATTTTTTGTGCTGATGAAATGTGTTTACTGGCTTCTAGTTTTGAAAATCACTTAATTCAAAATTACAGAATTACACTCAAGTTTAATCATAATTAGAAGAAGACGTGAATCTCAAATAAGAAAGATTCTCCAAATGTGATGTCTGTATGCTGATATTTTGCTGTTTTTTATATATTCATTGTTCTTTCTCTCTTAATTCAGGCGACTCCTACTAAAGGTCAGCATAGCTCGGGTCAAAGTGCAACAGATTTGACCTTTGAGTGCACAAAGCGCCACATACACAACAATGAGGAGACGAGCTTTGAGGCTGTTTTTCAGAAACGATGTGAGTAGGCCGGAAGTCTTTTTTGTGAGTGTGGAGCTGGAAAACTTTCTGTTTCTCTGAACTCGTTTGATCTGAACAGATCAAACTTTCCTCCTGCAGCTTTCACAAGTTTTCAAGCCTTTTCTGTAAATCCACTGATTTTTGGGGAAAACTTACAAAGTTCTTTACTTTTTACAACAAATGTAAACATCAAATGACAAGAAATTTGAAAAAAAGAAGAAAAACCTGCATGAAAACTGTCACATTTCCAGATTAGATAGATGTGCTGGTGCCAGAAGAAAGAGCTGCGTGTGTGTGTGTGTGTGTGTGTGTGTGTGTGTGTGTGTGTGTGTGTGTGTGTGTGTGTGTGTGTGTGACGGTGATTTAAGAACCACAGAGCACACTGTGATCCGTGTCGGGTGGATAAGGCTACAGATGGTGTCAACGCTCATGAACTGGGAGTAATGACACACAGAGGAGCATCTCCCAAAGCCCCGGTATTAACTGTCCCCATGGCAACGGCTGTCAACCTCCGCCCCACACACACACACACACACACACACACACACACACACAAACGGACACATACCATACACACCCGCACACACGGAGGCCACATTCATCACCGTACCAATTAGCGGCGTCGCAGAGTCGTTCACAAGAGGTGAGCTGTGGTGTGATCTGTGTAAACACCACAGCCTCCAGAGAGCGACGCAGACTGCTCTTACAGCGATATACAGCGTGGAGGTGACGTACGGCTGGTGCAGACAGGGCAGAGGCTTATCTCCAAAGCTAACCTGTAGCTAGAAATCTGGATCACCGCAGGTGCAAACAGACCAACCACCCAATGTTTGTGGTAAAGAAAGCTGGACTGAGACTTTCTCTCATGGATTACTAACTTACACCTGCAGCTCAGCTTAAAGCTACTGGACGGAGGGACTTGTGTGTCAAACCTAATGCGACAACCCACACATGCACACACACAAAAAACACCATATGTAGTTAAGTATGAGACTTTTTGACAAAGAACATCTCAACTCACAGCCTAGAATTTAATGATTTGCGTCAGAGGCTTGTTTTGTTTTGTCTCCTCATAACATATACTCACAATGTGAGTAATAATGGGCTCTCACACACACACACACACACACACACACACACACACACACACCTGGCCTCCCTGCGTACTCCTCATTCAGCGCTGTGCAGGTTTCTCTGCTGTCAGTCCTCCTGAGATTTAGACTCGTGTTTTGTCTGAACGACCTCGTTAACTCGGCTCACCTCTCAGCTGTCAGTCTGAGTGTGTTGCAGCAGTGCAGTGACGACACACTGTTAGATTATATATCACAATATTACAGCCTTAGCTTTGTAAACACCATCAGCGTGTCATGTACACAGCAAAGCTTATTTGAAATATTCTTATAGATGTCGTAGCTCCATGCAGCTTCCAGTCTTTTGCTACAGATTTCTCTCCTTACAGGACGCACAGAGATGAAACTGATGTTCTTTCTTGACTGTCGGCTTAAAGGCAAACAAGTGCATTTACCCAAATTTCAGACTGTTCCTTTAAAGCTTTCTGCATCTTGCAGACGAGCTCCCTTCCCCCCAAATTCAACACAAACAAGCAGTAAGTAAGACTGAACATATCCTGGTTTCAAAGTTTGATCCGATGCAGCCATGTTTTCTCAGCTGGTGGCAAGATTTGTACCAGAAAACTTTTTCCAATATGAAGGATAAAAGTTTTTAGCTTGTTGCCGGTGGTCCTGGTTGTCCCTTCTCCTTTCCCTTTGCCCTGGACAGTTGAAGATATCAGTGCTTAGGAAACTCATCCTTGTAAAATATGACAGACAAACTGAAAACTGCAGAAACTTTTTGGACTAAGTGACATAATTGTACTTACGAATGTTATGTTTCTTCCTGGAAATTATCTGTCAAAGCCACCACTTTGTTCATCTTCAGTGTCTTCATTTTAGTAATTATTGCCAGGACAGCAATGAGTTTAAAGCCATTTCAAAAGAAATGATTATTTACAACATTTATATTTAAGCTGTGTGTCCTGCTGTTAAAAACTTGTCTATGTAGCTGCAACTAAGAATTATTCATATAGAACTCCAGTATATGTTCACATCCTTCCAGCAGTTGTTGGGAGGAGAGGGACTCTCCTTTTCCCACCACAGAACACAGTCACCCCCTCTCAGCTCCATAATCCCCCCTCAGGCGGCTTCTTCAGGTTGTTCAGATGAAGTGAAAGACATCAATGCAAAGAATCAGCTCCTCTCCTTCCTCTATTGACTGTGTGATCTTAACTCCTCATCGATCTGTCTCTCACTGAACTCATCTGATCTGCTCTTCTGCCCCTCTGGTTTACACCAATTAGGCTCCACCCTCTGAAAGTCTTCTGCCTCAGTGGTCAGGCAACAATGGAAGCAGGCAGAGATTGGAGGGACTGATTGACCGCCTGCTCGGGTCTTTTTCCATGCAGTAAGAGTTTCAGAAGTAGGCCTCATCAGCGATAAGTCCCCCAGCCCAATTTTTTAAAAAGCTTGCTCCTCCGGGTTTCCAAGGAGCAGTGATTTAGAAGTGAAATGACACCAAATTTCAGAAAATGAACCCTGAAAGCTGTGACTCAGCTGCCATTTTGACAGCTTTCAGTCATTTCTCTTCTTCCAGACTGCCGTAAAATCGGTCTGAGGGGGGAATTATGACCGAGACATGCAAATTATAGATACAGGCATTTCAAACAGTGGGCTGAAACTCCAACAACATTGCCCTTTATGTTGTAGAGACATTTTTTATGTTTGCATCGACGTGGAAAAACAGACATATTCTCATTTTCTTGTCATTCAGCAGGACACGTCAGCTGGTTCTTTTCAGACTGAAGTATAAAACACCTGATGGATGGTCTCTGTTAACGATGCACAAAGTGACAGAACGCTACTGAACAATCATCACACACTCGCACCATGTCACCAAGTACTGCCCTGCAAAGCAATGTCATTCCCATCAGCCTTAGCTGTACTTTGTTTTTAGTGCCAAATAGCACACTATGATGGTAAAAATGGTAAACATTATACCTGCTGAACATCTGTATGTTAGCATGCTGTTAGCATTGAGCTAAAAGTTTGAGATCTGAGCACTCGGCTGTTCATTACAGCTTTTTACGTCTAAAATTTAAACCCAGTCCTACTAAATCTTAACACAAAATCCAAGTTCTCATGCCCAAATCTCCAGAGAAAATCCTTCAAAATGACCTCAGTTCACAGGAAATGAGCTCATATTGAAGGTCTTAAAATCTAAATGTTCTCTCTTTATAAACGCTGCAGCTGGCTGGTCTGGAACATGTTCAGCATTTCAGCTGCAGGTCTACAAGTGAGGATTTATTTTCCCCATTTCTTTCCTGCTTTTGTCGGATACTAAAAGCCTCACTCGGATGTTTACTCCTGCTGAATTTCCCTTTATCAGAATCAGCCAGACACGGGTTAAAAGCTGCATTTTATTCCAACTGTAGCACATAATGAAAACGTATTTCTGCTCTTTGATTTCAATCAGTCTTCTTGACCCCTCACACTTTTAGTTATTTCTAGTTTTAAATCCCATGAAAGTCCTGGAAGATATGTGCTGTGGGATATTAATGATCTTTCCTCCTTCAGGACTTACTGCCAGCAGAAGGAGGCCAGTTAAAATGCTAGAATTTCAAATACAGAATGAATTAACGCATAAAAAAGGTAATCATTGTGGATTAATGCCCCTGCTGCTTCCTCAGGCCCTTCATCCTCTGTGCCCCGGCCTTTGTGGCACATCGAGTCAAGATTTTGATCAAACGGTTTCCTTGGAAAGCAGTTGAAGCAATTTTCTCCACACTGCAATTTAGAGAGCGCACAAACAATCTGAGCTGAAGTGGTGAGGAAAACAAGGAAATGTCGCTCTGGCTGTGATTTCGAGTGCACACACTGAATGCAGGGAAGGATTCGGTCTTTTTGCCGAGCAGAACAAGAGCCTGCAACAGGAGCATTTATCTGCTTTCTCAAGCCCCCTGCCCGACTCCACAGTGAAATCACCTGAGGCTCTATTAAGCTGCCGTTTAATCACCCAGGTGCAAAGAAATACTGAAGTAGCTGCCTGTCGGGATTTCCAGAAAACAAAAACAAGACGGAGAGCCTCAGAGAGCTGAATGTGTGGTCCTGTGGAGTTTAATATGGAGAACGAGGCACTTTCACCAGCAGGCCTGGCACTGCCCACTCTGACATAAAACCCTCAGTCTGAACAAGAACAGAGTGCTGTACGGTGTTTGTTCTGCTCATGTGGAGGACAGTCACCGTAACTTTCAGCTGTCAATCATGTAGAGGGAAATAAGTAAAATTCAACTTAAAGCCCAGGATTCACAGTCTTGTATCTCAGGTTTGGTCTCCACCAACTCTTGGTGGTCAAAATATTACTGAGGTGATAAAAGTTGGTGAATCAAAAAAAAGATAAAACAGATTCAGCAAATAAACCATGACGTAGATGTCGACTGAAGCTTCTGCTCCACTGAAAACAGATGAAAACATGAGATGTGTGTGAAGCAATGAGCCTTAATGTCATATTTCAGCTTTGTTTAAAGCTTTTTTTTCCACCATTTGAGTCTTGACTAGAACTCTTTTATCTTGTCCCAACTATGGCTTGTCTCATTGAACCAACTCCTAAGTGCAACATTTAGATGGAACCTTTTCTTGTGGAAGACTTGTTCTGACTTGGAGATGAAAGTGAAAGCACTTCACAACAGAGCAAGTTATTTTAGTCTTGTTACCTTTAAAAACATGAGCTTTACAGAGAGAGGATCATTTAATACCATCCAGAAATAACTCCCTGATCAAAGGTTTCTGAACACATCCTTATGTAAGGTGGGATTTTACTAGAACATTTCATAAATGGGGCCCCAGGTGTGAATGTCCAAACACAAGTGTAAAAAAAAAAGTCTAAAAACTAAAGAAAAAAAGAAAAAGCCTCTGACTGTTCTTGTGTAACAGTTTCATCAGAGTGAGAGCCCAGATGCAGAGCTGCACACAGAGGCAGATGGATGTTCCACTGCTTTATTCTCGCATGGAGGCATTTTAGCACAACCGGGCTCTGGAGACCAACTTAAAAACCTCCCTGCGATGTGACAGAGTGAATAAAGAGGGGGGAGGAAAGAAGAGCAAAACAAGTGCCTGCTCTGTGTCTGAGTGCTCAAATGACCAAAGAGTGAAACGGAGGAGCTTTTAGAGGCAGAGCACAGGTGCAAACCGTGAGAGCAATCAGCGCAGGTGAAAGCACCTGCGCTGATTAACACAGAGTCAAACCACAGACAACGATCTCCAGCCTCCAAGGTTAAATTTCAACTGGCTTTCCTCTCAAATTAGACGTTTTTTGTCTGCTGTGAGTTGAGAAGTTCCCCAGCTGACAGTGCAGATGTTTACTGTATCAACACACTCCCACTCTGTGTGAGGAGTGTCTGTGTTTGACAACTCAGACACACTGATTTCACTGCTTTCTTGCATTTTCCTCCAGACGTTCTCACTCCGGCTCTGTATATCATAAAACAGAGTCATAAAACAGCTCAGAGCTTTTGCTTAAGATGAAACATTTCACACATCTTTGCCTCATTTTGTGGTGCATATAACCTCCAATCACAGTCTTTCTGCATTCTTGCCTCTTTTAATTTTGGCTTGGTGTTGTATAATGCAGCCAAACAGCATTCAGGTGTAATTTATTACTATTATTATTAATTTTCTTTGCAGAATCCTTTGAGCACGGGCAGGAAACTGTCGCTCCTGTTCACACAGATATTTGCCATAACAGAAGTTCCTCATTGAGGCAACGATTGATTACAAACTTGGCACACTGGGCACAGACTCATGTCCTAAATCTCTCTGTTATTGACGTCAAAGGGCTGAAAGTTGTTCCCAAACATCCCAACCAAGGCACCACATTGTAAAGATATTTCTCTAGTTCTATTATCTATTATTAATAACTGTGCTTAATTGCTTGTCTAATCACTAATTATACTAGTAAAGATAATAAGTACAATTCCAATTAACTAATTCCTTTCAACGCTGAGCTTGTGTGATATAAGTTTTTTAGTTGGTGTGAAAAAATGTGATATTTTACAAGGCATATAATTTAATGTATGATGAATAAAGAAAGACAATTATGCTGAATACATTTTTATCTGGGTTTAAATAGATTTTTTTAAAGCATTTAATCAAAACAATTAACTAAAGACTAGAACATTGTCTACCTATTTCCCTTTACATAATTACAAATTACAGAGCTCTTTCAATAAAACAAGAAATTAAAGGAAACAACAGACCTATATGTAGATTATACAGAGGTTTTAAGGTAATGATTTGAATTTATTGATCTTTGACTAGCAGTTTCTGACTTGCGCCTTTGATTTTGACGTGTTTGGAAAAGCAGTACACAGCAGCTGATGAAAAGCAGCTGCCTAATTCTTAAGCTGTGATGAAACTCTTTGAAACAGCTCCATCACCTCCTGATCAGCCCACGGCTCTTTGCAGTTTCCTGATGTCTACACCTGCAGCTGCCACTGCACACAAAGAGCTTGAGGTGTTCAATAGCTTGTCTTCTTTAGTGTACTAATTAACTGACAGTTGTACTTTAAAGAAGATTGACTTTTAACCAATTAGCTGAAGCCTTATTGAACTCCTCCAGAAATGCACCAGATTACACAGGTTGCTTCCTCGGGCCCTGATGGGCGTCACTGGATGGAGCTCTCTAGTGTAACTTCTTTATTTGTTGTTTATATGCACACGCTATCACAATCCTCACAAACAGATTTCACCCCAGAGCGCTTAGCTCCTTTTCCACTGTGAGCGCTATCTTTGCCTCATCGCCCTGCGGTGCTCCCGCCGCTGGGGAGCCTTTTTTATTCACTTTCGACGCAGGAATGCAGCTTCTCTTTTCATAAACAGACTCGAGATAAACGCAGGAAGCTGGAGTGGAGTATGGAGCGCCAACACAAGGGAAGGAAATAGATTGTAATTTGCAGATTGGCAGCAGAGAGAACGGCAGCCTTGTTGTCATCGATTGAGAGCCATTCATTTGCACCTGTGGGCGCTCATGGCCTCTAAAATGAGAGATTTACTTCATTGGTTTATTCAGCGAAAACCACAGCAAACTTGTACACATCACTAATTGAAAGGCGGGTCATGCCGTCATAGTAGGGTTCCTAATTTTGCAGGCAGACCTCTAGTTGCATCTAACCTACAAGCAGAGACAGTTCAAGGACTGAAGACTCATTTCCTGTATCTGTCACATGGGTGCTGCCACTGATCTGCCCCTTTAGGAGGCTTACAGCAGGTCCTGAGTCTATTGATCCCATTTGGGAGAGGGGGACGCGAGCACAGATTATGACCGATTCTGTCGCCCCGTAGTCACTGAAGTAAATATTGGATCCATTTTTCACAAGCCACATGTCTTCTGAACATCCTGACACTGAAATGGCATTTTCAGAGCAACAAATGAGCAGAGGATCACCTTCGCTCGAGGCCTGTCCCGGCAACACGTTCTCATGAGGTCTGGAGATCTGGACTGAGTATATGAAGACAGCAGAGAGAAACAAGCGGCAAAATAAGGTGCAAACATTGAATTTGTGTTGTATCTACAGCTGAATTCTTCTGACATAATGCTAAATCACCGTCTCCACTTAGGAGACAGTGATTGTTTCCCATCTCATACCGTTGGTGGAGCTTGAAATGGGTAATCTTGTTGTTCTACAGCATCTTTGCTATTGGTAATAGCTTTTTTTCAGTTCTCTAATTGGCCGTAATGGCTTAGGTTTGCCATATCCTGCTGTCCGTTGGTTTGGCAGCTATTATCAGCCATGTTTCATGCTATCCGGAGATGAAGATCATGAAGATGAAGAACATTGTGGGAGACCGTGAAGACGAGGACAGCGGAAACAGCTTCTTCTTCTTCTTCTGGTTTTGTAGCGGAAACAGCTGATCAGTCATACGAGTTACGTTTGCTACGTCAGAACTTATTCAACAAAAGTGTTCCCATCTCCGGTGTGGCACTGTCAGTGAACGGAGGTCAGTTTATTGAAGAGACACCTTTGCACCATTGGCTCTTCTCTCATAACTGTCTACAAACTCTTTAGTGGAGCAGCTTCCACTCTGACGGAGGAGGTTAGATAACTGTTCATTGTGCTACACAGCTAATAAGCTACGTTAGCTTCCTCCATTTTGTGTTCTGTGCGTGCTGTGTTAATCTGTCGAGGAAAGCCGCCAGCATCTGTCTCATGTGTGTCCTGCCTGCAATCTAAAGCAGACATTCAGCTAATTCATTTTGTTTATTTATGATAAAGTGAACATAGCCTAGCCCATATCCGGTTTGCACAAATCTATCAGAGCCTTAAAGCGCTCGCTGTGACTCATTTGACCTCTCTGCCTTTGCATCCACACAACACAGACAGGAAATGGGTCGTGAGGAGCTTCAAAGGAATTATCGGTCCTGTTGTTATCAATGGAATGCATACATTAGCGCCTGTGGGTACCGTAGCTGCTTCACAACACACTCATGGCTGCATTTCATTTATTTCATGTGTTGTGCATGTTCACATACACAATCATGAATTACAGTCTTTAAAGCCTTAAACTAAATGCCTGAAATCGAACTGATTACATGCCTTCATGCATGCTTATGGATTACTAAAAGATAAAGGCTCCTGCACATGTTGTCTCTGCACAGACTGTAGATAGAGTTGTGTAGATTACTATTTCCGGTGGTTCATGTCATCAACTCGGATTAAAAGAAAAGTTAAAAGATGGATGAAAGTTAAAGGGAAATTTCATTAAAACGTCCACTTTGATTTATTTGAATGATGGAAAGACGCCTCCACTGAGACTCTTAATGTCATTACATGCAGATACGTTTTCAGATTTGTGCAGTGCTGATGTGGATGTCATCACTCTGAAGCTGAGCCACTTGAAATTCTACCTTGAACGGTGGTTATAGCTTCAGTTTTGAGCTTTCAGAGTTCTGTGAAGCTTCTTCTGGTTGAATTTCACTCTTAAATTATGGCAGACTCGAAGCTTTTAGCTGAGAACTAATTCTTCTGACATCCTGAGATGTTTACCGCAGACCCTCCAGCAAATAAACAGGAGATGACACAGCATTTGAAGGTCCCCGTGTATTGAATGAAGCTTCCAGCAGCTTTGGCTCTGCATGTTATTTCAGACTTATCATTGCAAAGACAGAATAAAGCTTGTTTACTTTGGGTCTTCAGGCAGCCCATCGTGTAGTTGCATAGCAACCACTTGGGATGGAAAATGAGTTGACCTGTGCATCGTGAGCTCGCCAGCCAGCGCCTACTCCCACAATTCCATCGGTAATCTACGTCGAGTTGGGAAAACACAGAAAGCCATGTGGTGGGATGCTGTGTTACATAATGAGAATAATGTTAATGTAAAATAAGGTCAAACTTTATCGATCCTCGCAGATAAACTTACGCCAGTGAAGCAAAAGAATATGAAATATGCTTTTGAGAAACATTAGAAATAAACCCATTGGTGCAATAATGTCAATAAGCTGCTGATCAATACATGTATACAATGTGAGCAATGCGAATTTGTAAATTTCCTCATATTTCCAGTTCCTTCCATAAAGACAGCATCTAGAGCAGATGTTCAAATTTCATCAAGGCCATTCAAATTTTCTATCATCCTTCAAGGTCCACACTAAATTATCGAACATATATATTACACTAACCTCTAAAGTAGGGGTGTCAGACTTAGGGCCCACGGGATCAGGCTCGCGGGCCCTAAGATTGACATGATTTTGCAAAGTATAAAAATGAGCTGCAATTTTTCAATGAAAGAAACTGTCGAACGTTCTAAACGTGTCCACTGGATGTCGCAATAGCAATTCGGTTAAGCAAGCAAACTGTTTATACCGGGGCTGAGCAAGTACAGCTAGCCCGGAGCTACCTTCCCGTTCTGCCTATTACGTCTTCTACTTTGAACATTACGCGCTTTGGTCCTTTCAATTCCCCAAAATGTCTTTGTCAAAAAAGAAAAAAGTGGACACAGAATGCAGTTTTCCAAGAAAAATGGTCATCGTCCTGTTTATTCATTCAAGTGAATGGGAAACCTGTGTGTTTGGTGTGTTCACAGCATGTTTCAGCGCTGAAAGAATATAACCTTCGGCGCCACTATGAGACTCTTCATGCCGAAAAATACAACTTGCAAGGAGAACAGAGAAGAGAGAAGGTGAATGAATTGTTGGCGGGTCTGAAGAAACAGCAGTCTGCGTTTACTCATAGCCGAGAGATCGGTGATGCTGCAGTGAAAGCTAGCTACCTTATTGCTAGTGAAGTTGGACTGGCTTCAAAACCATTTAGTGAGGGTGAATTTGTGAAGACATGCATGCTGAAGGCTGAAGGAGATTGTGTACCCTGAGCGCACTTTAGAGCCTAAAGTGATGGCTGGAGCTGATGATGATGATGATGATGATGATGATACTCACAGCTGGTCTTCCAGGTTTGGATCAGTCAGTCTGGAGCTGCTCACAGTAGCAGGTTGTTGCTTTGCATCTCAGTGATTTTATGTTGATTGTCAGACACATCAGCCGTTTCCATATTAAACAGTAAATACGTTCAGCTCCTTTTGTTGACTTTTCATGTCCTGAAACCTCTCAACCAAACGCCTGAAGGAGTTTTCACACTCAGCAGCACATTCAGATCTCATAGCAGACGTTTGTTCTTGCAGAGGAGGAAAATATAGTTTTCCTCCTTCACGTTGCCACAGCTTTAATTTCACTTCAGTTGATTTCACATGAGCTTGAGGTTCAGCTCTGAGAGGTTCTTGGTAATGTCCACCATGAAGGCCGTGTCAGCTTTTCCTGCATGAATAATTCCAGACAAACTTAAGCTTTGGAACAATTTTACTGACTCTTCCACACCAGCAACATGACATGTTTCAAGGTGTAATGATGCTAAAGATAAGACTTCATCATCACTGTGGGTGATTGTCCATTTCTCTTGGAAAGTGTAACTCTCTGTTTAGTCTGCATGATGCATTGATGTGCGCGTGGCATTCAGGGACCATCTGGAAAGACGTGTTAGTCTGCTGTTTTTTTTTTTTAAAAAGTAACTGCTGTTTAGAGAGATTTTGTATTTCTGAATTGCCTTGCAGGCTGGTCGAATGGTCTTCTGGGCCTCATACAGCCTGGAGGCTAGAGCTTCCCCACCACTGCCATTTAAAGATACATTTAAGCTGCAGTGAAGCTCATTTTTACATTTACATAACTTTAATTTATGTTTGATTGCTTTCCGTTTAAGGCAGTTCTATTTGTGAGCAGTGGAGTTAAGCCTCCCGGGCAAACCTTACTCTCAGGCAGCCTCACTCTCCTCAACCATGACTCTTACCCCAAACTGTCGCAAGCATCTACAACTTAAAGCATTTGATTGGTTCCTCTTATCGACAGGGTGAAAAAGTACCAACTTTCTTGAGCTGGTTGAGGCTACAACATTGAGGCCACAAACAAGGACTGATGTGGGCAGCAGCATTGGAGGAGAGCAGCAAAGAAGTACGACAGAGAAGTGAATGCAGCAGTGACGGTGCAGTCAAAAACCTTCTAGAGTCTTGCCCTCAATAATAACAGGATGACAAACCTTTGACATGTTCATGTGGACTTGTACCCTTCAGAAGTAGGCTGCAATTAGCTGCATATCATCATGAAGCCTCTTTAATGCCAGTTGAATGAGTCTGACCTGCAGAGGCGGCAAGGTAGGTAGAAACACACCCAGAATTCTCCACTCCACTGATTTGGTGTAATGTATTACTGTTATTATCTCATCCATGTCTCCTCTCAGAACGGATCACTGCTCAGCTAATGCAACACTCAGAGCCGTCTGACACTGAGATATATACAGTAACCAAACTAAACTGTTCTTAAGAGCAGACAGAGTGTGTCTCAACTTTCTGAGACTTCTTAAGTCCAGTTATCTCTAATCTGCTTTGAAATCCTAATCCACTTCAAGGATCCGTGCAACTCTTTCCTTCTTGAGTTGAGATCTGCCAAAACAAACGTAATGGGCCGTGATTTCCCCCAAAGCACGATGTGTAGAATTTAAAAATGTCCGACATTTGTATCCTCCAGCGGTTGTACAAAAGAAAAACCCTGCGGCGAACAACAGTGCACGAAGCTTTTTTATAAACACAAACTGTGGATTTTTATGTGATTTTTAAACCAATACAATGTATTGGCTTATTTATCAGTCATTAGTTGGTCAGAGTGACCAGAAACAGACATTTCAGTCTCATTATCTTATTCATGAACAGTTAACATCAATTGAATGTGCTCTATAATGATATATTCAATATGTGAAGTTACATAACACACTTGAAGGTTGTTTGTTCAATCATCTCCAGACGTCCTGATGGAGCAGATGAGCTTCAGTTTTAATCAGTCCAGCCGTCTGCATGCTCGTACTTCACCCGCCTTTATGCATGAGGCTGCGACCTGAAGTGCAGTAAGAAGAGCAGCTCCTGCATACACACATACACAGGTTCACTTTGTGTTTGTGAGCTCAGCCCAGCGCCAGTTCTGTGCATGATTGCATCCAGTGTGGACACTGATGGAGGACTGAAGCTGCTCTGCTGAGCTGCTTTCACTGGTAGACATGCAATTTACATAAAGACACACACTGTCCTGTGCAGGAGAGGTGGGAAGCTTAAGGCTTGTATAAAGGCCTCTAAAACTCCTGAACACATTAACTCTAAACAATAAGCAGTGAAAGCGCAAATAGAGCTCACATTATTTTTCCATACCTGATCCCTGAGGATAAAGAATCTTTAGGGTTTGCTAAACTTTATATTTGATCCCTAATCAGGTTTGAGGCGGTTTATTTTCCTAAACCTTCTGTAGAAGAGGTGTGTGAAGCAGAGGATATTCATCTTCCTTATATCACACACCTCTTGAACAATATGCCTAAAATACAGTTTACCATCTCTTACTATTACTGGTAACTTGCTGTTTTCCTTCTTTTTTTTAAATCTCATGTTTTGGAAACAAATATCCACAGTGTTGGGATAAACAGGTGAGGTCATACAGGTGAGGTTTTTACTGAAAGCCTTTGGGGTTTCTTACCTCTCCTCCATCACCTCCCGTGTGCTGATAAACTAAAGTCGGAACTAAGGATGTACCAACAGCTTGAAGGCCGATAAAATAACTTTTGGAGCAAGAGCCCAAAGCATTAATTGGAAAAAGGAATCTATCTGGGAGCTCTATTCAACAACACCGAGCTCTAATCAGCCGGATGACACTGTACACAATGCAAGCTGACCGAGTTTCCTGGTTATTAGTCAGCAGCAGTTCTGCTAAATTACTTTGGGTTGTGCTTCATGGGATTTCCTGCATGCAATGAACCAATACAATGCAAGAATACAGAGAGCCTGAAAGGTCATTATTTAACAATTTTTAAATAATTCTGCAGGAGCAGATGCGTGCCATTCAGCTCTCTTTAGCCATGATTTCACCCCGCTTTCCTCTCTCTTCTCTCATTCTTTCTTTCAGTTGTACTTTTATTAAACATGGATTTTAGTTTTTGGGAAAATAAGCAAACAGGAGGTACTCAGTGAGAGTTTTCATGACGGGCAAAAAAATGATGGAGAGAAGAATAAGAGAAGGAAATGTGTGCTTTCAAAGATAATAACATCCCTTTATGACTCGCGTGGCACATCTGAATTGGCAGCCAGATGAGAGCATATACTATAAAACACTCTCAAATCCTTCCTGTTTAGCCATCGTGCAACATTTCACCAAGATTAGCAAATGACAGAAGCCTTGGGGAGCAATTATTTCATGGCAGTCGATAGCACATGTGGCACGGCTTCAATAAGCCAGTATCATTGCATCACTTCCCTCAAGTGCCTGATGTGGCCTGAAAACTGTCTCTTCAAGTGTCACTTCTTGATCAAAGCAGCTACCTAGATTTTAAATAAACCAGGTCAGCCCTCACTTTATCTGTAATGCTGATTTGTTTTGTTTCCCACACTGGGATGCTGTTGTTTCGTTTACCTCCCAGAAACATGGCTGCGTCGTCCAAACAGTTACATCATCCCGCTCACATCTTCTCCTGTGCATTCTTTGATTCTCTCTGTGTGTGTCTTGCGTTGCAGATGTAAAACCCTGCATGATGATTTGCATAAGATGCAGGATTGAAGCAGTGCATGCATGGTAGGCCTTTGATGTTGTGGCTGTCCCCTCCCACAGTAAATCTCTGCCTCCGTGATAATTATGTGTACTCACATGTGATGGGACTGCAACACAGCATCAAAAAAAGACGAATTTTTCAAAACAGATGTTGTTGAATATTTTATATTAACAGTTTGAAATGAGGTAAAACATATGGTTTCATGCTGTTTTCAGTGCTTATATATCCTATATATATATCTCAGCCTCGAGATAAATAAGATGCAGATTATTGAAAAATAGGCATTTTTTAGTACTATACTTAGAGTATATACAGCACAGGGCTTTATTTTACAGCCTTGAGGCTAAGTTGCATCTGTGCTAGTGTTGTGGAAATTGTGCCTTACTGCAGGAACTGGAGGGTTTTATGCAAAAGAGACTGCATGTTCAGGTAGCTGGTTACTGCTTAAAGGGTCAGTTCAACCAAAATAAATCAATGCAGAGTCTTGCGGATAGTGCTGAATAGAAACATTTTACAGATTTTTGCCACCATCCCAACAAACAAATGGAATTTTGTTGGCTGTATACAAAGTAATTTTGTCCCCCAAAACAGGCCTTTCAAGTCACAAGTAAGTCTCAAGTCTTGGTCATGAAGAGTGGAGTCAAGTCCAAGTCCAGACCAAGTCTTATGTTGAGATTTGCATTTACTGCATTAAACATTAACTTTAAAAAGCAAAACCATCAGATGTGCCCTGGCATGTTGTTCCTCTGATAGAATAACAAACATTTGTAATTTCATTTGTAAAGCAAACATTTGCTCCACAATGATGGATTGGCAAAGCTAGGGCAAGTAAAACAGTTATTTTCTAATTTAAATATAGAATAATATAAAGTGTAATAGTGTCTTTGTAGTGTTCTCTGATATATCATGAATTGTATTTACATTTATTTGACATGCAGGCTATGTCATTTTCATGCAGCAGCTTTCAGTCCGCATCACATTTTCCCTTCAGGGCAATACATTTAGCTTCAGCATAACTAAGGAAAATGCAAACAGTGTGTATCTGGTGATGAAAATGTGGATTCATGGTTCAGTGAGAGCTAAAGTAGGACGTTACTGGTAGAACACATACCGCAGCCCTCTCAGGGCCTCTTCGGATGGGAGAATTTGCCATGCATCAGGATGATTTGTCATAAGCTGAGCAGGGTGTAGGCGGATTATGTCTTTGAGGATCCGTATGCAGGAGATGTGAGAGGAGAATACAGAGTGGGTTTGTTCTGGAGTGGAAAAATTGAGATTCCACTTGTTGTGAAATGAAATAGTTCTGCAAAATCCTTGACTTTTTGCATGTTTATGGAAATGTCACATTCACCGTCAAGTGGTTCCATTTCCATGTGCATATAGAAAGGAATATCTTTGTACAGCTGAAAAGAGTAAAATACACATTTAATGGAAAGCACCCACTGTGTGGTATAAAAGAACGGCCTCTCAGCGGATGTCACTTTGACTGAGTGGCAGAGAATATGCCTTCATCACCTGTCAGACGAATACTTTGGGGCAGAAACTCGCAACTATATTTAGCTGAAAGGTGACAGCCCAGAATGAATGAGTTGTGGGATTGGACTGTCACTGTCAGCGCTGTGCACCTTTGCCAGTTTTAGATTTAAAATGGTAATTTCACACCAAGCAATATGTGAAGAGAAGCTTAACATGTGACCATGATTATCTGTGCGACCTGGTACACATGTTATGTCTGTGGGGACTGACGCAGACAATTACTTGGAATGGGTCTGTGGTTGGTGTTGAGTTCAGGGATAGTTTGCATGAATATATTTCTTCTAAATTATAGTAAGACTGTTGATTCTTACAACTTTATATATACTTTTACTTTGTGCAAAAAGAGAGATAAACATGTACCACAAGTCAAAACATTCCAAGTTTATATGATCAAAAGGACAACACATGAATTATTTATTTCATTAGAAATAATGAATTAAATAATACCAAGATACAAACTCTGCATCAGCTTTGTTCATATCCCTCATAGAGCTGCAGTCAGTGCAGTGTATACCACATATTGGTCTATTTAGCCCATCAATAATTCATTCAGCCCATTAAATCTGCTACTTTTCAAGGATGTACTTCTAATAGCTTTATAGTGTGATGACATGCTCTACCCGTCTAGAATTTAATTTAATTAAACTCAGTTGTGGGACTCATAATTCAGCCATGAACTCCATCATTTCAAATATCCAGATATTATTAACTCCACTTCTAAATCTCTGTTTTCACTTAACTTCCCAAATTTTAAATGGGATTTTCAAGAGAAGTTGGGCAGAGCACACATTATGTTAATAAACCCAGCGGTGAAAATGTCCGATCACTGGACAGATGTTACATAATCACCTAAAAGTGGTGAATTGAAAATAAATGAGTGAAAGGGAAAATGAGATTGAAAGAAACACAGTGAATTTGTGCTGAAGTCACGGAGACATATTTCCCACCGATATTCAGCATCTTTCAATGTTCCTGCTTAAATCCGATGTGTGAAGGGTTTCCTCTTCATCTGTCAAGTGGCACAGATAAACTTGTGGATATAATGAGCCTTAAAATCAAATATATTAGAGCGATATATCAATCTGCTTTTCACCTGCGACTTCTGCCACAGTGTCCCAGAAACAAAGGAAAAGCCCACACAGAGGACACAACTGAGTCAGAACGAAGAGAAACAACTCCACATTTATTGGTGGTGGCATCCAATTGATCTGGAATAAGACTGAGTAATTGCACTTTCCTTTCATGTTGGGTCTGTTTGGATTCTGAGACCAAGGAGGATTACTCCGCCTCCAGCAGACGCCCACGCTTGGAAAGCTCGCTGTGATATAAAAAAAATCCTCCAATACATCAAACACTCCTGTGACTTGGACTGCAGTCACTTCAGAAAAAAAAATATATAGAAGGAAGGTGGGAGGATTTAGGAGTCCAGAGAAGTTGGTACGCTGTAGAAAATGGAAATAAAAGCAGAATGCAATGATTCGCAAAAGCTTTCAATTTTCACTCAATAGAGTACAGTAGGAAAAAAGTAACTTCAAATGTTTAATGAAGGGAATAGCAAACTTCCACGACCGCCGTCTGTGCCCAAAACACAGCAAAGGTCCAACACTGCTGCCGCTGCACCGGCTGCACGCTGCTCCGCGAACTATAAAGGAGAAGGTTAAAGAGCTGCTTTGCTTTCAGAGAGTGCAGTTCAGTTATGGACTGAGGTGAATCGCAGTGATGTAAACAAAACCATCTGAGAAAAGATCCAGGAGGGCAGAACAGCAGCGGGTATTCCAGTGCTTCAGTGACTAAATCAATCCCCAACAAACCGCAGGAGCCTCGGCCACAACGTGAGCTCCTCCACAGTGAAACCTGTAGCTTGTGCTCCTCTCTGAATGAGTTTGACCTGCTGAAGGTCTGAACTCCACACTGCTGCAGAGTAAAATCCATACCGCGTTAATATCGCTGCTGCTGAGGCAGGAAATTGGCTCCAAAGAAATGTTCAAACAAGAAACATCATAAGTTTTCAGTAACCAGAGCCCCTTTAGTCTGGACTCCCGGGCCTTCATATCGCTACATGCAGCGTTTAAGTGCAGAAACAACAAAACAATACAACAACACAAGTATTGTTCCAATAATTTCTGGTCGAAACTTTCTACCATTTTCCAGGAAAAATACCTCCTCAGAGGTTTACCACATCTGCTTGTGTCTCATCACACACAGAACAATATGATATGTGGCGGAACTGTTGTGCGTCTGTGCGTCCCGCCATAAAAAGTTGTGTTTTGTCTGCACGGCAAAGCATCTTTTTAGATCAAGTAAACGAAGCCAGTGAAAATCTGTAAATGTGACCTATGAAGACAGTTCAAGCAGCAGCTTAATCCATCGAAGAGTTGAGACACTGAGACACTGAGACAATGTTACAGCGTCATGGTCACACTGAGGTCATAAATGGTTTCATCTCTGCGTAAGATGGCCGATACAACAACCTTGTCAAGACCTCAAGCTTCAAAGCAAAATGTGCTTCGACAGCTCTGATTTTCACTTGTCACGTGCTGCTGCAGCGACTTTTCCATCTGAAATATTCCCCGAAACCTGTGTGTTCACCAAAAATAGACGACTTCCTGTCACGTCAGAGCAGCACCTATTGTCATGTGGCGAATCTCGCTTCCTTGAGTCGCGGCGGATCAGTCGAGTGGCTGTTCAAAGAGCACAAGCCTGCTTGGGAAGGCCAGATGGCGCGATCAGCTGGCCTCCTCAGAGCGCGGCGTGAACGTGGCTCGTCCTCGCTCGGATCCCTTTGTCTTCTAATGCCTGCTTGGATCTCAGTCAACCTGTGCCAGGCCGGCCGGATCAAAGAGAATATTTACAAGGGGCTTCTGTGTTGGTCGGGCCTTGAAAAGAATGGGGAGGTTTCTCCTTCTCTTGCACGTCTCGGTCCCGCGGTGGGACAGCTGGAGGCCTGCCTTGTGCTGCTCGGTTAGCATTCAGAATAGAAGAGGACAGAGCTGCTGATGTATGGAGCCTTGATCTTAGCACATTTCTTGCTGTGCTCTGACACGACTGATTAGAAGCTCCCGAATCTTTGCTTTGCATCGAGGGCCCTCACAGCAGTGAGTTTTTCATCCAGCCCCCTCCCATTATAAATAGGTTATTGAGCTCTCCGGTGACGTTCCTTGATATATGGGCCCCAGTGGCTTTTCTCAGGTTGTTGATATTCAGTACGTGCGGAGGACTGTCAGCACATCGCTGCAGACTCCTTAAAGGCCGAATATGTAATGTTGCTAACCATTTGATGTATGTAGGCGCACATTGTTAAGGAGTGTGACTTCAGCAGCCTGCAGCGAATGGGCTGCATTAACAGAGCAGTTTTTTATGAAAAAGTTCAGCAAACATGGCGACAGGAGGAGAAGGTGACGGAGCCATCCACCCTGAAACGAAAGGACGATGCTCTCTACATCCTGAGCAGTCTATATCAGTTATCAGGATGGAGAATGTTGAGTACCATGCCTGTAAAAACCACTGATGCAAAACAAATTAAAAGCATTGGAAAGCTGTAACTCAGTGGTTTTTCTAAAGTGTTAGTCTGCCAGTCGAACTGGGAGAGTTTTGATTTTTCATGGTGAGATGAATCTTTTTTTCTGTTTGGTCACAGATTCTTCTTTTAACACAAGTTATAATGAAAGTTAAACTGTAATGAAGAAAAGTAACAGATAAAACGACACCATGTACCGAACACATGAACACATCATGAGCATGTCTAAAACATACCTAAAATGCATTTTGATGAGGTTTGAAACTCACAAAGACATAAACAGACCAGTTGGTTTTGAGTAGAAAAAAATCCACTTAGAGTAAAGTACACTTCAAAGTACTTTGAAATGCCTTTTCTAAGAAACTAAGAATTGCAGAATTAGCATATTAGCATTTATTTTCATACATTTAAGTAGAAATTAATGAGTTCAAACATACTTTAAATTAATCACAAAGACTAAACGTGTACTTGTACTGACTTTTCAATACTGATGTGGAATTTTTAATTGAAACTTGTAAAAAGGTGTTGAACAAATTAGCATTTGTAGCGACTGAGATCAGTCATTATGGAAAAGTTTGGTTAAGGAATAACACAAGGAATTGTTAATGAAGTGAGTGAGTGTGCGTGCGTGTGTGTGCGTGCGTGTGTGTGTGTGTGTGCGTGTGCCTGTCTGGTGATTTGTCCACATTAAGCCACTTCTTGTTTTCGCAGTAATCTATCTTCCTCTGTCGCTCTCGGCCGCCTCGCAGGAACACGAGCGAGGCGACGCCACGAACATCACGGCATCAACATCAAGGACATGAAAACGTTCACTGATTCGAATGTTCTGCATTTAAATATTCAAGCTTAAATATGCAAAGATATGCACAGGCGTAATTCTCACCTGCAGGTGAGCGCTGAGCTCTGAGTAATCACCGGGATGGAGCCTAATCTTACGACAAAAGAGAGAAATTCCCTTCTGAGAAAGCCCCGTGTGGTGATGTGTACAGCCACGGTAATGCAGCTGTTAGTGGAAAACATCTCCAGAGTCTGACTCGTGATCACAAAGTCATTAAGAAAACCTTGAGTTTGGTTCCTTTGCTTTGGTTTGTTAGTGTTTTTCATCCATTTAAGCAATCTGCAAGAAAGAAATGGCAGAAATGTTATTTAGTTTGATGTATTAAGCAGTGTAAGATATATATGGAAAAGATTCAAATTTAAAAAGTGTACAATAACACAGCTGGTTTTCAAGCTATAAGACGAACTGTGAGGCTGTTAATAAGTCACACCCTAACCCTGCAGCGTCACCTTTAAGTGATGGAAATCTTTTATTGGCTCTATTTTGAGAATTTCACAGTTTGGGTGGAAGTCACAGTGGCACAAAACACACATACTGCAAAGATTATTTCCTTATCGTATACGGAGTTCTGTGAAGATCAATGTGAAGATCGTCAATCCAGTCAAAGGTTATGGTTGATGAGTGCAGAGCTCCCATTAGCATGCAGATGTTTCAAAGGTGCTCAGGTAACATCCTAGCAGTTCTCTGCAGAGGAATCTCGCCAACAAGTCAAACAGCCTGGCACGCACGAAACTTCATGTTCATACAAAGAAACAGCCGGCGCTGCCAGATTGGATTGAGAACAAGGGAAAAGATGCAAGCGACCTCGAAAGAGGGTTCATTGTTGGGGCGGGGACGGCAGGAGCTTCAGCTCAACTGGCTCGTGTTTCAACGAAGGGAAAGTCGAGGAAAGCCTTCAACCCTGGGGCCCCATTCACTCAATCATGCTACTCAGGTGAGTGCAGGGGCGTTTTAGTTGGTGGAAGCCACCCAAATGGTGCCAAAGTGGCCAGAATTATGAGAATCCACCACATTTTAAATAAAAAGTAGCCCAGTTTGGTAGAAAACGAATGGAGACAGTGATAGAAATGAATGACACGTGGGCACATTAGCAAGGACTTGTCTCCAAAAACACGTGATGACAGAGCAGATTACTGATCAGCAGTGATGAACAGAATTAAAATACATGAAGATTTCACAGATTAACACTTCAAACTCACAGTTAATTACTGACCCCAGCTCACTGGTTACTACCTGAAAAAGACTGAAAGCATTTTTAGTTTAGTTCATTTTGTGGGCTCCACTTTATGAGAGGTTTTTCAAACTTTCCAATGACTTTAAACCTGTCGCTCCCTGCATCATCACATCTTTTCTCACTGAGGAATGCATTTTCGAAAGGAAGATGTCTTGTTCGGGAATGAGCTCTTCACGCCCTCAGTGAATAATCTTTTATTTCAGTTCCACGTCCGCTGCGGTCTCTCGGACTTCAGAGCGGAGCCGCGGACAGCTATGCGGGCCAGGATAATGACTTTTGTGATATGAATAAATGACAGTGGGCTCTTTCTTCTTCCTCGCTTGTGGAGGATGTGAGTCCTGTCGCAGTCCTCGTCCTGGAGCGCAGTCCAGGCTGTAATGAGTGCCAGCCACTGGTGACGATGTTATCATCCAGCTCCGGGGGAGACGGCAGAGGAGTCAGAACATCTAGGTCTGTGCACCTCTTGCCAACTTTCATCCTTACTGATGACTAATTAGGCCCCACAGGTAAAGGAATTAACAGGCGTCTTAGGAGAAAACAGGCGATGCTGGAAAACCTGAGGATATCCATATAGCTGTGTCTCCTTTTTGACCTTTAGCAGTTGTTGTTTTGAGTCAGACACCATCCAGGCAGCTAATTTGTCGGTAAATGCGAGAGTCATGTATTTTTCACACGTGGCGTGCCTCTCTCTCATTATCTCTGCTCTTGCAAACTCTAATTAGCTTGCAGAAGGTCAGCTCACCTCCGCGGTGTGAAACAATGCAGGGATACACTTCACTGGTTCTGCCTTAAAACACCCACGCACACTCTTACATAAGCATATATAAATATATACACTCACACACAAACACGCTGACTGAGTGAGGTGCTAAGAGACACCACATGCAAAATAAATAGTTCTGACTGAGCTCTGAGGAGGTGCGCAGTGACTAAGTGATGCATGAAAATAAGAAACGTGAAGGTTGTTTTGATGTCAAACTGAATTCAGTCAGAAACACTAGAATCAAAGAATTGGTCATTTATGCCAAAAGCTTAGCAAACAGGAGGGTGTTTGGGAGCTGCATGAAGGTGACTGTCAGGTTATAAAGGCCCCTGTGGCCACCTGCATCGACATGATTGGATGTTACTGGTCAGCTGGTAGCCAAACGTCTGAATGAACCACTGATGGTGAAGCATGAATGAAAACAGCTGACGTTAATCAGGTGATCAGGTGTTGCTTCAGCGCTATGTGGCAGACCTTTTGACCACGGCTGAGGTTAAACATGCACTCGCCCCTTGAATCGCGCTGTGGGTTGCCAGGTTGTGGTGACAGATGGTGGAAAACATATGCAGCGTGTGGATAGTGTGTGCAGATTGTGCTTCATTCATGATCTGGCAGCTTGTTGCAAAACTCATGGTCAACTTTACGTTTGTGTCTCAGCAAACACTCAATATCATAATCTCCACGAAGGTACGATTTATTTTGGACTTTCACAACAGGCGTTTGCTCCTCACTCTTTGGCTTTCTGAGCATCTCCATTTGGTTGAATTTCTGATCTTATAATCCACCAGAGAGAGAAAGCATGCCATGATAATTCAGCTGGACTGAGGAAAACCATTAATGCCAGACCACAGCAACATCCTCGCTGCTGTGTTTCCCACAGGTGCACTCCTCTCAAAACCAAGACGCCTTCACTAAAGCGGCTCAGATACTTCCTCGTCCCTCTGGACCGCCTTAACAACTGAGAACCTCCTCACTGCAGAAGAATTCTGCATCACAGGGAGACATTATTGGACACACTGGGAAGACCTCGGTTACACCAGCAACATCCTAATGATATTTTAATGAAGTTAAATGATGATGAGATACATGGGAACTAAGATTTAATACCTGGCTGTTTTAATGAGAAAATGCAGTTTCAGGATGGCTTCAATCTATTCTTGCGGAGTCTGACACCTCATGGGACGCAGTCTTACAGCTGCTGCACTGCATGTCCCGGTCATATGGGACAGTTGTATTTATGGCAGCAGTTGACCCACCGAGGAAAGAAGGCAGCCCTTATTGAGCCTTTTTGCTTCACTTGGCTGCTGACTGGAAGAAAGAAAGGCAAATTAAATTTAAGTGCTCATTCTGCTCTATGTAGAGTTTGTAAAGACAAGAAAAACACATTGCTTCTGTTACTTTAATGAGTAATTCTTTGACAGCGCGCAGACGGCAGGGTGATGAATGGTGCTATATGTCAGAATGGCCGCCTTATTGTGTGTGTGTGTTTGTGTAGAAAACATAATGTGCCTTTTATGACTTGGACCTGCGTGTGTGTGTCACTGTATGAGGGTGAAAAGCGGTATGCGAGCTGCAGAGGTGAACGAAAGAATAATCTCCCTACAAATGACGTTCATATTTGCAGTAGCATTGATGCTTTACGGCGAATTCTGCCAGATTACATCTTTATCAATGTACAAAATGACATTTTGTGCTCACATTTTTTGGCCGTTAATGAAATATCTTGACAAACATGATGGATTGGTGCAGATACTCATGTTGCCTGGAGGATAAGTCGTGATATAAACCCTGACTTTTCTTCAAGCGTCACCGTGAGGTTAGCAGGTGGTTTTTAGTGAAATGTCTCCACAGCTATTGGACATTTTGTTTGTCCAATATCTTCCTTCAGACCACAGCCAATCAAATGCAGGGTCAGGCGGGGGCCTTTCTGTGTGAAGTTTGCATGTCCTTCCCGTGCATGCGTGGGTTCTCTCCGGGCACTCAGACCAAAAACATGCTCATTAGGTTAATTGGTGACTCTAAATTGTCCCTAGGTGTGACTGTGAGCGTGAATGGTTGTGTGTGTGTTGCCCTGCAGTCAGCTGGCGACCAGCTCAGGGTGTACCCCGCCTCTCGCCCATTGACAGCTGGGATAGGCTCCCAACCCCGAAAGGAATAATTGGGGGTATAGAAGATGAATGAATGAATGAATGTCTCATCTCATCTGTTATTTTCTCATGATGGGACACCTCACAGTGCGTTATAGTGTCTATACTGTTTGATGGAGGTATGAGTGCATGTTGCATGTTTGTTTGCCATGATGTTGTTTCAGGCTTGAGCCTGCCTGACAGGAATAAAAATCTGGTATTTATGCTGAAAAACAGCATCAAATAATGACCACTTCTATTCTATTGAGGAGCCTTTTGAGCTGAACTGAGAGCAGATTTACTGGACAGCCTCCACGTGTGAATATGTTGAGGGAAAATAAAATATAATTAAGATAAATGATGAAAATGAACCTGCAGGTCACAGAAAACTGACTATGTTTGCAACAACAGAGCTTCGAAGAGAAGTTGTTGCTTCAGAAAATCACCATCATATTGGTACGTCTCATTTGTTGGCAGTCAGCTTCCCACAAGGAAGTCCTCGGGGAGTCATCGCAGTAAATTAATGGTGTTTTCCTAAGATAGAGACTCGCGTGTGGCGCATTGACTTTCCAGGCAGTTATGACAAAATATGATGTATTTCTCCCAACTTTAATAATATGTAAAGGTCTGGTGTCACTGCATGTGCTGAATATAATCCCTAAATCCTCTTAATGTTCTCTCTTTGAAGGGGAACATAACAAGAAACGTGGATCTATACTGGCAGTATATCCCCGTAATGAAAATTTTCATATGAACCCATGTGTCCCAGTCACCAGCAGCACCTGAGGTGTTTATTGCCGTTTACTCATGATATCCAGGCTTGTTATAAAGGAGATAATGGTACAAGAATCTCATCTTTTTTAAGCCTGGATTTCAGGTCTGTCTGACAATATCTGCCTCAAGAATCTGATGTTGAATAACAGTAATTAACAGGATACAAGTTACTATCTTTCAATATCGATCTATCGATCTTTGCCTTTGCAAGCAAGATAAGGGTATAACAGGAAACAGCATCACAAATTTAAGCCATTTTCAGACAGTAACTTTATGTTTTCTTTTCGCTGGGGTGAATCTCTTCAATCCCTGAACCGTCTCTCGAGTGCCGTCATGCAAGACTTTGGTTTATGACCAAATTGCTAAACTGATATTCCCAGCTGACGTCCTGGAACGTCACACCTGCTAAACATCAGTACGTTATCATAGTTGTGAGCGTTTTAGCACGCCGCTGTTAGCATTTAACTGAAAGCACCGCTAACTGCCGCCTCGCTGAGCAGCTGTCATGGCCGTGGATTCTAAGTCTTATTCATGCTTCCACCGGTTTGTATCACTTCTGTCATAGGAGTCGTACTCTCACACTTTTTTCACCAGCACTGTAATGAGCTGCATTAGATTTCAATTAAACATGTTGGATTAGCAAGCCAGAGGAAATGCCAGAATGCTTAACAGCTCAGACTTCCACTTTCTAATCATAAGCTTCTTAGAAACTCGGTGTGAGAGAAGCTTGTTTTTTATTTGTACTTCTGGTGTTTGCCAAAGTTTGTTCTGTATCTGACAAACCTCCGCGGAGATGATCTGTGAGGTCCTCATATTGAACGCTGTATATAATTTCTGATTGGTCCTGCAAAGTTACAGAGAGCAATTATAGTTCTGGGAACCGGTCTTTATGCTAAGGCAGCAATTACAGCATAGCACGATGAAGAGCACAGAAGGTGGACGAAGTGCATGTGCAATTATGCTTTGCAGCTTCGAACAACGCGACCGATCTGCGAGGTCACCGAGCTTAGCAATCGCACATCGCGCCGAACCTCACA
Source organism: Chaetodon trifasciatus (assembly GCA_037975065.1). Classification (NCBI taxonomy): domain Eukaryota; kingdom Metazoa; phylum Chordata; class Actinopteri; order Chaetodontiformes; family Chaetodontidae; genus Chaetodon; species Chaetodon trifasciatus. The sequence goes on along the minus strand of JBBMOE010000036.1, from coordinate 2,471,511 downwards.
TTCACAGCCGCTGAAGCAGAAGAACGCTGGTGTTATGTTGCCGTGAGAAGCATTGAGATGATAATGTGACAAGAAAAATACAGGCTCCTACAGTCTGTGTGAAGCAGCTGTGACCTTTAGCTCCATCGTGTAATGCACCTGTAGGAGCTGAATCTGTAATTAACAAGTCGCCTCCTCAGCTCCGTGTGTGGATATTATAAACAGGAGACTGAGATATTCCACTTTTTTTTAAGTTAGCAGAACTTCCTTTAAAACAACAAGAGTAGGAAGTGATTTTCATCTTTCTCAGCAGAGGTAGATGAAGCTGCGTCCTGAGCTAAATCGCCTGATGGAGTTGATGGTTGTTCGAGGTTAGCTGCTTGGCTAAATGAGCTAAACCATATCAACCTTCTCATCTAACTTCTTCTATGACGTGGATGTAAAATAAGTACAATAACATGAAGGAGGAAAGCAGATGCTCATTTCGTCTCTCGTCGCTGACTCACAGCTTCAGCAGTAGCCCATATATGATTTGAAGGATAATAAGCTCTCTGGTACTTACTGATGCAGCTTCTCCGTCAAGTAAACCACTAAATGTGAATCACTTGTCATCTTCTTCTCTCTGGCCACATTTTCTGTCAGCTTCCATTTGTCCAGTAAAAGCAAAATAATTCCTTAAAATTGCTCTTTGAGGCAGCTCAATATTTAGGAATTATATTTATAGTGGACGACTGCAGCACATTATTTCCAGCATTGTCATGCTGAGTTTGTTATCCATGACCTTCTCTTAAGCTTAACCACCCTGTATTTGCCATTTGCACATACTGTGAATATTCCAAAGCAGCATGTATTTGTCTCTTCTTGGTTGCAAAGCGCGTGATCCGAACAGCACTGGTGGCGTATGGGAAAACTGAATTGACATTTAACGACAGGATGCACAGGCTGACAGCTTTCCGCACACGTTCGCTGTGGTTTACAACCTTTGCTTAAAAATAGCAGCAAACTCCCGACCACAAAGAACAGCTGCAGCGGTGTTACAGAGCTAAACTGTGACACTTAAAAGGTGCTAATACTGCGTGTTGATTGGTTCACGAGTAAATATGTCAAATCAACTGATCTCTGAGCTGATGATTTTAACCATTCTTACAGTGAGGAGACGGAGGAGCAGGCTTTAATCCAGCACATGTAGATGTGACAAATGGAGCTCAGTTTATGTAGAATCATCTTTGTGTTCATGTGTATTGTTTAATAAGAACAGGAGTCACTGAATTACTCCTTACATGTAAAGGGGACTGGAACCTACTCTTGTTGAAAAAGTGGGTCAAAAAAGATCTGAATCTGAGCTACCTGTCTATGGCGACAGTACATAGAAGACTGCAGTGCTGTTAGCCGGCTATGAAGTAGCTCATTTCATTATAATAGCAGATACTAACATTATGTTCTGCAAAACAATAAAAAATATAGATAACATTTGCTGTGGTCCACAGTACATACTGAGCACAATTATGATAATAAAGAAGAATCTAATGAGGAGGAAATATCCTCGACCCACTAATGGAAAATTAGTTGTAACACAAAGGAAAAGAAACTCAAGTCAAGGATAAAATTTCTGAGAAACAAGTGACCTGGAACATGAATTTCTAAGGTATGGAGTTAAATGAGGGTTTTCAGAGGTTTAACACTGTTTGCTGTGTTTCTGTGCAGCTGTACTGTGAAAAACAACAGCAGTGAGACACACATAGACCTAAACACATCTGAAAATCCGATGCATCATCAAATACTGTTTAACTCATCGAGCAGCTGCATGATGATCTTAAGTGAGAAGGAGTTCTGTGTTACAGACAGCAGCAACAGACACTATGGCCTGATGAGTGAGTCAGCAGCTTGTGTGCTGACAAAGTGCCCTGCAATAAAGGCCGCGATCAAGTTCAGAGGAACTTTGCAGTGGATTTGGCAGGCTGTCCTGACTCCGGGGAGGGAACAAGGGCGCCTGGTTCGATCCATCTGTCTCTGGATCGGGTCATCCAAAAATCTGAGGGAAAGATGGCGGATGAGCTGACAGGAAAGGAGGCATGGGGCCCTTACTGGCTGCCAACTTGGCTAAACACAGCAGCACTGGAGAGAAACACATCTGTGTGTCCATGTGGTCATCTTCACTGCTTTACTGACACGGCAAAAGGGGGATAATCAGCAGTTTTTGGGGGTTTAACTTTTCCAGTCTGGTTGAGCTCTTGGAAGAAGAAAAACCCAATGCTGTTGCGCTGCATCAGAAATTAGCAGAGCATTTTGAATATTAAATATAGATGAGATGATTAATGCATATGCTCGCTGTTTCTGAGCAAGGGCTCCATTAATTAACCCCCACCCCCGTTAGCGAGTGCTTTGGCTGCTGGTGGGTGTTGAGTTGCAGATGGTAGGGGAGCCTTCGGGGATCCGATGCCAGCTATTTGGAGCTGCTGCGTCGGCGAGGTTACGCTTCCACTGTGTTCCCAGGTCGTCATGAGAGAGCTACGTTTTCACAGTAAGCCCATAAACAGGTGCTAAATGTAAGAGCAAGCGAGGCTGGAAAAGTTAGTACGGAGCGCTTTGATGTTCAGGTTCGTGTTGCTGTCGTAGACCTCTCTCTAATGAAGCTGAGACTGTCCAAAGGTCCAGATGGCTTTGAACCTCCGTGTTCACCGGGGAATCTATCTGTTGTACAGAGACACCGCTGTGATGTTTGGAAGGCCAGTTTTGGCTCCCAATGATCCAAAAAGGAAAAGGAGAAAAAGAAGCAAATTTGTGTTAATTAAATGTAGACATCAGTGAGATAAAACATGTTTTGTTTTGTTTCCCTCGGTAGATGTTGAATAGAGCTTGTATGTGCAGGCATTTGAAGGCTTTGTGTTCATTTTCTTTGAGCAGTTTCTTTACTTCAGCCTCGCAGTGGCTCCCCCCGACTCAAACAGCCATGTGTGCTCGTCTCTCTCAAGATCTTAAAGCACAGAGAGCAGGAAGTTAATGCAAAATATTTTGGGAAAGTGGAGGATTGTGCTTCAAATGAGAGCGACTGTACCCGCGGTTAGCAGTTCCCACATACATCTGCGAGCTGCTCGGAGGTTCCCACTCGTTTCAAGGCTTATTGTACATCGGCGGTTCTGTCACCTCAGCAGAGATCTACAGTAATGCGGGTTTGCACTTCTAAAACTCCCACAGAGACTCCAGCTGCACATGTGGGGGGAAATTTACAGAGCCAATAATACAGTCCAAATTGTGCAGAAATGCTCTTCAGAGGTTACATAAAATAGGATAAATACGTTTGAGATCTTTGCATTAAACTCACAATGAAAGGATCCTGATTTGCATGAGAGCAGCATTACTTGAAGCTGAATAATTTAATGCATTCATCAGTATTTGATCATGTGTGGTGTTGCATCGTCTGGAACGTGTTGATTTCCTTTTTGAGTTTGCAGAGGAATGTGTGGAGGACAGATTTACATGTTCTGCGTTGATAGGATTGTTAAACCTACTGCTGTTTGTGCACCTGGGAGCGGGTCAGCTGGTCAGTGCAGGTCAGAGAGGGTCTTGACCTTCTGTGTAATGACTTGACATCAGCTCAGAGATCTATAAGGGTCGCTGGGCTCATGTCACTCCGTCTGCTTCAGGGTGATCCAGCGCTGTTAACGGTTGATGGCGGTGATGTGCTGAGATTTGTATCGACTGCTTCAAACCTGCTCTTTGCTTGTGGTTTGATGACTTTTGGCCTCTGTGTTTTACTTGTTGAACAGCTATTAAATGAGAGGCGTAATAAAGTTATTGTGCATTTGCTCATTGAACCAAAGTACAAATTAGAGTTGCGGCATGACTGAATAAAGCCTCTCTCTTGCCAACACGAGGGCTCAATTAAAAGGCTTGCTGCTACATTAACCTTCATCTGAATCAACCCTGTCTCCTTGAATCTATGTTTATATTTACCTATTTGTATTCCCAGCTGCATTTTGATGGGAAACATAATTGCCGCCTGGTTAGTATTCTGTGGTAAAGTTTTCCCTCCTGGTGGAAGTGCCACCTTTTCGTACCACATGTCACTGTGAGATGACGACATATAACTTTTCTTAACTGCTGATCCTTTTAGGTGTTGTCTTATTTAAATATTTGTATTTGTATGCACCGTGCATGCATCTCTGACCAAATGGAGTTTCTCCTTTGGACAATAAAGTTAACTTTGATTTGATTTTTGGTGGCAGTACACAGTGCAGGACTTTGACACCTCAATCACGCATGGATGCCCTCTGTGGAGGGCGCACACCATCATCAGGGACATGTCTTAATCCAACCATGGACAGTTTGCCCTCCTCCCCTCTGAGGCACTACAAGAATCTCCATTCCAAGACCAGGAGGCTCAGGTCTCCGCACCTCGGTGATAAACCACTAGACCCTCACCTCCAGATACCCTCCATCCCCCACCCACCTTCCACTCCTGCCACACACACTCCTGCAGACACTTACCTATCCTATTTATGCTTTCACATACCCACACATATTTGTATTACTGTCCATACCTGCACATATCTGAGCTATAGTGTGCATCATATAAATATCACACCTCCAACTGTTTATTATGTATGTAAAATCCCAGTATTGCTGGACTGCATTGTATTAAGAGGTGTTTCTAAAAATCTGGCCACCCTATTTACATATAATGCACATATAATGCACTCCAGTACATCAAAAACACAACTTCACCAGACACGAAGTAGAATTATTACCTTTCTCACAGTGTCAAAACTGAAAAACTGAAAAATGACGAGCTCCATAAAAGCAGTGATGGCAGCGCTGTTGTATCGGATCACGTTAGATTGCACAGGTGTATCTAATGAAGTGGCCGCTGAGAGTATAGTTAATGTCAAACATGCTTTATGGTTTAGTGTTAGAGCAGCATCGTGTCACCAACACAAAGTGCTTGAGCACAGCATTTATCCAACATTAGCGTCTCCCACAGTGAACCCACCGAGCCTCTGTTGTTCTGTTTTCTGTGACAAACCAAATCTTCAGAACAACTGTGCAGAGCAGCCGCGCTTCACGAGCTGGGTGGTCTCTCAAAATGAAAGGAAACATCTCCCAGCACTGTGTTGCCGGGCAGAATGCAATTAGAGACAAGGATGCTGAACATAATTGGGTGTGACACATGCTAATAGCCTTTCATTAAGACAAATTTGGATCTACAGTCTAAAGCTGGACGAGAGGGCAGATATCGGAGTGGATGCTCTCGGAAAAAACAAGTCATTATGTTGCAGCGTGAGCGCCGGCTGCCAAACATGCATGGAGTCACTGCCAAAGAAGCCTGATTGCTCCCCCACAAACATGTGAAGCAGACTTTTATCAGCGCACCTGCATCTCTGTCAGGGCTCGGAAATTGCATTTGCTCAAAATTTGAAGGGAACACTCGCTGTGAATTACTGCTATTCTTTGTTGCAGTAAAAGCTGCGGAGGTTTGATGAACGAGGCATGGCTTTCATGGGATAAACTGCAGAGGCATTTAGAGAGTCGACCCTAACGGAAAATTATCTCGGCGTAGAAAAGCCTTTCAATTGAGCGGAGCAGCAAACATGAAGGGAGGACAGATGGTTTCAGAGGGCAGATGAGCTTTCGCCCAGAGAGAGCTGAGCGAGCAAAACAAAGAACGTGTGTAATGCATTCAAAGAGAAAAATATACGTCAAGATGAGTTGTAATGCGACAGCGGGTTAAAGGAATGAAAAATTATTGATAAAAAAGCTCCTGGGGGGAACACATAGAGCCAACAGAGTGCAACCAGCTTAAGGATTCATGCTGCAGTGATTCATCTCCATTTACGCTGTGCAGGAAAATGATGTGTCTGACCCAAGAAGCTCCCTGAACAATGAAGGCAGCTGTCTCTCTGCTGACTTCATCCATGCAGAGATCATTGATCTTCATACAAACATGGATTTTAGAGATACGACGCTTGTTGCTCCCCCTGAGACGACGTCATTTAAGCCACACTTGTGGTTCGGATTCCACAGGGGTGAAGCCGATTGGATGAGATGAAGCACAACCTGAACTCATCCCCAGAGGTGAAGTGGACAGGAAGTCAGATGTAAGCTGGAGAGACGGACTTAAAAAGAGAAAAAAAGTGAAAAACTGCATCTCATGAGCAAAAATTTAATACACATGCTGAGACAGTTTCATAGTTCTTCTGCCCAAACATACTCCTGTTTGTACTTCTTTACTTCAGTGACTCAGATTTATTTTGTGACCCACCGGAGGGGACTCGACCCACAGGTGGGGAACCTCGGGCCTAAACAGTAACTTTATATGTACGCACAGTTACAACTATAGCTTATACATGCAATATGTGATAATATATCTTATGATATGATATCAGTAACAGCAACAAAATAATATGTACTTACTAGTCAAGCAGTTATGCATGACTTATTTGAAAGGATTATTTTATATTGTTGTACTAGCACTTTAATTAAAGGATCTAAGTACTTCAGTAATACTTCATCCATATCTGCTCACAATTACAAAAACATGATAAATGTAAAGCTTTTTCACGTCATGGCTCTTTTGGAAAAGGCAAGATAACAAGTAATTGATCAGGTAAGACAGGTGGAAATAAAGAATTAGTCAAAATTGACAACCTTTATTTAAGAAACCTGTAAAGTAGAAAATTAATGCAATAAGATACCTCTTGTGCAACGATGGGAATCTCAGACGAGATAGTTAATAAGTAAACAGAAACTGCATTATTTATAGTTTCATAAGTGAGTCGTGACCAATTATGTCTGTTTACTTTCGCATAGAAGTTTTGGGGTATTTTGGGTAATTAGTGGATGTCAAAGCATGTTTCAGGAATATGTGTGAGAATGAATCAGCTTCTTCGCCGCCATGGTTTTAATCTATGAGAAATGTCTGTGTCTGTCCCTCCACAGCTCGAACGCGTCTCCACACATTTGTTGATCAGTTCTAAGTCGCACCACTAATTGAATATTATGGGTTTTGGGCACTGCCCCTGTCGCGCTAATGTGTTGTCTTAATCAAGATCTCACCATCAGTCCTCTTGTGTGTGATTTTGGGGACGGAGGCCAAATAGATTTGTCTCTGCACATGAAAAACTGAGCCAATTTTTTATTGCCACATATCGCAGTGTGTCTGAGGTACTGCTGCTGTTTCCTCTGAGAAAGAGCTGTCCGGAGTTTTGAACCATAGATTCACTTTCAGAGCTCTGTGAAATAATAACACATATAAAATATTCATGTAAACCTGCACATGTGGGCCAGATGCAGAGATTCAAGTCACTTTAAAGCCGCTTTATGCTCTGGTTTGCAACAAAAAACATCCCAAACCTCGCTGCATTTTTACTTTATATTCATGTATGTAGCACCATTCAAAGCAGGGCTGCAAAGACGCCAATCATTATGATGCAATTAAAAGAGAAAAAAGTAGGACAAAGTAGAAATAGATCAAATAAAATGGCATATTCTTCCACTGATGATGTTAAAATGGAACAATCCCAAAAAAAAGGTCATTTTGATTGAGGCGTTTTTATAACAACAGGCAAATAGACACATTTTTGTTTTTAGTGCCAATCAGTGCTGAAGATTGCCACATGCAATCATGCTAAATAGACATTCCTATCAAAAAAAAAGAGAGCATCAGCACAAAAGAAACGCTAGAAATGCACTCACACAGGAACAGATAGGAAAACATGACAGCAATAAAAGCTATGTCATTAAATATACATTTAAAAAAACAATAACGCTGAATCTGAAAAGCTGTGATTGTCAAACAGGTGGTTTCCAGCTCTGAAGAGCACAGACAGCACAGAGCTCACAGAGAAACTACTCACCTCCTCATCAATACGCCTACTGTGCGGCCGAACCTTGAAGTGCTTCTGCTGCTTGACAACAGAGGACAGTGGCAACAAAACAATTCAGGCTGCGCAGCCTCGTTCACGAGCCAAAAAACAGCATCGACGCAGGTTTGCTGTTCCAGTATTTAACACACAAACTGTTTCTCTTAATGTTTCTGCTGCACCTCTGCTCCTATTAGCTGTCTCACTCGTGCAGGAGACTACTCTGTTTCTCTAATGATGCTGTGGTAATTCCTGCTGGTCCAATAGAGGTCACAGATCACTTAGAGCCCCTTTAAGGCGGCATCCACGCTGTATTTACAGCAGCAGCCTGGGGGAGAACGACGCACACACACACACAGTCAACACTCACATTTGTCGGCTGTTCAGTTTTGCGCTGATGGCGACGGCGCCGTGCCATTAAGCCGATGGGGAATATTACGTTAACACCTTCACTTTTTTCATGCTTTAAAACTGATTACAAACTGTGATTATTTTTTCTCTATTCAACCACAGGGTTTGCTGGGCAGAAATTACATTAATTCACAGAGGGCCAGCTCAGCAGGCCTGTATTGATTTTATTATTTGATTGACGTCAGCAGAGGTAACAACTTATCTGACAGCATTTAGCCCGCAGCAGGAATTTAAATGTGATATTGAAATGTTTTGCCTCCTTCACTTCCTTATTGAAACAAGATATCTTTACCTCATGAGCTCATCAAACCACCTGAGTTCCCTCTATGGAACATTTTACCGCTGCTTCATTTGATTTGAAAGCACCTGTAATAAATGTTTTTACAACACTGGATCAGAGCACTTTCAGCCAACACTCCCCTCCGCTGGAAGGAGCTTTGAGTTATCTCTGAGCTCGTTGTGGTTGTCCGGGTTGCAGTTTTGGTTCAGCCTTACTGCTCTCATTAGTGTTGCTTTTGGCCACAGCTCATAAGACAAACCTGCCCGGCACCAAACAGCACAAACAGTTTGAGACCAACTCGAAATAACACTGCCTTGAAGGATGGCTCAGTTCATTAGTCAGATATGGATAATGAAATACAGTGTTTTTGTACTATTGCACAGTAGAAAGTATACAACACAGGGAAGATAGCTGCACAGATCTAATGATATTAGCAAATTTTAGCAAAAATAGTGGATAATTAACATAAATAATGAGGTTAAAAAGGAGGTCTGTAGCCTGCAGTCAGTACTGAGGGGAAAAAAAACAGTAAGAAGACAGGCAGGCAAGAATGAGCAACAGGAAGGAGTCAAGAACACACAGGTGACAGGACAGGTGCATACAGCAAAGCACTGAAACAGTGCAGATGAGGGAATACGGGGCAGGTGTGCAGGCGGTTTGTCGGGTTCAGGTGACCAGAGGTGGCTGAGCGTAGCTGCAGGACATCAGGCTCTGCACTGAGAGAGGAGAGTGACAGTCAGGCTAAATGAATGAGCAGACTGTCAAAGCATGAGCCTGATCACGACCACTTGTTTTCACCTGAGTCAGTTTAAACTCGCTCGTTAAAACACACACAGCAGTGTGTTTGGTAATTATTTTCTCTGGTGACTGTCGATCAGAGATCAGGAGGAACGTGCTGGCTGTAGCAGCCGATAAAAGCTGAAAATGTCAGATCAAGGAATACCAGTTATTGATCAACACATCACAAGATAACTTACTGGAATATTCATGACTTGCATCTTCGATCTTTGGTCGCTTCAGGAGATGAATCCTTCATCTCTTCATCGGGTGTGATCCGTTTTCATCCCGCTGAACGAGCTACGCCACGTCAACAGGTGGAGATGCTGTCGGGGTCACTATGCACAGCGGGACAGGAGTCTCACAGAAAGCCAGATGGCTTTAATAATGTCTGTGCCTCCATCGTTAGAGGGCTTCAACCTGTTTGAAAAGCAAGAGTGGTTCTCCTGTGATAAATTATCTCATTATCTCGAGAAATTGGCCTTTTGTTTTCTTGAGATAACGAGATAAATTAGCCCAGTCTGAGGAGAAAATAAACTCTGATATCTAGAGATAACAAAACAATGACGCTTCAGTATTCAACTATATATGAAAGGACTTTATAGAGCATCTGCTCATCATCTAAGAAAAAAGACAGTGGAAGATTAGATGGAGTTTTGAAGAAGGACACGAGGCACAAAGTGACAAACAAGCTGGAGTTTTCTTCCCCGGCCGATCTTTCTGATTCCAGAGAGCTCGCTTTATGTGAAACAGGAAAATGGATCCTGCAATTATCAGCGAACACAGTGGGAATTCTTTCTTCACGCCGGTTGACATTTTGATTCGAGAGGAAATAATGAAAGCAATCAGAAGCTCACCCCGACTCTCCCACTGGGCTCACAACCCATTTGTGACATGTTTACCCTCAGCTTTGAAGACCTCTGTGTTTCTGTTTGGCTTTTTGTCCGCTGTCAGGCTCTGTCAGCATCATTACCACAAAAAAGCCTGTAAACTACATGTGAAAGGTCATATTAGCCTTAACTCTGCATGTGTCTGTTGTTAACAGTGTTAAACGAGGTCTCAATAGCACATCAGATCGACATATTCACATATGAAACTCTTAAATATTATTTAAATATATACCTCAGATGTACAGTATATCGGCAGTGAAGTGAAGAACTACCATGGTCGTGCAGTGAGGCTGCGTTCTTTGTTCTCTGTTCAACTGAGAAACAAACTGCAAGAGAAAAACACTTTTCTATAAGAATAATGCTCATAGGTTTCACGTGGGTTCACATGTAAAACCAGCTGGAGTGGCTGAGCGTGGTTTCCTTTATAACATGCGCACTTCCTCTCAGTGTACTGCTCCTTTTGGGTGGCACGGTGGCACAAGTGGTAACACTGTCGCCTCACAGCTGAAAGGTCAAATCCCGCTGTGGGCGCTGGTGGCGTGTCCTCCACCATGCCTTCGGTGCCTGCTGCTCGAGGAAAGGGGCCTTTCTGTGTGGAGTTTGCATGTTCTCCCAATGTTCACCCGGGGTTTTCCTCCTTAAATAACCCCCACTAAAAACATGCAAGAAGATCACCACCTGACCAGTGGTGATGGAAAAGGATGGGTCCCTGGGCGCCGCTGTCGGCTGGCAGCCCACCGCTCCTGGTCTGCCGCAGAGGAAGGACAGACCAAGCATGGGTTAAACGCGGAGAAAATAATTTCACGGAAGCACGGCGTGTAGTGTGCAACTTAACTCTGTGTGTGTGATAATAAAAGTACATTTCTTCTTCTTGTTCTTCTTGGATTGATGCGTCTGATTCTGTCATGCTGCAAGCCCAATTTTCCACGCGGGACAATAAACAGACAGAACTGAATTGAATTTGCCGGCTTACAACATGATCAGATGTGTAGATTGACATGTAGACCCAGTGGTACCCAGTGGTGGTCTGAGGGGCAGAACAAGTAAAAAGGGCACCGGTGAACAGAACGTCTTGATGTATTTATGGTGAAACATCTGTAATAAAAGCACACAGGGAACTATTAACCAGCCACTTAGAGGCAGTTAGCATGCAGGGCGGCACATATGAACCTTTCACTTTATCATGTTTATTGACCACAGAAGCATGCAAAAAGGCACCTGCTGCATTTTTTTCAAACTTGGGGGCGAACATTAGATAACTGAACTGTCATCAGACAGTTGAGCTTAAACCTAAAAGGTATCCTGTGGTGTTTTTTGTAAACAAACACAATCGCACATTATGCCTGCTTGAGGCCCGACAGACACTCTGAATGCATTTTCTTCCTCATTAAACATTTGCAGAGGGAATATTTTGAATATATTTAAACCAGCAATGGTTAAATGTATATTTAGATCAGCTAGCGGTCGTTTTCCTCCCACTTTCTGAACATTACTGCCACCATCAGTTGATCGGTGGGATAGCGTGAAGCCAGTGGATGTCATATAGCTTGCATGCACTGTACTTTTCCATCCTCTGCAGTAATATACTCACCACATGCTCATGTATGTACAATTATGTCGTTATTTGTGCATGATATCAGAGCATGAGGCACAAACAATGACAGCATCGTGCCACTCAGAGTGAAAAACTCCACCCACCAGCTTTAACAAATGGATCTACGGCACACAGTGAAATGGATTTTTCTAGCCTTCTTCATTTAGCCAGTATTGCATTAAGCCAGCTGTGTGACTGACTGAGCTGTGTTACAAAGCAAAAGGTCAGAAGAAGAAGTCTTCCTAATACTAATTCCAAGTCCTTGATAACCCGAGTGCTGAACACGCAGCCGTCCTGGCAGCTGGCCGCAGGCTGCACATGATACGTCTGCTTCAATGGCAGCTCAGTGGCCAATCAGTCACACACAACTTAGAGAGGCATTTGCTGCACTGGCACGTACATGCAGAAGAAAACATAAATAAATAACCAGTAATGGGAATTTCCTCCTGTGTTCAAAGCAGCACAGAGATAGCTGCGGGGCTGTCCAGATGAAAAAGAAACCAATCACTCTGAGCTCGATAACATGTCAGATAGGACAGTCATGGCTGTGATTGTTTTCACCGGAGACGCTGCTGCTCAGCTCTGCGTTGAGAGATGTGTCAGCTGATAAGGAATATTGTTTGAGACGAGCTTGAAGGTGTCGACAGATGGAGGTCCTCTGTTTGGCATCAACATGAAGATAGAAAACATGGAAAATCCACGTCTCCCTGATGCGCTGGGATGCACTGGAAGTCTGCCTGTAACACAACAGAGAGCCGTGGTTTGATTTCAGAGGTAATTTATTTTACAGACAGGTAGAATACTGGATTCTGATTGGCTCAGGACAATCTTCGCCCCGTACTGCAACAGAACTGTCTTCACTAACTCTCTCTGAAATGTAATCCCTATCAAGTCGAGGATAATTTGCAATTCCTCTGATGCTATCACCAAATAGTTAAAGGATTAAATGTTCAAATTATTGCGTGCCGGGTTAGTCACTGCTTTAATTACGCCATATTTTTGTGTGTGTTCAGGCACAGAAAGACTTGGAGTGCAGCCCACACATCAGACAACGTGGTTCTTCGCCGAATCCGTGATCGCAGACGGGGCCGGCGTGGACGACTTGAAAGGGCTCTGAAGAGCTGAATGTTGGGGGGGAAACGAGAGAGAATGAACCCGTCAAGTGGAACTAAGCTCCTAAAACATGATACACAGGCACATCAGGAATCTTGTGAATTCAAGCCAATTCAATTATGATTAAGAAGGCAGCGCCATTAGTTTACATCAGAGTGGGAGCAGATGATTAATGTGCAGCCATGTTTGGGTTTGTTTTTTATTTATCCTGGGTCGCACATTCAGCGGGAGCGCCTGCAGTCACAGCACATTCATTAATATGAAGATATTATTGGTGTAATCTACTTAAAGCCCAATTTCATAATAGAGATCTGGCATTTAATGTTTGCAGAGTGGTTTCTAGTGGTAACAAGGGACATTCAGCCATGCTGGAAGAGCAAGCGTGCTGCAAAACGACCATCAGAGATTAACGTTCAACCTGAACCATTTTCATTTTCCTTTAGTTCAATTAGTTAAAATGTTTTCTGCAACTTATTAGCCTTAGGTTTCTAAAGGTGGCGCTGTTTCATCTGCTCAGCCATGTTGGCTGTTGCTACTAATGCTAATGCTCAGTCCTGCTGTTTATTCTTAATAAACCACAGAGTCCAAATCACTTCTATGATCTCACTCACTGACATTAACTCACTGTTCACACACACAGATTCAGGCAGCAGCCTCCATCTTTCCTCTCATGAGCTTTTGAGCTTTCAGGCATATTTAGCGTTAAGCACTAATGTACGTTCTCCAGTTGGACAGTTTTTCATTCCCATTGCTACTGCTCATGCATGAAGAAGTTGTTCTTCTTATTCATAACAGCTGTTTGTCTCCAGGTTGTCGCTCCCATGCACGTCAGAGGACATTTGCATGAAGTTGAATCTTTCTCACCTTCTCCAGGTTTTGCTGCTTGGCAGCTTTTGAACCTTCAGCTGCGGGCTGTAATATTTGGAGGTTAATTTCACAATGAATGGCAGCCTGTGTGTGAACCGGGTCCAGAGTACGAGAGGAAAAAATGTAAAGTCTCCTGTAAAGTGGGAGTGCATCAACTCAGATCAGAAAATGGTCACACGCTTTTTAGAAGATAAAGATGTGCTCCTGGAGATACTGTAGGGAGGTCAGAGCAGATAATGCATGCATGGGGACACTCGATTCACTGCTTAATTTGGAGGACTAGTTCATCGGTTGAGTGTGCAAGCAGCCACTCTGTGAGCACACCAGGGATCTGAACAGCTGGACTGCACGATCAGACGAGGAATAGATATCGCCAAGCCTAAGAAATCTGAAACAAGCTACTCCGCAGCCCACATGCAGGCAACAATATGATACCAAAATAATTTAGCAACTGTTTTGTTTCAGCCAGAAGAAAACAGCCGTTCAGGTGCAGCTGCACAACGGCCAGCAGCAGTAGACTGGTGCGTACTGGGCAGCTCCCTGCAAATGAGCGTAATTATACAAATGTACCGCGAGGCTATAAAAGAGCTGCAAAGAGCTCGCTCAGCAAACTTTGCCTTGTAAGAAACAATGGCTGGAAAAAGAATAATAACAGTTTGTAATAATGTTTAATGCAGAGCAGCCAGCATGAAGGAAACAAATGTGTTTAATGTGCTCGTCTTCCATTTATTCCCCACTGGTTTAAAGGAGCTGCTCACTATAAAAACTACACAACTCGCACTCCTCCAGCAGTTTCTCGCCACTGCTGCTGCTGCTGCTGCTGTAAATAAGAGATTTGTTTTAAAAGTGGCTTAACGTGTGCATCTGTGAGTTTTATCAAACCAGCAGGAACTGAAAGAGCATCAGCACAACGTCTCCTCCTACCTGAGGCTTGGATTTTGTGTTTTTCTAACATAACGTGTCAGATTAGAAAGTGATAGATTTGTACTACATGTGGCTAATTTTCCATGTAGAAACAGAATAAAAAGAAACATTTACTTCTACTAAATCACAGGAAGCAGCAAATAAACCAGTTAAATTGTGGCTGCATTCCTGATCCCTATATCATGTGGTCTTAAAGAGGACCACCCTAAAGTACTTACAGCAATAAAGCAAGTGCAAGGTTTGCAGAGCAGCTACACTTTTGTAAGAAGCTAACAGTAAGACCACGAATCCTCAGCTGAGGTTCTTCTGTCGAGAGCTGTTTCCAAGACTAAGGATGATGTGCCGAGCTCACCGTTCATTTCCTGTTTTCCCGGCTAAATCAGGATGGTGAGACGCTTATTCAACTTGATCTGTGTCCTCATTCTGCACGACATACTACAGTAACTCCAAGCAGGTTGAAGTGCACACACGCTGCAGAAGTTACAGCAAAATGTGGCTTTGAATGTCTCATTCCATGTATATCTACAGTTATGATATCTTTAATATTTTTGTTGATCTGTGTATGAATTTCTTCATGACCTCTGAGGACAAAAAGGTAAAACGCATTGATTCTTCTTCTGTGCTATCATACATTGCTTACTAGTCGTGTGAGCATTTGTCGTACTAATAGTAAATACATTAATTTAACATAAAACTATCACAGCTGACAGTTAATCAGTAGTGGATATGAATATGTGCAGGCAACACACACACGTATGAACACAGGCTAAGCGATCACCCCTGTGCATGGTCCCCATTCTGGAGCATGCATGTAAATTGAGGGCATTCGTTAGCATTCCCATCACGCAGAGCAGCTGGTTAATTAACAGGTATAATTCAGAAACAATGATCTGGACTCCAGCTGCCCATGATGGCCTCCAGGTACCGGGCAGGACGAGATGAACAGCCCTGTTCACCGGCTCCTCACAGTCAACAGCACCCGTGGGCGAAGTCGAAAGCCCTCTCATGACAGATTCTGTTTGTTATGAAGTGGCAGCGAGTTACAGACTCCCGGTGCCACGAACGGATCGCGGCACATCGTTACTCATTAGGTAAAGGGTGGTAACTAATTAATATGATGGGACATTAATCACTGTGTAATGAAGTGCAGCTTCTATGTTAATTGAATGGAGAAACCATTGGCCACTGAGGTGGTGTAAACCCACCAAACCTAACCCAATAACACCAGTGAAATGGAGTTTAACTTCACACAGGCAGCACTGACGTACACACACACTAATAGTGTTAAATGAATCCTTCCTTATGCTATTTCTCACAGTCATTCTGGGCTCTAACATCTGGTTATTGAAAGGTGCAATTTGTAAGTATTTTAAAATGCTATATTAACTAAAATTATCAACAGAAAGTGAAGATGTCATAATGTCTCCGTACTGTTTTGCAGAGATATCTACTGAAGTTAGCACGCTAACCAGCTTGCGCCGGCCTGCTGGTAATGACCGACCTTCCTCTCGCTCCTCTTCTGCTTCACGCCTGCTGTGTCTTCATCGTCTCCCGAGTCCTAAGTCACCTCTGCACTGTTTTCCTGTCTTCAAACTGTCTCCCTTCAGTCTAGCAGTATGGAAGTATATGAACATCTGAACTTTACCTCCGTGTGAGGTTGTTTGACATCTTTTCCCAAAACCATGAGCATTAATCAGCTGCTATAACAACATGTCCTCTTCTAAAGGTTACCTGTGGTGTTTTTGACCTCCAGAAGAGCTGTGCAGGTGTTTTTCTATGATACAGGTCCCCGGTGTGTTTATCTCTGGCCAATTATTTCAAACTATCCCACTGATCTACAGTGTAGGTGGTGCCAAGATAAGCTGCAATGTGGCAACAAAGGCAAAGAAGAAGACTGTTAGCTAGTAAACACGGAAGTAAACAATGCTGCATTAAAATACCTAAAAAAAGGCCAGCTTTGTGAATGTCTCATATCATCTAAAACAGACCTGAATATTCAAATTAAAGGGTTCAAACCATGAAAAACAGCCTCAGACCAACCGTACACAAGTCAAGCATGTCACATACTTATGGCCACATATGGTGTCTATGTCTATGCATCTATTTCTTGAACTGACCCTTACATATAAGTTCATGTGAAGTTGGATTTATGTTAAATTCAAAAGAAAAAGAATACAAATACAAACAGATCTGTACCTGCAGAGCTGTTTTAATACCTGTGCATCCACAGGTCTCAGAGGAGCGAAGATCTGAAATATGATCATAATTGATATGACTGATGGCCAAAAGTATGAAAACAAGATTTCACACATGAAAATAAAAATACCACAATATTCTTATAATGAAAAGCCCTCGAGAAAGTTTTCACGTCTCCTAGCAACAAGTTTTGATAAATCTGGCTATAGCATAGCGCTCAGCTTTATTTCTGTTTCCACACACGCCGATACACCCACGCACACGCAAAATGGTTGAAGCGGCTTGCAGTGCCTTGCTCAAACCGACTGACGTCTCGGTGATGTGCTGAAGTTGAACCGGTGTCACATGTCACTACTTCCTCTGTGACAAATAAATAAAAATGCTGCAGCGTTTCCTCCTCGAGATAAACAAAAAGATGACTGACGACACCTGTGAGTGACACAAACACAGGTGCTCCAAAAGATCACCGCCATCTGCTTCAGCTTAGAATAAAGGTTAAATCATTTCCTCTGTGCAGCCGTCCATCTCTGCAGCCAGCACCAGGACTTCAGCTCCGTAGCAGTGCCATTTTGGTGAATTGAACACACAAACAGGCAGATAAATAATAGATGACGGCAGCTTGCAGTTTCTTTTTTTTCTCTGCAAATAAGTTGGAGAATCGAGGAAGTTTTGACAACTAGCAGTCGCACTTTTCAGGTTTTCTCAGTCTGTGTGCCGCAGTAAAATCATCAGGAACACTGAGTCAGACCAAAATGAAATCACATGATCCGATCATGAGTTCAACAAATCTCAAAATTCACTCTTTTTGTTTCTGTCCTTCCAATTTCACATGAAAAAGACCATGAAAGTCATGTCAACACGTCCTCATACCTAAAAAACTTAATAGTTTGAATGCTAATGACTCATAACAGCATATATGACTGTAGGAGAGTGTTAGGCGTGCCACACCTTCGTCATCATGTAGTAAACATTGTGAAACAGTCACAGAAACTGCTCGGTCAGGGGTAGAAAATGTTCCTGTTAGGTACGTTTTGTAAGTTAAGTACATTATCTATTTACAATGAGTCACCGTTGACTTACAGTTAAAGATGGGACATGACTTTCCCGTGTGCAAGTAGTTTATTACAACATATTTATTTTGTTCAGTGGCGACCTCTAGTGGCCGGAGCAATTATGATGGGAGGAAAGGAGGGAGCCAGGTGATGGAGTATAAAGAGCAAGAGAGTCCACATGTGGAGGAGTCGGGGTGGATAGATTCAACAAACACAGGACTTTCACTCAGGAGACTGCTGTTCTGGTCCTGCATGAAACTGAAAGCTGCCATTCATTTATTTTAGCTTAGATAATGTACATAAGTCTTTTCCTAACCAAAGCAAACTGCGACTGTTTCACAACGTTAACGACGCCCGCCTTCATTTTCCATTCTTGTTTGGGTATGAGGATGTGCTGGATGATATGAAAAGTTTTCTCATCTGCAATGGTTTTGACAGTCTTGGCAATTAAAAGTTATCTTTTCTGATCTTTAATGCTTTTCCTGTCGCACGGCTCCTTCTTTGTTAAGTTGCTCCGTCGCCGGTTCAAGTGATTCATCCAAATATTTGTAGTTGCTGTTCAGTGTGGCAGGTACTCCGGGAGCTGAAGGCTTCAACAGCACATCCTCTTCTGTGAGTTTTCCTCCCAAGTTCACCACTTCACACCGAAAACTCGGCTGAAATATTGAGCAGCAGTTTTCTGCTACTTCCAGCCCAGAAAAGATTCAAGTCAGAACAAAAGCTTCTATTCGGATTGAAGATGCGCTCTGCAGAGCCGTGCAGATACGAGTGCCTGGTTTTAACATGGCTGCTTTGAAATGGCGCGCAGCCTCATTGTGCAGAGAGAAAGAATAAACAGACTGGTATTCTTAGTAGAGGCTCACCTCACAGAATGAGTTCATTTTACTTGAAATGAAGTCATTTCACTAGAAACAAACACAGACGTTTGCCCTCCTGGAGGCCTCGGTTTCCCGCAGAAAGCCCAGATGTAATGTATGCTAATGTGATCATGCACTTCTTCTGGCTCTCAAAAAGTAGTGCTGTGCCCTCAAGACTTTTCAGAACTATTTAAACCTCTCATTTGTATAAATCCCCCCCCCCAAAACACTTTAATAACTCCACACAATGGTCTCAATTCTGACTCTCTTCTGAATTATAAGCCATTGTGAGTGTACTGTTTACATGCAGATTTGTAAGCTCTAACGCTCAGTCAAACATTACAAAGCTGTTTTGTCGGCAGCACAGATTTGGAACGTGCAGGAGGTCCCACTGGTGCCGACTCACAGCACCCACGACAGCCATGAATCATTAAAGGGAGGTTTGGCTTTGATGTTCATCTGCGACAGTCTGATGGCTCCCCCTGCACGTTTCCCACAGGGACGGAGAAGCTCGTCTCATCCAGATGTGGCCGTAACCCTGCGCGACCCGACGCTTTCATGTGCTTGTAGCCAACAGATCGGGACATCACCGCAGTTTGGGTCTCAGTTGCTGAAGCAGCGTCGGGGTCTGGCCGCCTCTGAGTTCATGCAAATGAGGCGATGAATTTTAAAGCACATGCACAACATGCAGCTCCTCTTAGTTTATGAAGAGTTTACGACAACAGACTGGATAAATGTAATGGAAGAAACACTTATTAATGACTTTGACACTATTACTAAACACTTTGGGTGGCACGCCTCATAGCTAGAAGGTCCCGGGTTCGATTCTCGCTGTGGGCGCTGGTGGCGTGTCCTCCACCATGCCTTCAGTGCCTGCTGCTCGAGGCAAAGGGGCCTTTGTGTGTGGAGTTTGCATGTTCTCCCCGTGTTCACCTGGGGTATCCTCCATAAAAATACCCCCACTAAAAACATGCAAGAAGATCACCACCTGACCAATGGTGACGAAGAGAGTTGGGTCCCTGGGCGCCGCTGTCGGCTGGCAGCCCACCGCTCCTGCCGCGGAGGAAGGACGACCAGGATGGGTCAATTGCGGAGGAATTAATTTCATGGGAAGCATGGCGTGAAGCATGTAGTGTGCAACATGATGTGTGATGTGATAATAAAAAGTACGTTTCTTCTTCTTCTAAACACTTTCTAGGTCTGGGTCCAGGTCTGCATTAGGAGTCTTCCTGGTAACCAAGACTTGATCCAGGACCCGAGTCAATACTAATACTAATACATGAGTGGATGTAGTTATTTTTATTGATCTATAAAGGACTGAGGAAGGTTTTGAATGAATAAATATTAATTAAAACACTGGCTGAATAGCCCTTATCAAGCATGTTTTATTGCATAGTGGTGCAACAAAAGCCTGAAAGTAAACATGAACTTTTGTTACTTGTGTTTAAATAATCTTGAGAATTTGGGAGCGAACTGACTTCATTTACTTGACTGAACAGACTGAAACATTTATCACCTGCTGTAAATGAACACATTTTCCAACATTTCATTCTTCATGGGCAAAGCTGTGGAAGGCTTGTGTGTGAGTGAGGAAGATTTGTCAGATAAATGAACTTCCCAAGAGAAACTGCAGGATAAAAGTAACTTTTCAGAGACCCAATCAGTCTGAGTGAATAAACATTTGACACTAAAGATGCAAATATCCTTCAAACAACAAGAAGTTCACTCTTTGGGAGAATTTTATTTCATCTGGCTTCATTAAAAATTAAACAAAACATTAGACGAAATGTAGCTTTGATGAGCTCCTTATTTCTTGACTGAATTTAGTCTGTAAGGGTTTTTAAAATTCATACAAATTATTTAGTCTGGCTGCAAAATGACCTTTAAGCCATTTTTCCTCAGTTGCATTGTTCTGTCTTCCCACTGAAATGCATTTTTATTGAGCAAAGGAGGACCAAAGCGACGGCCAAATAAAAACAGCTAAATGCCAATTTGGAGGACTATTCATTCACTGCCACTTGGCCGAGGTAAGCATGCGACAATAGGCTTGGTGCACACACACACACACACACATGCACGCACGCGCGCACGCACACACACAAACACAAATAAACGAAAATAAAGTACAAGAAAATACAGTGAAATGAAATACATGCCATAGAAACAATTACAAATAAGAAAAATAAAGCATTTAACAACACCAACAGCCAATGTCCAAGGAGAAACCTCTAAAAACCCCACTGGAGACATAAAGTTGGATGTAACCTTGGGAAAAATACACAAGAGAGACCCTCTTTCAAGGCTTGCAGGTGTCTTGACATTTACAATGATGAAAATAAAATAAAATATAATAAAATGAAATACTTACCATGGAAACATGATTAAATATAAGAAGAAAAAAAAAGTATGTCACGACACCAACCTCGATTGTGGAAGAACAAACCTCCAAAAACCTGTCAAGTGAGTTTAGTTGGAAGTGCCCTTGGGAAGAATTACATAAGAGAGACCCTCTTCAAAGACTTGAAGGTGTCTAGACATTGACAATAATAACAATGACATAAAGTGACATTCAGAAAAATTTAATACAACAGAGATAAAGTATGTCACAACAAAAATCTCCATTGTGTAAGGACAAACCTCCAAAAACCTGTCAAGTGAGTTAAAGTTGGAAGTTTCATTGTGAAGAATTACAAGAGACCCTCTTCAAGGCTTGTAGATGCCTAGACATTTACAATAATAACAATAAAATAAAATGAAATACAGGAAAATGAAATACATACCATGGAAACATATTTATATATAACAGAAATAAAGTATGTCACGACACCAACCTCCATTGTGCAAGGACAAACATCCAATAACCTGTCAAGTGAGCTGAAAGCAACAATGAAATAGAAAAATGGATGACTCTCATGTCCTGTATTTGGACATGGTAGCTGCAGGGGGATACTTTATACAGCAAAACAGAGGCAGGACACACACACACACGCACACACACACACACACACACACACACACACACACACACACACACAGACGAGCATTTGTCCACGCTGATGAAACGTCACAAACGTCACAAATGCTAAAACTTTGACCTTTTAACCTTCGGTGTGTAGCTTTGCTTGCTTTGCATTTTTCATATCTTCCCTCTGTATCGATGCAAAGGATAAGCTGTCGGCCTGAGTTCAAATTCATGAAACCACAGTGCTGGACTTCAAATCCATGTGACTGACCCAGAGAAACAAATCCATATCCTCCAGTTTGCCAATAACAGCTCCTGTTTATTGTGCACATCTCCAAATGAGTATGCAGCTCTGCAAAGTGTAAATCATCTAATACATGCATACCATACTCTGCTGCTTTAATTGGCCCAAAACAAAACCATGAGTGACTTAATTTCTTTATTAAAATAGTAGTAATAAAAGGCCTCAGTTGCGTACAAACATTCTATGATCTTGGCCAAAATCTCAACTTTTATGCTAAGATTGGAAAAGTCCTTCAAAAGGTCTCACAAAAATAATTTATTTTTGTCTTCTTGCATCTTGACAATTTGAATATGACGGGTGGCATGATGGACACTTGGTCAGGACCCCTTGGCGTCACTTTTTAAGGCACTGGGTACCCCTCTAGAGCTATTTTTCAATGTGCAAGGCTCTGCAGTCAAGTTAGCAAGAATAAATATACAACTTCCTGTAGCTGTAAATATACAACTCCCTGTAACTTTCAAAATAAAGCTTGCTGAGAACAGTAATACACACGTGGTTAGCACTGTGAAGGACTTGCGTTTATTCACCAAAACTACTTAGTTAGCTTCAGGAAAAGGATCCTGTTTTTCCTTAAAGTAAGTATGTTAATTATGTATGTTACTTACATGAAGTTGTGTACTTTTGGCTTCACAAAGGACATGAACTCCAGTCTCATGGGCAAATGTCCTGCACTTGACCCATCCAACCACCCCCCTTCCTCCAGATGTAGACTGACACCAAGGGTCTGTATGTGACGAGCTGCATAAAATCATCGTTATTAACATTATAATAAAACCCTTTCTGTTAGTTTTACCTCAGTTTGATGAACAAAAACCTGCAGAAACCACTGCTGTTCTAATGGAGGATGGAAGTGTGAAGGAAGATTTACACAATGGCCGCCAGAAGTACAATAAAGCGTTATTTCACCGTGGCCTTAAGGCTGAAATATCTTTTGTGTTTTCATTAAAACCTGACAAACAGCAATAAAAGGATTGTTCTGAAAGTATTTGCTGCACATGTCTACTGTGACAACTGGAGGCAATGAAGCTGCAAACAGGCGGCTGTGAATAAACGGGCCTGTGTGGACACACTTTCCAGATGAGGATGCTCACTGGATATCAGATTTGTGGCTTTATCTTGTTTTTCTTTTTTTTTTTGTAAAAGAAAATGTTTTAGATGTCAGAGCGTTTTGTTGTGGTGCTTTCATTTCCTGCCAACAGCCATTTTATGACGGAGGATATCGGTTTCTTTCCACAGGGTGGATCCTGCATTTACACCGAATGAATCGCATTCAGACGACACCTCTGGGTCCTCATCATGAAATCCATCCAGTGGTGAGAGACACAGGTGCATCATGGCTGCCGAGTCCCCCGCCCTCCTCCTCCTCAGTCATTGGCTCTGCGTGTGTGTGCCTGTCCGCGAGCTGGCGGCCAGGAAACATGGCAGCCGAGCGGGATGGCAGAAATTAAACAGGAAAAATAAAATGGGGTTTAACGTGGCACGGTGCCCTGCTGTGACAGTTCAATCGGAAAGCGTTTTTGGAACGAGCCTCTGATGAGTTACCCAGCCTCTGTGTTTATCTGTCCCTTTGTAAATGTCATAGACAAAACAGAAATGCCAGGCTTTTGTGTTTTCCTGGCTGTCTCGTGTCCTGCAGCAGAACAAAAGACGGTATTTCCATAAACACTGAGCCGATGTCCGTCACGCGTGTGACTTGGCAGCTTCCAGCCTCACACAGGAAGGAGCACATGTCACATTATGGATTTGTTATGGTTTTAAAGGCAGATCTGTGCCACTTGACAAACAAAGGGGAATCTCTCTGCCATCACGTGTTACTCAGCACGTGTTGCCTTGGTGTCTGATACTATACACTGGGTTTTTACACTGCTGTGCTGTGGATACTCACAGGTAGAGCAGCAGTCATACGGCTCACTATGCTTGCTTTGGTCCTCAGGATGTGAAGCTCCAGTTCTGATTTTCTCTTCAGATTCTTATTTTTGCCTTCAAGTTTGTAATTAATGCATTGTTGCAGTGGCTAAAAGTAAATCCCCATGTCCTAAATCATTTCCTTAGCTAGTATAAGATGGAGGACAGGAGGACATGGAATCAGGCATGTTTTAATACAGATGTGCCTGAGAAGTCAAAGGAATATGGACATCTAATGTCACCTCATGTTCAAGGCATATAAACCCAGATTTTATGGATGAAATTCGATGTCAACCAGGAGAGACGTGGGAAGCGGTTCCATGAATCAGGTGCTTGCAATATGAAGCCCTCAAAGCCTCAACACTGGGGCTGGTGATGAGAAGTGGAGCTTGAGACTGGGACGACTTCATCTCTGCAACGCTGAACGACAGCAGAGAAAGAGCACACATCTAAAATTTGACAGTTTGGTGATTGACTGAAGGTGAGGGTGTCAGGTTTTGGTTGGATGAAGACAAGAATGAGTTTGTGGAGCTGAGAGATGACAGGAAAGTCTTAAATTACAGCATCAGCCACGACAAAATACAGATAAGTTTCCCCTCAGTTTCAAACAGGAAGCAGGAGCAGGAAGACCGAGAGGAAAAGAGCAAAACAAATCCCACGAAAATACCAAATTCATTTAGTTTAGGTGCAACGTACAATACAAACAAAGGAGGCAGCTACTGGCTTGTGCATGAGGTATTCCAGCACTGCTGAGGAGGTGGTAGCTTATCCAGTTTGATAAATAACTGGAATAGTCTGGTGGATATGTAAGTATAAAACCTATTAAGGTTTTTATTATCACACCTGAAGCAGATTTGAGCTGCTCTCAGTTTGAAGGCCTGTGGTGCAAACGTAAATAGTCTAAGGGCCCCTTTATGGTCCCACTGGGCGGTAAAGGGTGCTTAAGCTTTGTAGTACAAGGCTACTTGTCTTCCCAGTTCATGGTTTGATGAAACCATGAACATGTTCCCTGGAAGCTGCTGGAAAATTGCTTTGGAGAACAGACATTCTGGAGATGATAGAGCCTCATACAGTCTTTCACTGTGCCGAAAGAGCCAATTATCTACAGCTGAGGTGTAAGAGGCCACCTTGGAGGAAAATGCGTTTGTTGGAAACGTTTGCCAAAGTCATTCATTTATTACAGGGAACAAATGAATCCTGCAGATGGAGGGACAATGCAAAGTCGTAACGTTCCAGTTGAGTGAGGTGGATAAATCAGTGAGACGTTAGTTCTAATGTTGAGCAGTCTGGGTGCACTGAACAATTTAAAATAATCATTGGCACTGGTTTCAGTGGAAAGCACCAGTCTAAATGTTTCAGAACCCCTGGAAGAGCTCTGGAAAAGCTCTGAAATTAATTTGTCTCAGACGGCAGACGTCTACAAATTATAGAAATGCTTTTGTTTCTGGGAGGTTTCCAGTTTGAATTTTTGTGCAGGCTGCTAAAGCCCGGGAGTGGAAATGCTTTCTTCTCCCTTTCCACACACACACACACACACACACACACACTGAGTGAGTCAGTACTGAAAATGTTCATGGTTAAACAGCAGATACTACACTGGGTGATAACATGCACACTGCATGTAAGCCTTCAAAACAAACCTATTTAATGCAAAGTGATTTATCCCACGCTGTATTCATGTTGAAACACTAATGAAAAACAATATTTGCTGTGTGAAGCCTCTTCTTAATGACTCCAGTGAAAGAAGATGAATTAGAAAGACGGGGATTTTGGAGGAACATTCAGAGGTTGTTAAATGTTAAATGCACCGCTGTCTCCAGAGTCTGTTTGCCTCCATAAAACCAATCTGTGCTCAAGTGTGAAACCTATTTGCCTCTAGAATTAAAAAGGGACAGTCCATGTGCTGTTTTCCTGCTGTCACTGTGTAACGGATGTGCACTCCTGTGCAACGGCACGTGTAAAACCTTATTGCAGATATGCCCTCATTAGCCCTCAGTGGTGAACATGGCGAATGATAGGTATTTGCTGCCATACCACAGCCAATCAAACCACACACACACGTAGCTGTACTGCACTTCGGAGGACCCTCAGTGATATAATTCATTCCCTCGCCCCTGTGCTTCAAACTAAGTGCTCATTGGATTGTCGATTGTCAGTAATCTCTATAAACAGATGTTTGCATGCATGCATGAATGCAGCATCTGTTGGCAAGGGACCAGATTTTGGTATTGGGAGAGTTCTGGTTTCCATTTGTAGTCTGAGTATTAGTGACCAATCATGTTGAGCTGGGACTGGTTGTATGCCCTCTCTTTTCAGTCTTCAGGACTTCTGCCACTCTTAGTGTGTATACCTGTGGGTAAAATGTATGATTCATTGTCTTTCACCGTTCCTCATGATGATACAGACCTTAACTCTAACCTGAACCATCACAGCTACATACCAAACACCAGCCCTTCTACCAGGAAAAGTTTGCATACTGACATAAGTGCAAAACCCATTTTGCTGCTGAAGGTGGTGAACAGCAGCTGCTGAATTTAAACACAGGTAAGAAGGCAGGTTTATCCAAAGAAACACAAGGAACAAGCAGGCATGAATGGGTGGAAAGCTTCATCCAGCAGCAGCGATAATCAAAGGAAAAATGGGAGTAGGAAAGTGGAAGGAGGCTTAACGAGGGAACGAGGAGCAGGTGTGCAAGGGAGGAGGAGGAGGAGGAGGAGGAGGGCCTAGTGAAAGACAGGTGAGGAATGACAGGAAAGGCTGGTTACATGAGGAAGAGGGAGACGGTCCTGCTGTAATATATGTACTGTATATCCGTTGTTAGTGTGAGCTAATGGATGGCTGAGGCGAGTGTTAGAGCCCGTGGAAACATTAACCTGAGCCCAATCAGCAAAACAAATAAAGCAAATACAGCAATGGGAGGAGATGTGAATAAAGCAAACCTGAGCATAATTAGACTGAACACAGGATCAGTGTACTCAGCATTGTTTATACATTTGTGTGAATTCAGCCTCACAGAGAGGTGATTGACTCATATGTATATGATGCACACAGCTACCTCTCAACTACATGCAGCTCCAGTAAATATTTACATGTAGAGCCCGAGGGGTCGGCAGGAGCTGCTTCATCTGATTTACTCCTTAGCTTGTTGGACTGACAGCAGGAAACAGATTGCTGGTGTAATAGTAATGAGAGGAAGAAATCATCTGCATGCTGTATGAGAGACGACCATGTAAGACTGGCAAGACGGTGAGGGAGCCGCGGGGCGACTGCTGGTCAGGTGTCGGGCAGGAGGAGGGGTGTCCTGGATGGCTGCACTGAGAGAGGCAATCCATTCTGATTGGCCAAAAGCCACATCCATGACGCCAAAAGAGAGTCTGTCTTCTGGAATTCAACAGAGAGCCGTTGAATTTCCTCAAGGTCAGCGATCTCTCTGTTGGCTTCCTTAAGAAGTGTGTCATCCTCACTGGAAACCATAAACCCTTAAAAGTAACAATCATGGTAAATCTTCTCAGCATTACCTACAGTCTCACTTAAAACGAGTCTTTCATAATCAGCTCCTTTGTTTCCAAAGAGTGAACATCATTTTCTGTTTGCATAGCAATTACTCACTTTCTCATAGACGCTTGATGATAGACTGCTTGATCGCTAATGATACTTTACAGGCTTTAATCAAAGTTTGCATTGTGTAGCGATGAGAATGATATCATTTTCTTCCTGTTGAGCTTTGTGTTTAAACAGGTGAAGAAACCTCCGTTCATGGAGGTATTCTCTCGTTCTACCTGCACAGATGTGTGCTCAGTGAGCTAAACCGAAAACCTAAATGTGACAGGAGTCCCTCCCCTCAGCTAATATCCCACATGGCTCCAAAGTCAAAGGTTCAAATGCTTCAGTAAAACCCAGCGTCTCTTTCATCTCCCTCTTCTTGCTCTGTCCTTGAAGTGGAGATGGTGGGCTTTTTCTTTTGGAAAGCCCAGAAGGCAGCCAGGCTTGTGTCTTTGATGCTGTTCTCTCCGTCTCACATCTGAGAGACCTCGAGCTCAGAGCAAATGGCTGGAGGGCTGACGGAGGAGATACATGAAACAACAAGTGAAGAGTCCTGTCAATAGGATGAGACTGCATTTAAGATGAACTTTTAATTGACCACAAGTCGATACTTTGACTGGAAAATGAGTGATCCAGATTTAATCCAGAAGATTGGTGTGAAGTACAATCAGTGTTATTATCTGACTAAATGCTAAATTTAGGGTAGAAATCAAAAATCTGGTTGGATTTAACGGTGGTTTCAACCTGGTCAAAAAATTTGGTAGATATTAGAAATACACTTAAAAACTCAACAGGCTGCTGAATAATAGATTAGACTTAATACAGATGTACTTCTTGCATAGGCGACACTATGAGACTGAGTTACAGGGAAACACACAGAGTACTGAGCTCACAAATGCTGCTAACTTCAACTGTGCTCTTTCTTCTCTGGCTTTGTGATATGCATTCATTTCACTTCTTGGTTAAAAATCTCTTCCCTGTCCGCTTCTCTACACTCTGCTGACTTGTGAAGACATCCGTTCCCTGGAGGCTTCACTCACAGGTTCACTATGTTTGAAACCACGGTTAAATTGGGGATTTGTTACGTTGGCGGTCCGAGGAGGAGGACGGTGCATAATCAAACTGGGCATCTCTTACTTCCTGTCTGAGGTCCAAGATGGGTTAGCTTAGCTGTTATCCCGGCTCTCTTCTCGGGGTAATGGCACCATTGGCAGCGATTCCCTTGAGATCCGCTGCACTTAATCCAATCCCAGCGCTCCCTGAGCTACCTTTTCCAACAATGATGAGTGCCCCGGCCCTCACCCACTTTAACCCCTGGTTGAACAAACTACCTCGTATGACAGGCCCTCTGCCCATGTTTAAGGAAAGTGATCGTTGCCTGTTCTGAAGGCAGCAGAAAACCTGCCGTCATAGCTTCCTCCTGGCTGACGTGCTGCGTGCTGCCGCCCTAATCTCACATCATAAGGTCGGTTTCTGTTGTGTGTCTTTTTGGTCTCTACAAAACTATTCATACAAATGAAGATAAGGGCACACACCTTCAGACAGTAGATGTGTTTCCATCAATGTTTAGGCATATTTTGAAGGATTGCATTAGATGGAAACACCTTTTTAAAATAAGGTCTGGTGTACCAAACATTTAGCCGACATGACTCATAATTGATTTGCTTATATTTGTGATACGTTAGGCTTGTCTCTGCTTTCAGGCATTCACGGTGTCGCACACAGATGGATGCATGAAGTGACAGAAGTGAAATCCTGCTAATTCTCTTACCTCTGCACACCTGCATAACCTCTAGATTGTGTCGCTGTGAGAGCTGTGCTGTCAGTTTCTGGAAATTGCAAAAAGTGTCACATGCAGACCCCCCAAATGCGACAGGAAAGGTGTGGGGGGTTTCAGACAATCCAACAAGCTCTTTTACGGCATAGTGATCACTTATACCTAACACTGAATAACTCTAAAGTCTTGAACACAATATAAATGGTTAAACGTGTAGAAAAATTTCTGTGTAATTCAAGTTTAAAACACAAGCAGACTTAAGGATACATAAAACATAATAAAATACACAACACATATAATAAAACCTGCCATGCATTAAACAGTGTACATCAACTGACAGCATAATATAAAACCTCCAGCCATCGTCATTCAGTGGTGGTGATAACAGCACAATTTCCAGCCTCCCCTGGAGGTGAGCCCCCACAACATGATGAATAAATAGTATCCAAGCAGACCTTTTCTATTTATCACCATTGCTTTTGATTCCTCAGTGAATTCATAACTACAAACAGCTGATCCATCACGTCTTCCATTCAGCTGAAGTCTCCAGAGAAACCTGCAGCCTTGCAGGTGATGCCTCATCCTCTGTGTGTGTGTGTGTGTGTGTGTGCGCGTGTGTGTGTTCCATTACTAAGTGAATGTGCTTTCATTTAAGCAGCTTGTGTGTGTGTGTGTGCATGTAAAGTCTCATTGTCTGCAGTCTTTTGTCCGTGATAATGAGCCGTTCTGTTCTCAGTGTTTTTGTCATCACTCGTCCATCAGCCGTGTCTCTGTTCATCTCCCAGCAATTCATCATTATGAAGAAATCCTTCCTAATAATTCAAATGTAGTGTCGTTTCCATCAAAAACCAGACAGTGATGTGTATTGATTGGTGAGCTTTTACATTACAGACATCACACACTGCTTGAGTTGGAATTTTCTTTTTTTTTCTTTTGCTCGATCAGTGGCAAAAACTCATCTCTGGTCTAAGCACCAGACGAGAGTTGTGCCTCATTTTGAAGGTTATATGTTCCTACAGTGGCAAGTTCACATACGTTCATCAGCTGAAGCTGAACACATGATCAAAGGCAAAGCTGGCTTCATGAATAATTACATTATGTTGAAAATATTACGCAGCAGTCAGCCAAACATGTAGCTAAGGAGTATTAAGTGATAACATGGTTGTAATTAGCGTGACATTAAGCAGTACAGGTGAATGGGCACAAGCAGTTTGTGTTTTGAATGATTTCATTTACTGACTGCCGTGAAAGTGAAGCCACAGTTGAAACACTCATCCAGAGGAAACATTGCAGAGGTCATGCTCATCTCATCGGCCATGAGGACGAGGCTAACCAAGCTTTCATTTCCTGCAGTCATCTTTAGATGATCGATGTGTGGCTTATGATTTACATTTGACTTTCATTAATGACACTATGGCAGAAACCTGAGGCTGAAATTGAACATTTTTATTCCATGAAACCATGTTTTTCTCCTGCTTGTGAATCACACCAGTGCTCCTGATGAAATTCAAAACAACGCCACCCAAAAGACATCTCACCAGTACCTTCTGGGAGCCTGGTCACTGTGCAGAGAAATCATTCATGTGTGCACGTTGAGGGCAGAAGCAGGCGGCTCTGCGGTGTAGAACACTCTCAGCACGGAGGTGGCACAAAGGCACGGCACTATTTGGCAAGAACATCACATCTCTGGGAACGCTTCATGTTCCTCTGCTACCAGCGGAGCAGCTTTTGGTTGAGTGGGACAGATGAGGAGATTCTTAGATCTGGTTTTCCCTGCATCCACAGCACGTCAGTCGAGGGTTATTTGCATTGCACAACAAGCTTTACGTAAGACACGAAAAGGCATTTGGACAAGATATGAAAGAAGCTCACAGCAATATAAAAGCACATATATATATATATTAGTGAAGCTGCTATAATACTGTACAGGAAAGGAAAATGGATGTTGTACAGAGCTTGTACAGCCGGGCTATTCAATTGGCGGCCCCCGGGCCGGGCCCGGCCCGCGGGGGATTTTGTGCCGGCCCTTTGGGCGGACTATAGGGAATACATGCAGGTAGTTTCATATACAGCTCATGGCTATGCCTCATGCAGTCTCTGGTATAGTAAGTGGCGGTATGCACCCCGTAATCAAAGGAGGCGGGAGAATAGCTACCTGTTTTGGCCGGACACATATTTTGGGGGACCGCAATGGACCAATCAAAGTTGCCCATACGCGCTCTTAATTTGTTTCTTCTTTCAAGCGAAGCACGGAGCTCGACTGACAAGACAAAATGTCTCTCACTACTTTAAAAAAACGAAAAGTTGACTCAGAGAATAGGCAGTTCAACAGTGCATGGACAGAGAAATATGTGTTTATTGCTGTAAGTGCGAAGCCTGTGTGTCTAATCTGCAACGAGTGCCTCTCCGTGTGTAAAGAGTACAACTTGAGAAGGCATTTCAAGACAACACATGCTAACTTTGATGCTACTTTCCCACCGGGCTCTGCTGCTCGGAGCCAGAAGATATCGGGGCTTACATCTTGTTATGAGCAAAGACGTCGCACCTTGTTTCGGGCCTGTACGGATCAGGAGAGAGCAACGGCTGCATCGTTAAGGGTGGCATGGATATTAGGCAAAAAGAAAAAGCCGTTTACAGACTCAGAGACTGTCAAAGAGTGTATGCTGGCATCCATCGAGGAAGTGGTTACAGATGAGAAAACCCGAAAAAGCATAATCGATTCAATCAAGCTAATTCCAATATCTGACACGTCAAATATGAGGAGAGTGGAGGCCCTTGCATCGGACGTCTCCGAGACGCTTTTGGACAAGCTGAGGAAGGCGGAGGTGATGTCTTTGGCCGTGGACGAATCGACGGATAACAGCAATGTTGCACAGCTGTGCATCTACGTGCGATTTTTTGATGGGGAATGCTTTCGTGAGGATCTGCTTGGATTAATTCCCATGGAAGGACACACCACCGGTGAGATTTTATTCACAAAAATTGCTTCATTTTGGCTTGATAAAATACCATGCACTGTTAGTTGGTACAATTCTGTTCAGTAGCATAGTATGTAGTCTTGTTTTGTATTTGTTGGTGCATTTGAAGTTTACTTTGTCTGTCAGTCCATGTGCCATATCTGTTATTTAGAATTTTATTCATTTAACAGAGTGATGCAATTTGAAATACTTTGCCTTGATAAAATAGCATGCAGTGATATGTTGCTATAATTCTATTCTATTTGCTGTTCTATTCACTGGTTTTATCATTGTTGGTGGAGTTCTGATTTTGCCTGTCAGTCAAACTAGTGAAATATTAAATATGTGTGATATGGCTCTGATTTTTGAACATGATGTTGCTATTTGAAATTAACAGTGCCTTGGACCTATGTGTCTTAATATAACACAATGCACATGTTGCCATGCACTTACAAAATAAATTCTATATTAACTCCTTCAGTATGTTGTTAAAATTTGTTCATATGTTACCATGATTACTAATTTTCTGGCCCCTTATTTGGCCTCAGTTTCATGAACTGGCCCCAGTTCCCCAGTAATTGAATAGCCCTGTTGTACAGTAAAGTCACAGTGGCAGTGACTGCCACCTTCAGATGGTGTCATCGCTCCATGACGAACATGGACATGTTCATGCAGTTGATTATTACATAAGGACTTTGAGGACTGCACTGTTTAGCTTTTCTTACAGCAGCTCTGATTTTCTCCCTCACTGTGTCACTGTTAGTGTGCTCACTTTTGGACTTTTCTCTAGATTTGCTGGTTTCTTGTGAAGTATTTAACACAGTTACCTCTTCGGGACGCTGACACTGGAGCTGGATGAAAACATTAAAAAGCTGAAAAAGTCATAAAAATGCCACCTTTCATAGAGGTTCGCAAGGAGACGTGACTTTCTATTGAAGTGTAACAGGCAAAACAGTCTTTAAACAATAAAAATAATTAGCCATTCTTAAAATTCGACAAGCCGATGGCAGCTGAGTCATTTATTTCACACAATAAGAACTTCACAGAGTTGGTTTCGCCTGTTTTAAGTCTCTCTTGATAAAGTAGTACTTCAATGCCATAAATGTAAGTATAGATACATAAGCAGATGTTGCAACATAAATTCAATAGAGAAAAGTCAGACCTTCAGGTGTGATTTAAGTGAATTTATAAGATAATAGTCCCTGTGATAAATGTGGTCTGTGTGTGCAAATGCACCACACTGTCTGCTCCCTCTCTGCACTCTTATCTCTTTGTAGGGGTAGACTGTTTTTCATCCAGGGTTTCTTCAATGTATAATGAATGTATTTCACCCGAACAATGACTTTCATCTGTATACACACACTCAGCGCAGACAGCACACCCCACTCACTCTTTCTGCTTTTTGTTGCTCCTACATTTACTCTCTCTCCTCCCACTCTGCCTCTTTTTTCTCTGGAGGAGAAGCTGTAAAAGCAGCCGTGGCTTCAAACACCACACTCAGTCCCGGGAAAAGAGGAGGGCGGTTAAAGGAAAAAAAAAAAGACAAAGAACATAGTGCTCTTTAGTCAGGGGAAAATAAATTGAGAATATGTGACCAAGTATCAACCAAAGCTGCTGTAGACCATCAGTGTTCAGCTGTCTAGTTCTGAAATGGTTTCACCACCTGAGACTATACAGTAAAAAAGGATTTAAACAGGGGGCCAAAAAGCTGAGTCACACAAGAAAAAAGACATTTGAAATACTATTTTTGTAATCGATTGTGCGCTTGAATCTCTACGCTCTGGGTGAAAGAGCTCTTTGGGGCCCAAACAGTACAATAAAGAGGTAAAAGGCTAAAAATAGAGATGTATGGCAGCTCTGTCAAGTTTTGGATTGAAACAACAATCACAGCTGCATGCTCAAACACCAAATAGCATACGGCAAGTGGTGCTAAATAACTCAAGCGCTGTGCAATAACAGCATTTGATACGCTGCAGGGCTCGGTGCTCGACCGAGGGTAATGGCTTTGCAGGCGTACAGAATGTGGAGGTGCCGTCGCTGGTAATCCCCTCGGGAATTGGGACCATTATGGAGATGTAGTCGACAGTGCCCTTGACCAGCTCTGAAATGTGGTGAGTGACCTCTAAAGGCATGCAAGGCAATTAACAGCAAATGAAATCCATGGAAAAGACCTGATTGGATTATTTTGGTCATCTCTGGGCTGCTTTTTTTTGGCAGGGTGAAATTAGGAGGGAGATATGGCTTAGGGAGCTGTATAGCACATAGAGGGAAACCTATTTTTGCCCCAATTACTGCGCTGCTGCTGCCTGTGCCTTTTATTAGACAGACGGGAGGGAGTGCACTGTGATATAGCTCTCAGGGTAAGCACAGACTCGTCGTTGTCCTGGCTCAGTAAACTCTGGACTGCTGCAACATCAAACCTCCAACAGACTTCAAAGCTGCTCTGTGTCGTCATCAGAGAGAATTCCCAACCAGGTGTACTACCTCTGAAAGGCCCAGACATAATAAAAAGTCTCATCTGTGTGCCCTCACCCAAAAAAACCCTTCAACTCATGTTCTTCCTCAGCTGCAGCTAAATAAATATATGTATAAAACGCATTAGATTCCACTGAAATAGAAGGCAGTTGTACATGCAAACACAGCCACAGACTAGCAGCTCCTGTGACATTGGTGGAACAATCAGGATCAACACTTACAGCCTCCTTCCTGTTTCCAATCAGCAGATTTGGCTCACAGTTTTCCCTTACTTGGTTTCACGAGTTCACCTATTGAATATGTATTGCCTCTTTAGTTGGGGGTACGTCTTAAGGGCATTTATTCAAAGCCCTGCTATACTTCAAAAGCACGCGTATGCAGTATGTTCTTTACTTGGACAAACCTATTTGCATAGTTTTCTATGTATTAATGTATCATTCAGCATTCATGGCATTCATATAGAGCAGCTTGTTTTGCATTTCATTGGACTGGTAGTAGTTTTTAATACGGGGGATGGTTGAAGGTGCATGCTATGAATAATTTAGCATTTGAATGCTGATGAAAATGGGTGTATTTGTCTTTTTTCACTATCAAATCATGTAGTGGTTCAGACCCTAATGCATCTGTGCAGAAGTGATGCTGTGCAGAAATGCTGTGCACCTTGAATGTCACAGGAGATATATTCTAAAGGATGACTGCTATGTTTAACATGGGCGCTGGCATCTCTGTACTGCTGTCATTTGCATAATGCATGTTCAGAATGTCACTTCTGCTGAGGGAGAATGAGATCCTGATGAAGCACTGATTGCATGATGCTGCATGAAAGTCTCAAAGGAAGTCATCGAATGTAAAATTAGAAATTCCCTCAAACACCTAAAGAAGGATGGCCAGAAGCAATTTATCATTCATTGCGTCTGACCAGCTCTTAGCAACTGGTCCAGAGATTCAAACTGGAGTCCCTCCAGTAACAAATCATTTTCTGTTACCTTCAGGGTACAGCTGACCTTTGAGTCAGTCAGGAGCAGAGTGACTGTTCCTGTAGGGATCCCTAAAGAGCTTTCTTCAGAGACAGAAGCCATCAAGACTGGAAAAAATAGACGTATACCCCTTTCAGACTGGACAAAAAACCCACGAACACACACTAACATCTGACATTTGCCTTCAGTGAGAAGGTACAATCAGCGTTCATCACCAGGTTTTAGGAGGTTTAAAAAACCTGCATATACCTGCTCAGATATTAGAGAAACACCAGTAGAAGAAACTCATACCAAAATCATGAAAAGTGTCCATCAGTCATGAGAAAAATAATGGCAGTGAGGACCCTAATTATCCTGAAAATAATACATGACAGGGCCGAAACAGGTCATGTCACTAACAGCAAAGGGCAGCAGCTTCAGGCTTTCCAGCAGACTCACAACTGGGAATGTTTGCAGGTGGGAAGCCAGTGAGGGATCACGTCTCGCTGTCCCTGAGGGCCGTTTGACCTGGAGGGGGTGAGTGGCGTAGAGACTGTGCCCTCCTAGTGACGCTCCTCACCGGCTATCGACATCGTCAGAACAACAGCAGTGACAATAATCAAACACAACAAGAGGCAAGAAAGTAAGAACTCAGATCAGAGAGTCCCAACCAGAAAACATTTACAATCTGCACATAAAAGTTGCAGTATGTAAATCGCCCCTTCAGAAGCACTTGGTGTCTGGAAAGACTGAGTTTAATAAGGCGAAGGAGGAGAGTTTAAGCGTATGCATCAGGGCTGTAATTATGTTTCTACAACCCATCAGTGCTCTGCATATTGCCCTGGGAAGTAGATGTGAGAAAGTGATGAAGGACGGTCTCTCCCCAGTCACTTGTTCACTGAATAAATTAGAATATGGAGGCTCTCTTACTCACTGTGACGGCCAAATCTTAAGGCTCAGAATTTGTTTTTCATCTTTGAAATTCATTACGGTAACAGCTGCAGACAAGCACCGACTTCTCATTTATTTTGATCTTCAGTCTTGAGATGGTAAAATAATACTTTGTGGATCACCTCAGGGTGGAGTTTCGAATGAAATAAAAACAAATCACCAATAAGGATGAAGAATCAGGGACACCAGAGTGAGGCAGAGTCATTGTAACTGTGAGTAAAACCTGCAGTGTTTTTCATGGATTTAAACTGGCTGATTGTGTACATGACAAAGCTCAAATGTAAACTCAAGATCTACCTTGTATTGAAATGAGTGAATGCATTTCAGTTGGTTTGTACTTGAAACTGGAAATGCACATTTTATGGTGACAGTTGAAGTGATTTCAGGCTGAGGCAGAAATTCCTGAAGTGTCATTTAGTTTACTCATGAATGTCACTAAAGCTTAACAAATGTCTGGCAGGTATCCAATCACAGGATGTCTCATGCTGCCAGCAAACTGTGATATTTCTTTGTTATCAGCGTTAACGTCCTGCTGTACATGCATGACAAAATCTTGCTTCGGCAAATGTTGGTCTTTGTGATAAACTGAAATATTTCTCAGATCTTTTAATTCTTGGTTTATGTTCTTGTTGGGAGGGAAGACAATAATCCAGAAACACCAAAAAAACACATTTTTTCATTCGACTGAGAACGTCAGCAGGATTGGTGTAACTTTTCTCATTGCGAATGTCATAAACAACCAAATCAGGCAAAGAATGTGAAAAAACCTGACTTTGATTTTGGAGCCTGTTGCTGTCCAATGAAAACATCCATCCATCCATCCATCCTGGAGGGCTGGAGCCTATCCCAGCTGTCATTGGGCAGGGGGCGGGTCGATTGCAGGGCAACATATATAGACTGACAACCATTGACGCTCACACTCACACCTAAGGACAATTTTAAGTCACCAATTAACCTAATGAGCATGTGGGAGGAGGCCAGGGTGTCCGGGAGGAGCATGCGAGCTTCGGGCGCCCGAGGCGAGCTTCCCCACCCGACCCAGGGATCGAACCGGCAACCTTCTTGCTGTGAGGCACGCACGCTACCTGCTGCTCCACCGTGTCGCCCCAATAAAAACATGTTTCTCCAAATTTGTGGATTTGAATTTGTGTAAAGGAGTTCTTTATGGACAGTTCCTACTTCAATATGTAATTAAATTATTTTTAAAAAGCCCACTGGATTATTAAAAAAATAATTATTATCTTAATACATTTAAATTCCCAGTCATTAGACACAGTGTAATCCAGTATTATAGTGTTGTGTAAATACATTATGATGGTGTATTTTGGAGATGTGAGATGTGACAGAGGTGATGAGTCAACCTATCTAAGTGTGAAATGTATAAATATGGCACATTCATGTGTAAATATACTGCAGTACTGTTCTGCTACATTCTATTGGGATGCTTCTTCTCTCATGACAGCACTGTGTTGTGCTGTTGCACTGGGACTCTGGGACAATAAACAGGAACAGAAATATAATAACACAGAAGCACGTTGCATCATTTTAGGCCTAATCAGTAAGAGCATGTTTGCAATATTAGTTTCAATCAAACATGAAATGAAAAGCGGTGTGCTTCAGATGAAGATGTTACTGCAGTAAATTAGAGTATTCATTTCACCATTGAATGAATTGAATTTTGTTTCTGAACATATTACAAAAATTCGCAATACAAACAACAACTTCCCAAGTTAGGCAGAGAGACGAAGGAGACGGAGGCAATAACAGACAAATTGGAACATTTAGTGACTCCATTTCATTCACTCCGATTGACTCTACAGGCGAATATTTCTGATTCAGTATTAAGCTTTCTGCTGACGATGTTTGCTTTACATCAAATTACCGCTTGAAGTTTCACTTGGCAAGCACCGTGCTGGTTTATTGATGACAGAAATTAAAATGATGTGTTTAATGCGCCAGACTAATGGATCAGGAACGGCCCATCAAGTAGTTTCAAACTATAGTCCATCATCCTGCAGGTGTACTGTTTTAGCCACTGTGGATCTATATATGGTCACAGTTACTGTAAATGAACAGCTGGTCCCAGTTTACTGTGAAATGTTATTTTTATTTTCATTTCAGCTTCATTTGATCAATTCCTTTGTCACCCATCATAAAGATATTTAATTGTTTTGTGGCATGGGACGGTAAAAATAATACTCTGGTCCTTCTTTCTGGCTACAGTTTGTAAAATAAGTCTGGAAACAGTGACAGGAAACAGTGGCTATCTTACAAAGTCTGGAATAAATGTTGCCATCGTATATTTCTGCAAACCCTGATATGCTGAAACTTTCTGTTTCTGTCTGTTCTTTGCTTTCAAACTTTCTGTTTACTGTATGTGTTATGTTATGACAGCACTGTGGTTTAGGTCTGGTTGGATTTAGGCACAAATGCTTGCTTAGGTATAGGAAAAGATCACGTTTTGTCTTAAAATTTAATGTCCACAAACACAGCCGGAAAATGTCCCAACCTCTCATTACAAATATCCAGTGCAGTGGACACAAACACAGCTGGAAAATGCCTTCACTCTCTTCTTAAAAATACCTGTTTTTGTGGCCACAAACACGGCTGGAACAGTCTCACGAGCTGCCTCGACACCACCATCCCTCCTCCTCCTGATGAGAAACTCAGTTCGTATTCATATATATATATACACATGAATGTACAAATTTTCTGTATTTGTGGTTTGCACGAGCACACAATGCCAACATTTGATTCTGAAGCTGCAACCTGCTTGACCCCTGCAGGGTGAGAACAACCACTGGGAGGTACATATTCATTTTCATTGCTGACTGTGATTTTTGTTCCACTGCTCTTGACAGCTGGATGAGAATTTCGAGGCAGAAGCCCATAAATCAAACCACCTGGGAGTGTGCCTCGAGACAATGCTTTCACGGCACAGTGCAGTCAGTGCTAAATTGGCTAGATAAGGACAAAGGCATCAGGAAGATTCAATACCTTTCATGTAGCCTGAAGTAAAGAACAATGCCAGCGTCACAGGTGTGTGCAGAGTGAATGTAAGTCAATATCCAAGAATTTCGGCGCCCACTATGATAACAAGATAACATGTCATCACCTTCAGATGAAGCCATTCAAGAGCCACAGCTCTGATGGTCTACAAAGTGGGTTTTAGGTGGTGTTTGCTTGGTTGTTATCACTTGTTTGCTTAAACTCAGCACAACTCAAGCTTTACTGTGTGTCACAATTTGGATCTTATGGCTCCAGAAATGATCGTTCCAACACCTGTGGATGATCACTGTCCACTGAGTCCATGTTTTTTCATCCAGCTATGATCATAATATTAAGAAAGCTGAACAGAAGGAGCAGACTAGTACAGCGTCCAAAAATGTGTTTCCAGGCATTTCCTAGTCAAGAGGAGCTCATTGTTCTCTCCTCTTTGTATCCGAGCCCAAGGCAAGAGACCAGAATTGCCATTTGAGTCCCGAGCTGGAAAGGTTAAAGAGCCTTTGCCTCAGGGGCCAAACCAGCAGGGCGATGGCTGAGAGTAGCTGCTGCTCTAAAGTGAAGCAAAAAACTAGCAGGTGGATGCTTCAGTTCAGCTGCGTATCAGATACCCGATAAACTTTCGTTACAAACCAATCATATCTTGCATCAACTCAATATGGCCACGAGGGCCAGCTTAGCATGTTGAGGTGAAACGCTGAAGCCACATAACCGGAGTGTTACACACAACTGAGCCAGCCAGTGGCCTGACACCTTAGGTAGAGCATCTTTACGCAAAGGCTTTGTTGGTATGTTGAAGTGTTTCATGTGAAAGTGTTGCAAGGCCTGACCTGGCAACCTGTGCTCAGTTTGAGGAAACTGAGGGAAACAATAGCAGCCGTACTTTCCACTTAAAAATCCATTGAATTGCTTTAGAAAAACACTTCGGGCAATATCACATATGAAATTTGCCTCAGGCAATATACTGAATATATTTATTCAAGCACTCTTTCAACATCCTTTTCTTCAAATTAGCCTGATGTTTGGCATCTGGTAAAACTCTGACATCTTGTCTAGAATTAGAAATAAAGCTCTGTGGGCTAAACCAAGTCTTAGCCTCACATAATGAGTTTGCAGGTGAGCTGGACTGACAGGCTGAAACAGCTGCTGTGCTGTCTAATGTAGTCACACTTTGTGATTGAAGCTAATAAGCCTCTCAGTGCACTTTTACCTACAAAACTTGCCAGGTGCATCCATAAATTGGGGTTAAAAATAAGAAAAACCTTCAACATTGAAGATCGTGGTTCCATTTCCTCGCCCACTCCTCATTCCTCTTACTCCTGGTTTTTACCCTCACCAGACCTTCTCTGCCTTCAGGCTTTGTGGTGACAGTCGACAGGCGCTGTGGCCACTGATGTGGTGTAGCTGGCTGCCTCACTTGTTTTTTTTTTTTTTTTTTTTAGTGTCATGTGGAGCAGAGTGGATTTTGACTAGCCTTCCAGAGCAACTTTGGATATCATTGCTGCCCTCTGAAAGCCCATGAGTCCATGCAGTGCTGTCTGAAAGTGTGTGGCGGGCTGCTCAATCAAATCCCTGCATTCTTTGCTGGAACCCATGAGGGCTAATTCTGATTTATCCGTTTTCACACCTCATTACTTTTTTGTACTTCACTGCTCTGAGGGAGAAACATTCATTTCTTTCCCCTCACTGTAGTATTTTGATGGAGCGACAAAGAGGAGGCAGAAGGAGTCCATCTTATCCCGGAGGCTATGCCAATTAAGAAAAGAGGCAAAAAGACGAGTTGGGGTGTGAGGATCATCTTCCTCAGCAGCTTCCCGACACAGAAAACTCCTGCAGACATGAGCTCACAGTAGAAGCTTGGACTTGAAGTTCACAGTATCTTAGTACAGTGTCTTTCCAGGTACAGTAACGCAGGTAAGATGGAATATAAAGGGCCTCTTTTAGAACATTTACATGGTGTTGTTTAACCAAAACTGAAACTGGACTGATTAGCCTTTTGTTAGAATTTATATGAATGAATAAAGCCATTTCCTAACCATCTTTCAAAACAAACAAATAAACAAGTTGTTTTCAACGATGCAAAATAAAGTCTATGAGAAAAGATCTCCAGTAGTAAGAGACTCTAGCCTCAGTTTGGTCACAGTGACAGAGACTCAGGATATTGATCTAAAGTTTAATATCAGAAGGCTGACATCACATCTTTGTCTAATCTAGCATGCTATGACAACGTCTGACACATTAAATTGAAAACAGGGTGAGCCAAATGGTGGCCTAGATAAATCAGCCGGGTCTTTTTCCATTTATGCTGTGATGAGAGACAGAAAGAGTGAATTTTAAATCAAGGGTGCTTTTTATGTGGGCGAAGGTGTTGTTATGAATGCCCTTTTGCAGGTCACCCTGCTTTGTAATCACAGATTTGCACACTTACCAGTGACCTGACCAATGCAGCAGCTGCCTCTGAACAACACCGCTGCAGCAGTCGGGAACCAAAGAAACAGGACTGTTATTACCTTCACCACGTGTAAGCCTGGGGGGGATCATGTGTGTGTCCGCAGCTGATGTCGCATACTATTGGACCCATCGGCTTAATATTTTTGTGCACATTTGTGCCTATATTGTATTATACTGTACATTTTTTTTTAAAAAGTGATCAACTACAGCTTCAGTTTTGTTTCTGCCATGGACGACATAAGATGTGGTCATGCTAGTGTTGGTGGATTTCACATCGCTGGTGATTTGGAACCTGCATGTGGTCTCATGGCCTGACTTAGATGGGATGCAAACTGACACACTCATACACACCCATCCATATCCACAAACTCAACACCCTTTTACTTTTCAGGTCCAGGCTACACTACATTCTGCATCTGCATTGAATGCTAGCACTGGACATTAATCCTGTCCTGCAGAATCCTCTAACTTGGACATAATTCCTATGGAGACTGGGCCATGGATCACTGAACAGTTAATTGGATTGTACTTCAAAGTTTTTACTTTGCTTCCATGGCCAATTTCAGTGGGAGCTAATGATGGTTGATGCTTTGACTAAGGGCTGTGCTGAGGTAACTCCAGACCCATGCAGGACAGCACACAGCGTCAAGGCCGGTCTGGCAACAAATATTTGATGCACTTATTGAAGGAAATCTCTTAATAATACATCTTTTGGCTCCAGATCAACATGACAATAAGATTTCATGTATTTTTTACAGCATCCACGTCCAATCAGGGCTGTACAGCAGCACACAGAGGTACTGGACGATGTTAAAGTGTCATCACTCACTCATATTGGTCTTATTATCGCCTTCACCTTCAGATCTTTACTTGTGATTGATTCTCTCACTTTTGTTGACCGTTCATTTACAGCTGTCAAACACCTAATATCCACAGGCGCAACAACAAAAAAAGTGTCTAAAAAGTTGGTACAATGGCTGACAAGGTCCAGACCTCAGGAACCTCACCCAAGATCCTCATCAGGAAATACAATTTCGCCTCTTTCAGTGCACCAAATTCTCTCACTACCTCATCCAAATATGCAATTAACTGGGGTCGTCATCCATGACCAGCAGTGTCAGTCAACAGAGCAGGTCTGCCACAAATAAATTAGTCCTCGAGGTTCCTCTGTGCTTCCCACATCAAACATCACACAACTAATTGGGCACTTGAAAGGCAATGAAAAGACAATGTAAGTTGAACGCTGTCTCTCACAAAGTGAAAGTGCATAATTGGAATGCAAAACAAGCCTCAGGAGAGCCATCTCCACCTGAGTGCCTTCCTGGTATATTTATTAACCTTTATCACATCAACAGATGATGAACATGAACTTCTCAGATGACCTTTCAGCGTTATCTGTTAACTATGCAGGAGGAAGTCGGGGCCAATAGAGTTCACCAACAGCTTTGAGAGCGGCGGCGAAGGCCACAAGTTGAATGTCAGAAAGTTTTAAAGTTCTCAGCCGTGTGGGTGTCAGGTGTGGATAATGGAACGTCAAATATCCTCCCGCTCATCGTCGCAGCTTTTTGGTACCCGGCTCGAAGTGATGAGCCTCTGAGCGCTCCTCTGTGTGCGAATGAAAAGTAGGGAAGATTGATGCATCGCTGTCCTTCATGTATCACTGCCTCACATGCCCGAATGATAATCCTGCCCATCAAAAGCCGGCTGGACAACAGAGCAGCTGCACCGGATTTTTAAATGAGTTCGCTTCCTCTCTTGCTGAGACTTTGATGCCTGAGCAACTTCTCTGTCGGGCTGATGAAACGAGTCAGACATACTTCAGTGAATTTACGCTCTGCTGTTGAACTAATGACTGGGCATGGCTGCTTTTAGGGCAGACATGAACTATTTCAAATGCTATTCAGTTCCATGTGTTACATGTTCAAAATACTAGTGCAATATTTTATCACAGACAGTGGAGCATCAGAGTGGCTCGAGACGTGATTGACAGCCTTGAGGTTTCAGAAATGTGTTCATGACTGAATCCCACTGACTTCTGGGTAAAATTAGTGAGAATTTCTCCCCCATGAACAAAGCATTACATCATTACTTCAATGATGTCTCTTTATGTATAAATGTGATAAAGGATAAACTGCTACATCAATCAGGAATATCAGTCAAGAAGGACCCAGAATGATTATAGATGAGAGATGCTCCTTCTGCTTTGTGCTAACTGATACTTAAACGCAAATACACAAGTCTTCATACATTGACAGTAAAATAAAATGACCAAAATGACCATTTCATTGAATCACTATGACTTCTGATCAGGTTGTGGTGACGTTAGGCAACTAAAACTGATACCATAAATAAACAGAAACAAGGCTTTACATATCAACTGTCCACTCCAACCTCCTTCTTAAACTGTCAATAAACACATTTCTTTATTGCAACTTATAAATATTGATTGCACAATGTAATGACTGAATACTTCAAGCTTGCAATACCATTTTTTTTCTCCGTTTTGGTCTCTACCAACTCCTGAGGGAAATATGTAGCTCTTTAGCAGCTAAATTCTCCACTATCTTCATCCAGCTTGTCTCTCTGATGCTGTTTTTAGGGCTTTTCGCTGGAAAATGACACTATTAGAGCAGTGAGAGTGAAACAAAACAGTAAAATTGTGGCTGGAGACATAAACAATGAGCTGAAACTCTCTGACGCTGAAGTTCATCACTATAAGCACCTCTGACAGTGTCACATTACCATTAATTGAATTATTGTCAAAAAACTAAGAAAAAGAACAGAAAGTACAGAATAAATGCCTCACTTTTTGC
This sequence comes from Chaetodon trifasciatus, assembly GCA_037975065.1. Classification (NCBI taxonomy): domain Eukaryota; kingdom Metazoa; phylum Chordata; class Actinopteri; order Chaetodontiformes; family Chaetodontidae; genus Chaetodon; species Chaetodon trifasciatus. Next base: position 2,426,615 of record JBBMOE010000036.1, on the reverse strand, counting down.
ATTTCGGACCCACAAAGTGATGTTTTACAGGAACCATAAAGCAACGACTTCATCCCATCTGTGCCATTTAGATGGTAGTGGGTCACTTTTCATGAAAGAAGTGGAAGACAAAATGTTACACAGCCGCCTCAGGGACCCCTCCACAATGACACAACATATATTTTAAGAGCCTTGGTACATTAATTTCCCATTTTCGTCTCAATCATATCTCCCAGCCTGTGTTTGGAGTGGGCATGCTCCACAGGGAATCGATTAAATTATGCATGGGGACAAATTGATACTCTGAGCTAAAGGTGGTCCTTATCATTAATTCCCCTCCTCTTCATTATCCTGTTATGATTCAAATGAATAATTGAAAATTCAATACCGTTAGTGTCGCCCAAAATGTCTCTGAGCGCAGTGCCAGCCCTTCATTTTTAGGCATTATGGGATGTCATGGGTGTAGCAGGCTGAGAAGAATGAAGGTTTAGACGATGGATCCACAGCTCTGCTTTTTTCCGTCTCATTACTAATTCTTTCAAATCTCGTTTTTTAATTGCCACTCCCGTTGCCAATGTAGCGGAGACACTGATCAAATGGTAGAACCTTGATTAAAAGAAATCCCGCTGATGTTTTCAAGGCTTTTCAGTGTACGTTTGCTTTGTGAGGGTTTTTGCCAACCTCATAAAAATGTGCATTAATTCGGTGCTTTTATGATCCCTTGTTTGATGTTTCTCTATTTCAAATATTCATCCACTGGTTTAAGTACATAAAGTGAATTCGGGTTGTTGGGAAAACACTGTGGAAACTACAACTCTGGCTTTTTATTGTCAGACAATTGATATGTCGTTTACTTCTTCATACAGTGTGACATACAGCACAGCACAGTTTCTTCTGAAATAAGAATATTTAGTTCAGCCTTGTCAGACACTGCAGACGGGGAAATCATTATGGTGATGAAATAAATTATTCCTCCTTACTGACTACTTTCCTGGAGAGCTGTGAATAAAAAATCCTTATTTCTAGCGGCTGGTGTGGATCTTAAAATGTTCAATATGAATAATTCTGAGCATTGCAAACCTTACTGTTCATGACCGACATGTGACTGACTGTCTGTGGCCTGATGTGTGTGAGACATCCAGCCTTCATCAGTGTGTGAGACATCCAGCCTTCATCAGTGTGTGAGGACTCTCAGTTTAAATGGCCGACCAGGTAACTCAGGTGCACATGATTAAGTGATTAACCACTGGTATACATAGAATTAGATATACACAATAACTAAGTTTACAGTGTAATCCAAGGCATTGTTTGAGTAATCTAAACTCAAGTATGCTGCTTTAGCATGCTATACAGTCACTGAATTACAGATTTTCTATTAAACAGACAAACAAACAGCAAGTGCCACCAAACTCACACTCTCTTTGAGCTCCTCACCTGGCATCTTGTGTCCATCACTGGTGGAAAGTAACAAAGTACATTTACTCAAGTATTGTTCTTGATACTTACCGATGCTACTTTGTGCTTCAGCTCATGTCCATGAATACTGATGGAAAATCAAGAGATTGGCCCTCAGCTCTGTCTTTTCTAAGACATCTTGCTATAGTGCACACATTACTGCTGACCCTGAGATAACTGAACTCATTACCTTGGGGCAACAACACAGTCCCAGCTCTGTATATTACCTATTTATCTGTTTCATCTGAGTTTTCAGGGGTTTTTTTCCCACTTAACACAAAAATATTGTGATCATACTTCAAAGCTACATATCGACCTAACTGCATATTGACCCATGTGTGAGGACAGAATTGTACAGCAGATCTTGTGACACCAAAACGCATCACAGGCTGCACAAAGGCAGCTGAAGGGGACTGATCGATGCCAGCGAGGAGGGGTGGGTGTTGGTCAACGAGGGAGTCACACACTGCACTGCACCAATCCATCATTTTGGGTTTCCAGATCTTTCCCACACCCACTGCATATCGACATACTGGGTGATACATGGTCACAGGGTACTCAGGATGTTTGATTTCTGAGCAAAGAGTATGGATTTTTTCTTCGTAGACAGCAGCACACGTGCCCTTTCAACCACTCCAGTGGTCTGGTAAATAATTTATTTACAGTCTTTCCTGAGGGAGCTTAAGTATAAGTAGGCCAACATGTCTGACAGCGAAGTGAAAGACCGCTTTCTGCCTGATGGTGGTAATTCTGTGCATTACGACTCCATAGCATTAGATATTAACCAGCTCTCTTTCAGCTCTACAGTCACGGCTTTGATGCCAGGTCTGCCCAGCGTTTTGATCTGAGAACAGAGAAGCCTGCAAAAAGCCGTCACATGGTTTGGCAGCACTGTTTAATTCAGATGGCGGATGAGGGAAAAAATAGAAAATCATCCCCGATTTGAAGACCCAGAAAAACCAACACTGATCACAAGCTGGAAGGTCGTCTGTCGCTCCCAGTCAGGGGAAACTCCCCTCAGTCTGTCTGTTTGTCGGATAATTTTTAACTTCAACATTACTTTTCTTCACTGCACAAGCTCTCCACTCGTTTCCTTTGGTATTAAACACCGGGGCTTTATCCTTTTATAACCAACAAACCTCCCAAAGAGACTGAAACTAATATAAGCAATATAAGAGCGTAATTAAAATTAATAATAAAGATGCATAATTTCACTGTTCATTTTGTCTCTTTGTGGGATTTGATGATAATATGAAAAAGGTCGAATTAAAGCCTCTTAGTTAAATAAAGTGTCATGTGTATCTCGTGGTCTTTGCCCATGAAACCTCTTAAAGTAAAACAACTTCCCTGCAGTCCTGAAGTATAATGTATGGCCTACGTTTTCTCAGTATATGTGGGTTTAATTCAATAAGGATAATATGGGGATGATCCTAATGAAAGCCTTCAAAACCCACTAATGCCATTATTGTTGCTCTGCCCTTTGATTTTACTCAAGAATCTTTAATTCCACTGTATCCCCTCTCAATCCAGATGCACTGTTAAATTCATTTAATGATCAATGTCACTCCATCCCTGACCAGATCTCGTCATTTTAAACCTGAGCTGTAGTTATCTTTAAGATGACTCTGTTATTAGTGCCTCCACTTCCTCTCCTGTAGCTGATGCTGCGCACACTCAAACTATGTTATTACTGTATATGAAATAATGACAATTTCACGTCACCTCCTCTGTGAACATTTCTTCTGTTTTATCTAAAAAGTGGATATTTGGAGACAGATGTGGTCTGGCTGCTGTTGTTGGTAGTTACTGGGTCCTGTGACATGTTGCTGCTCTGCAGAATCAGGACAAATGCAGGCTGGAAATTCTACAAAACAGACTAATTTGCATTGGAAACTAACATCTTAAGGACTGAATCTATTTCACATTTTGAGAGTGCATGAATTTTGAGAAAGCAAACAAATCAGATATTTCAGTACTGAAACTCAGGCCAGTGAAACCTACAAGTCTATAGAAATATTTTCTTATTGTTTTGGGGGGAAAAAATCACTGAAGTCAAAGCAGACGCTGTTATCACCTGAAAAAATAGAGATAAAAACAAACATTTTGTGGCTGGTTTTTCCATTGTGGCCCTTGAAGGAGAAGGCAATACAGCAGTTTAATAAAGGCTCTCGTTTTTATATGTTTACAGAATAAGATGATGTTAAAGGTTGCTTGACATTTCCTATTTGGAGCCAAACAGTGCATTCACTTGTACAGTAAATCAGTGTGTCACTTCCTTCAGAAAGCACTGCTCCTCTTTTGCTCAGCTTCAATCATTGTGTGACAAGATAAAAAAAAATAGTAGACAGCTGTCACACACCATCGGGGAGGAGGAACCAGACATCTTAAGGGTCCATGATAGAAAATTAATGAGATCTTCCCTGAACGGCATCCCAGTTTTGTCACAGCTGGACTCTGACTGGTTCAGTGGCCTCACTGGGGATCTTTCACTATGAATCTTGTTATTTTTGCTTTTATGGCTAACTATGGCACACCATGTGACTACAGTTAGCCGTATGCTTCAGTTAGCTAAAGGGAATTAAAAAAAAAAAATCACAGGAAACTGTTCTGCTGGATGAGCTGCTACTCTGATTTTATTCCCACTCTTTATTATAACAGGATAAATAGTGAATACGGAGCTATGACTTACTCAGCGTGACAGTCTCTCACTCTGACAGATTCTACTACAGTAGTGTTCGCTGGAGGTGACTGTGTCAGGGGACAAGTACATGTGCACCTTCCACATCAATGTTTCAGGATCTGTTCACTCCACTGGTCCCAACAGAGGCCGAGGCTCTGCTCTCTGCTGCCTTCAGGCCACCAGCAAACACACTGTACCGTGTTTAGATCTAAACTACTACGACTGCACATGCTGCACACAGAAAAATGCAAACAGCGACTTCTTTGATGGCATGAACAGGTATTTAACAAAAACCTGCACAGTTATAATACAGACAAGCAGTCGGACATACTGATGAACATTAAAGATCATTATTTTAATGAAGTGATTAAAGCTAGAGAAAGTGATTTGGATTCTCATTAGATCCTCCTTTTATGCCAGATGTTGAATTTAATTTTTTTAAATGCATGCAAATGAGACAAATCTTCTCCAGTTGATATGAACAGGCTGGATCGTGCTCCGCTGGTGAAGTGAATAAGTCAACATGCATATTTCATTTAACCATTTGAAATATTAAAAACACAGCTAGGGAAGAATCCATGATATGATCAACAGCTATAGAACAGCTACTGCACGGACTGAGTTTTGTCAGCGATTGTTTTCTGCGTCAAATATTTAAACAAAGTCCTCAAAATACTCAGAAAATGTAAATATGCGCGTCTGTAATTCCACAACAACTGTGCAGAATCCATCTGCTGAGGAAGAGCTGAAAGCTCCAGAACAGCTACTAAATAAAACTTGTTTTGTTGAATGATTTTTCACTTTAGCTTAGGAGAAGTCTGATGGGATACTGTCAGTAGATTATAGGGAAGGATAGATTTCATGAGCCCTGCAGCACTTAATCGCACATGATTGTTAAACACTTGATTATAATCAAGATAATTATGGATGAACTGAATATCAAGTCCCATGAATAGGCCGCCATGGAAAGATATTGGTGTGAAACAAGTACCAAATGAGATTTAAATGAGAATGCTAATCAAATATCTAAGAGGGCTGTCTTCATAAGGCACAGAGTGCTTAAAAACGCCTTATTTTCTCTCTAATTAAAATGTATATGCATGTGCCTGCGCTGTAAGGTCTACTGCTCTAATCCTAAATAAAACTAAATGAGTTGAGATGGTTCTTTGCAAATGATGACAATGAAGTTTCTAGAAATAAAATTTTGGAACCCAGGGATCACAAATTTCAGCCTACAGTGGACAAAAAACACTGTAAATCTGTTCAGAGCACAACAGCAGCTCTTCTCTCATTCTTTGGATCATGAATTTGCAGTATATATTTAGCGCGCAAAGAAATGCATGTGTACGCAGCTCCTGAGATGGATCCCATGTGATCCTTCAACACTTCCTGTTTGCAAAACGAGAATCAATCAAAAGCAAGTCTAGACATGATGAATAGCAGCCCCAAGAAACAAGCGATTTAATCAGTGTCACAGAGACGCAGGTTGAAGCTGGGTGTCAGGCTACAACCGGAGACAGAGGCCCCCTCGAGGTTAATCTGAACTTTCAAAGAAATCCAATTAAAATGGTGGTACTAAAGAGACAAACACTTGCAGGGCATCTTTTGTGTAACACTGCTTCTGTACAAGAGAAAATAGGATATTTTCTCACCACGACACCTGGGGAAATAGGGCCCAGTCGCCACGGCTGTTATAAAAGTCAGCGTTTCCTTTTGTGTGGTGGAAATATGGAATCTGCAATGACACAAAGACCCTTTGTTTATCTGCTCAGTTTGTTTTCCTGGGGTCACATTGCCATCTTCCTCTTGCAGCGACAGAAAGGAACAGATAGGACCACAGTAGCATCCACAATGGAACTGAAACACAATTGGACCTGGGTTCTTCTGAGTATATCCCAAATATTCACACTGTGAAAAATTATAAACCTCCAGAATGTTTTCTTTTATCTTTTAACACTTTTCATGCAGCCACCTTGCGCTTATTGAACAATATATGTATGAAGAGCTTTGCTCCAAATTGAAACATCCATGTTTTGACAAAAACAGCACACTAGGTGCTGTTTAGCAAATCAAGCAGTGCTGATGTACTTGAAGGCTCTGCACACCCACACAGGTGTTTTCATTCATCAAGACTGATTAGACCTCAGCTAAGACTGAGCAGAGCTGTGCTGGGTATGGCATGAGGTCACCACACTTATAGGAAGGATACAGGTGTAATGTTGTGGTCAGTGTGTGTCTGGATGCAGGAGACACGCACAGAATTAGCCATGTCAACCGCAAGAGCTAGCTCGGCTAACAGGCTAACAATAGCACAAGCCTCTTATTGCCATTAGCCTCTGTCATTGTGCTTGCACTCTGTGCAGCCCAGCACATCCCTCCTTCTCTGATGCTTACATATCTTAACATACAATTATATAAACAACAGTATGAACAATATCATCTAAATGCAAAGTCAGTCCCACCCTCTGGGAGAACCTTGTGAACCAAGTTTGAACTCTGCATGAAGTAAACCAGACAGGGGCTGATTCCTGGCTCCAGTTCTCAGAAAAATGAGTGCAAATTTCATTCATGGTGGAACAAAACTAAGAGGAGAATGCGGGAGATGTCAATCAAACACAGGCTGCACATCCCACACAGTTCTGACAAGAGGTCCAATTAGCAAAAGTAAGTGACAACACCTGTGTGGGCGGACCAGGGCTGTGTGGGACCTTTTAATGATCAAGCCTCTAATAAATCAATAAGCTGATTCATCCAGTCAAACACATTAAAAGAATACAACAAACCATGTTGTCGCACTTCTGCTGTCACAGACAAGCAGAACATTTGTTGTAAGATGTTGTGCGACAGCTGTGCAACTCTCAACGTGGCTGCCAGATAGTTTGCTGTTATATGAGGGTAGCAACAGGTGCTAATGGTGGGTGTGTTGGTGGATCTCTGTTGGTTGTTCCGTTGTTTCTGAATTGGATTATTTTATGAAGAAAACGGCATTGAAACAGTTTGACAGCATTCCTCTAATTTGCCAGTTTTGCTGGAAAACATTGCAGGGATTTGTCTTTTTTTTTTTACCTATTGAAAACATTGAGGATGAATTGATGAGGTTGAATTTCCTGGAATTGAAGTGTGACACAAGTCCTGATGTTTTTGTGCTCTTTGATGTTCCCTGTGGTTTTATGGGGACTGTAAGTGCCATGTCTTCCCTTTTTCCATTCCCCAATTATAACCCCTCTCACTGCTCCTTTTCACCACTTTGTTGGCAGTTCAGCAAGTGGAGCATATCCGCTCTTACACCCACCCCCACCCCCACCCCGCACATGCTCGGCTCACATGTAGCATGGCAGCGCACTTAATAATTTGGTACAATGCTCACCCGGTCTACCTCAACCTCCCAGTTCCTATTTTTAGGTCAAATTTGAACAGCGACAGTCTGCTGAGATAATGCATGTTTCATGTGCAGTAACCTTAATTTAATGCATCCAACCAATCTCAAGCAGTTTCTGACTTACTGGCTTAACGAGCAGTCTAGTCTGCACCTCTTAATAATACTCTGCTATGAAAGGGGGTGTCGCCACTAAACCACCGCTTTGAGTTTGTTTTTTATTAAAGACACAATACCCTTTTTTGAGCATTATCGGGTCCTAATAAAGCACAAACCTGAGGTGTGATGTCAGGTTCACTTCCACTACTAGCTAACTCCTAGCATGCTGTAGCTTTGTGAACAGTGACTGTGGGAGACTTAATGCCCCTATCATCTCCATTTCATCTGCTCTATCATTTCTGGATCCAAAAATCCACCCATATCCCCAGAAAATCCTCCTGAATATCAGAACTGCCATCTTTTCCACCTTTGTCAGTCGATTCTTCCCAGAGCTAAACATCCATATGGTGTCACAGATAAGGAGTATGGCAAAAAAATAAAAAAAATAAAAGAATCCCGCTGTCCCATTTTCATCTCCGACCGGAAAAGTTAAGAGTGTTCGCTAATTGTGAGCAGACTTGGCCTAGTTTATAATAAGATATCTGTCTGTTCACGCTTCAGAAAGTAGCACATTACTAAAATCAGGTAATTTCAGATTTAGGTTGTACCAAAACTTTGGTGTTCTTAACTTTTTAATGATTCAGCTAATGAGTTTTTTTTCCAACTGATGTAGAGCTCTCTGGAGATGTGCTGTGCATCGAGAGGAGGACTTAATACTAAGATGCCCCACAGTGTACAAATGAAATACCGTACTTGAGTGTTGAAACTTGGTAAACCATTTAATGCAGAGCTATTTCCACTTAGACTGTTTAAAGTAATTGGGAATCTGCGTTTTAAGCACATATATCTCTTAGAATATGGTGCATTGGCAAGGATCTCAAATTAAATGACCTTCTCTTTAAGCTACTGACTTCAAATAAATATCATGAGTTGCCCAGTGCTTCTTAAACAAAAGCCAGTATTTCAAGTTCAAAGCCGCCCATTTGCTTGAAGCAGAACAGGGCCTCTCTGCATAAATCTTGGCCCATCTCTTGACAGCGGAACAAATGAGTGTCTTAAATTAAATTTGAGACAATTAGGCTGCCTGCTATATGTAATTGGTTTTCTGGATGGATCAAACAGTCACAACTCAGGCTTGGATGAGAGGAAATGTGGGCGGATTAAGAGATGCAACAAAGGAACTTGTGCTGAGGAGTCCCAGATGTTTCATCAAACAGTTTGGTAATAAGATATCACAGTGTTTCCACTGGGACTCAGAACAGTATCTCAAACCTCCTTTTCTCTTTTCCCCTCTTTGCTGCATGGCCAACGCCTTGATAGCCATAGAGAACGTGATTTCCTTTACACCACTCTCTGCCGCGGCTGCTTTGGAGTCAAACATTCAGATGTCAGGCTCAGAGCATTACCCTCTGTTATCACATTTCTATAGATGACTGGCGGTTCAATTTTGCAGCTCAGCAGAGCTTAATCCAAACGAGCACTTTCTGGGAAGTAAGGCTGCAGATTTATCCCGGCGAAATGTGCTGTAATATTTAGTGCGTCATGTTTGAAAGTAATAAGACCATGCAGAGGTAAAGACCCAGACGCAGCCTGTGATGCCATTCTACACACTCAGCCTGTTTAAAGAACAGTTTTAGGAGGGGCAGTAACCCGCTACGCTTAGATACTTGACCACTAAAGCTGATTCTGATGAAGGCAGAAACCACCATAGGGCCAGTGGAGAGAATAATGCTCCAACAATATTGGATTTAAGAGTTGGTGCTCTGAATTGGATCCCCACAAACAAACAACTCATATTCTGAGGCGCGATGTCTGAATGTGAACCACACCTGGCATCATGGTGAGAACGCTGGTTGATGAAATGTAAGATGACGTCTTTTATTGCAGACAGGAGAAGCAGCACATCAGAACAGTATGGGAGTGACAGCTTCCCTTAAGGAAACGTTTTTGAAGCACAACAGTATTTATAGACAGAGCAAAACATCCTGTTTATTCCCGCCGATCCCTTACGGAGGAACATGCAATATTCATACAACATCCTCTATTTGAGGAGGAAGTTTTATATATAATGCAGGGCTGCATGGGATTAGACGGTGAGGGGGTTGTGTGGCTTCTCATCATCATATGCCAGCTAGCACATCAGACTCAGAGGAGAAATGCACACTAATTGAGGTCAGGAGAGCTCTTTAACCGAACTTTTTTTAATCCTTTTCAGCCCATTTGTCTGCTCCTTTTAACACGGTGAAATGGAGGAATGTCCCCTTGGAGTCCTGTGCTGAAATTAAATGCCTATACGTCAGACCTCTTGCCACCGAGAGGTCTGTCGCTGATACGAGAGGGGAAGGTCTCTAGGCTACTTTATTCATTTAACGGACCTATTATAGCCTCATCTGAGCCGCGGCGGCTGCTGCGATCTCGTGTCAGTGGAGTTGTCAATCAGAGTCTCCCCAGGACGCTGTGATACCTGTGGTGGACTTGAAGCTGAACAGTGGAGAAAGAGCGCAGTGTGATGACGGTCAAATAGCAGTCTGATGGATTTGAAACATGTACCTCTCATTTGCATATAATAATAATATGCAAAACAGAGGAGAATCTGTGCCTATCAGTTTGAAGCATATGGTGAGCCCATTGGTTGTATTTTGTTGAGAAAATAAACAAAACCTTTGCAGGGTGGCTGCCCATCTCTGAGTATTGGTTTTGCAGAATGGAAATTCAGCACTGCTGGTCATGCACCGCTAGCAACACTGTACATTTCCATCTACAGCTGAGACCCTCTCACACTGCTCCCACATACAAAGCCAGACGGATGCTGCTTTTGTTGTCCTCGTGTGCAGTCTGTTGTCTCGAGACTCCAGCCTGAAGTTAAAGGACACTTTAGTTGTACACGTTTCTCAGAGTCAGAGCTTCCCTTAAAACAGAAACGATCTCATTGACAAAAGCAGACGTCAATGTTTGGTTAAAGCACGTCTGCAGAAGAAGAAATAACATTAAAATGTTCAGATCATTGGCGATAAGACAAACATTTGCTCATTTCAAAACACTTAGTCGTCTTTGGTCTGGTATGACCGGCAGCTTACAGTGGCAAACTTTCTAGATCTATCTAGAGTCTGTTTTCTGACTCTACTGTTCCACTGTGGTTAACATTTATCGTTATGCAATTTGCATCGTGGCCACAGTGACTGCTGAGTGATATTGTAGTTTCCGTGCAGTAATAGTTCATTAGAAAAACACCACACTAAGCCATTTGCAATTGTTAAGGCCTCTGAATGTTATCCAGGGGTTTGCAGACACATCCAGCCTCAACATTGTGTTTGGTGAGTGGATTGAGTGCAGCTATTTTAACGTAGATGGCCAAAATCCAACTAAATACTGTAATCTAGATAACAGCCTGTACTTACTCAGTTTGAGGCCGGAGTGCTATGATTCATAACATTTGCCTCTTCCTCTCAAATCACTCGTGCATTTCTTCAGGCTCCACACAGGCTGCATATCTTTTGCTTCCCGATCTGTAGCTTTGCAACGTGATGCAAAGCGGCGTCTGATAAATGTTCAGTCTGTTCAGAAATGCTTTAAAGCAGCGTTACTCATTTAACCGCAGTTAAATGGCTTTTAGGTCAATCAATGGAGTGATTTCTGAAAAACATTTTAATCAGACGTCAGATCAGCATTGCGATCAATATGTCATCAGTAATCTTTTCCGCATCTTTGGGGTCTCTGTCATCCATTCTGAGTGTGATACAGCAGGTCTTTACCAAATTACCATGTGACATATCAGGAATCAAAACAGCCAGATGGTCACTGATAACAGGAGCTCTGTCCATGTTCTCATGAAGGAAAATATCTCCATCCACCCTCGAGAAAAAAAAAAAAATCCTTCCTCCAGATTCCAGTTCCAGTCTGTGCACACTAGCTGGTTTATGGGTCCAGTGCCCAGTGGAGAGCAGTTAATTGACATTGACTGTTGCATGTCTACAGGACACCAATAGAGCCGTGGCTCCCCTGCAGCCTGAGCACTGCTGAGAGAGCACAAAGGCAGCTCGGTCTGAAAAGGCTACCTCAGAGCATGAATGCTAATGGAATTGATTTATACCTCCATTTCCTGCAGGGAGACTTGTGGACTTTTATTGCCAAGGAGGAGCCAAGACCCTCATCTGTGCTCAACAGCCTGAAGTGGCGGAAAAGCAGCTGCACAGTCCGGCCCGCAGAGGCTCTGCAGCTCTGTCACAAACTGAGCAACTGGGTCTGGTGCCATTATGGAGCTCAACCACAGAAATGGCTGTGTGAATATAATGACCTACGGATAGACTGGAAGACCAGCAAAATGTTGGGTGAATTCCAGCCTATTCACCACATTCTGGTTAATAGGCTGGTCAGTTTGATCTGTTTCCTTGGCAAAGAAATATCAGACCAACAACTGGCTTTTCCTACCTTAGCCAAGTGATTTTAGTTTCATACCCATAACCACATCTTAAATAAACTGAAGCTGCTATGCACGTATCCTAAAGCAATAATCAATTCAACACGTGTTAGCACTGAACGTTTGAAAACCGATGAATGGGGTGTCTAAGTCGTGGAGCTGCAGCGTGTTTCCTAGCAGGCCAGAACGGCTGTAAGTCTGACGTCTTTGACTTGAGGTCTTGTTTATAGCTTCATTTGCTGTTGTGGAACACCTTGTGTTGCCCAGAATTAGCTTAGAACTAACACCAGGAGATTTATGGCTTTTCATTCAGGGAATACAAGGAGATTGTACTTTACAGTTAAACTTAATACTACTGCTATTGCCTCTAGTATGGCGGCATGCTAATAATAAGAGGCTGTCTCTGGGCTGGGGTTATCTCTATGAGGAGCTGGCAGAGCATAAATCACTCAACATCTGTTGCAACAGACAGTGAGAAAGATTTTGTTACCCCCTGCTCTGTAAACCACATGTGCCTACTGAGGCATGATAGCACACCACCAAGTTGTCTGATGTCTCAAGTGAAAGAAAATACTTATTTATGCACTAACTGAACCACAAAATAAATGAATGTGTTCAATTATTCATTAAAAAAAACAAGTAGTGCCTCTTTTGTAAAAACACAGCTGCAGTGCCGTAAGACGTGACATGACAGGTAACCTTTGAAAGGGAAATTTCCTGATATATGAGTGGAAGGTAAATAAAATGACGAGCGTTGCACTGTGTCTGCTGAGAGGTGATGCCAGCAACCTTTTGAAAGAACCTCATTTAAAATCCAAACAAAAACTCAAGCAAGCAATACGCCGAAAATGTCAAAGCATCATAATCAATTAATTTCGTTTTAATGCCGGCCTCCCTTTTTTTGTGCTGGAATGAAACCCAACTCTGAAGTCGTTGCCAGCCCTAATCCTTTCTCGGCGTGCCTCCATTATCTTTTCAGTGGAATTTTTTGATGTAAAAGGTTTGCTGATGCCGATATCACAGAGCCACTTATGACAAACACACTGCTAAGAGAGAGATGCTGTTTGCATTGTTTTGATGTCCCTGCGGGGTTTTCGAGAAGCCCTCCAATCACGATTTGAACAACACAGTGCATTCTGTTTACAGCCCTTTTCGCTTTTATTGAAGAGATGTTGAAATTCCTTCGAGAAAAAATAAATCGTAAAAAAAATGCATAACAGCCATGTTGAGATGAAAAACAGGATTGACTGACAGAAACAGTAACATGTGATATACATTGAAGGTCTTTGCACATTTACTTCCTACACGAATGCCATGCAATGGGATATGAACCATGACTGCAGGTCACGTCTCAGTCTCACAAGTCAGGCATGATGCCGCCTCCCAAACCTGAAATACACTGTACGTCACTGCCACTGCTTCCATGTACTGTTATTAATTTTACACAGGAGCAGTCGCCAAAGGCCTGCCGCAGGACTGTTTGAATGCAGAAACACAAGACGATGAAAAATTATATGAAATCACTTTATTCTCAGAGTGTGCGGTGATTCCATTTTTGCAGGAAAGTTACAGACTGAAATATCTGTCTAAAATGGCATGCAGTGAGGCTAACAGGTGGAGCTTTGAACACAGAGGAGACACAAAACGATTTTATCAACGACCTTGCCTACATCGCACACCATAAGCATGCATACATTTTGTCAACAAATAGGGAGATAGAGAGGGAGGGAGAGAAGGAGGGAGAAGGGTGAGAAGATTTCGCAGTACAAAAGAATACACCAAATTAACTTTTTTTGTTGTTGTTTTTGTGTTTTTTTCAAAATACCAACCACCAGAGGACGGAAACAGGACCGGCTACAGACGAGAAAGAAAAAAAAAAATACTGCACGAGAGTAAGCATCTTCTCAACACGTACAGAACAGAGAAAGACAGATGCAAGGAGAGAGAAACATCAGACAGTTACATTCAAGTCACATCAAAGGAGTATTTTTTAACGTGGAATAACTTCAGGCAGTTTCTTTATAATATCAATGGCTGTATGAGCGGCACAAATGAGCGACTTCCAAGTGAACGCTGAAGTCTACTGGACGGCTAAATATTGATTACGCATGACTTGGGCAGTTTGTTTGGGCAGTGGTCTATAAGCCATTTAGAGCGCAATCAATTGGCATTGACAAGATGATGATGAATGAGGTTATGATGGCGTTGATGGACGACATGCTGATCTGATTTCAGAGCACGCCAGTTTGGAAAAGACTCACTGGTAGCCTGAAGAACTACACACATGCTGACGTTTGCTAAGGTTTTGTTGCTGGGAAAGTCGTATGCATGGGTTGACTGGGCAGTAATTGTAGCTTTCTGGAATATTTGTGGGCCAAACAAGATATACGTGATTCATCATTAATGTAGGTGTAGTTTTGCTAGGCCCCTGGCAAACAAATTGTTTCTTTTTTAGCAGAGAAGGCTAATTACGCTAAGAGAAGGCTAGTTATGGTTTAAACTTCTATTAAAACTTAAAGCAAGAATACCTGAGAATTTCAAAATAAAGAAGACATGCAGTAAATCAATAGAATGAAACTTCTTGTCTAAGTCTACAACTACCAGCACTATTCTTTGGTTTGATTGGATAACTGCTCTGATGATGGGTTTGAGTTGTTGATGCATGGTCGTTACTGTAAACATTGGTTGCTAACTAAATGCTAACACACTGTTTGAACGGAGGCTGGCAAAGGCAGTTTACAAGTACAGTAAAATCACAGAAAGTTCGATAAATATGCTCTACAGGTGACCTTACCACAATGCACCCGATGATTTTTTTTTAATATATTCAACATGATCACAGAGCTCACAAAGCGCCGATAAAAGGTACATTTCCCTCGTCTATGCCACAGGAACGCACAAGTTCAGAATTAGTTTCATTTCATGTTTAGCGAGCTTAATAGAAACGGTGGCCGTGTGACAAAAAAAGCGGGTTTAGAGAACCTTTTCACGCCTACAGCTACTGTGCGCATGTGAACCACAAAAACATTTTCTAACAAAGTTTTATCACAAGATTTAACTGATCTCTGCTAACAGCACATTTAGGCTTTCCCTTCAGCTTCAGGAGGGATTTTTTTCTCTGTACATGGCAGCTAAAACCACTCTGAATCTTCACGTATATTCGATTCACTCTGTGTCTATTGTCGGGTTATAACAACATCAAATCGATTTCATTGTGATGTACTTGTAGGCTAACGAAGGCATCGACTGAGGACTACTGTAAATATCCGAGTTCTAGTGTTACCAGCACAAATCTGGTGGAATGTCTGAAATATCTGGAATGTTTTAACAAGACACTGTGGAATGAAGGAGAAATTAAAGAAAAGGCATATGGAGAAACATTTACTTCTATCCCTTTGAATTTGTGCCATTACACTGACCGGCAGGACAGACTGGACTCTGGGAGCAGGTAAAGGTTTTGTGTGGTGCGGTCGTCCCTCATTATTTCATCTGAATCGTCGATGTCTGCCTTTGAATACCTGCCGTTTGCTTTGTGATTTGATCCTGGTTGTGCTCGTCATCCTGCAACATATGACTGAACGTTTTTCACGACACAGAACAAATCGTCCCACCTTCCCCCTTTCCTCTTTCTGAATCAAATATGTCTTCACTGTCACTATGCGGACACATCTGTGCCTTTAACATCGACTAACACATTAAGGAGTAAGTCTACACACACAACAATGAAGATTGTCTGTTATTGCTGATTTGGGACTTCACTCCCATCAGTTAAACCAACGGACACAGGACAACTTCATTTCGAACAATATATTGCACTATTGTCACTGTCTGTTCACATATAGTGTGTTCACAACATAGTTGTGTTTGTGAAGTTTCTTCTTTTTTATATATATATTAAAAAAAATGATGGAAATGTCAACAGAAATCTAAATGAACTAGCCTGGTCTAAAATGTGCACGTCGTACTGCAAAAGCAGAGCGAGCGACACGCAGAAACTGAACGTTCAGACCACAAACGTGAATTTACAGTAAGAATTTCATCTGACTGCTTCGAGACAAACTTCATGGATGCCGAACATTTAGAGTTTTCCCCATGGAAGAACGTTTTAGACACAAAGTCAATTATCGCCTGCTGTACATGGTGGGTGAGATGTCAATTAAATAAAAATGGAAAACCAGTTATTGCCTCAAATATCAATATATTTTGCTTCATCATAACAAATAAAATGGTTTCCATATGTGTTCTTCACTTCACAAAAGTTTACTGCATGCTTAAAAAATGGAAACAAAACCAAATAAACGTCTGATTTCCAATGAATTCCTTCACTTTCTGGGTTTACAGGTGTTGTTTTGACTCTACCATATTACACATTCACAATAAACCGATGCCAACATGAGGGACACTTTATGGGGTGAATCCTCACAACGGAGAACTAATAAAAATGCAATTATTTATATACACGGTATGTATCAAATATTAGCAAGAACATAACAGGAAAATTCAATCAAATTTTGATATGATTTGGATAATTTCTTAAACGTTAAAAATATGGCTTTTACTCTTAGTCATCTTGTTATATGTCACATTTCACTCTTATATAGTTCTCTTTTGTATAACCCGAGGCTATTTACAAACAAAAAGGGTGGATGATGGGTGACGTCTGGTCTTATTCTAAGTGCATGACATTTTGAAAACATGGCATAAGATTTGCCTTGAAGTAAAGATCTGTGGAGGTGTGACGTACTTTTAGAATAGAGTTATAATTACAGGTTTTCGAGAAAGATGCCCTGTATGAGACATTAAAAAGTACGTACCACCATCAGAGATCAGATTAAATCAAGGGCAAAGTCATGGCACGTTCAATTCCAGGAACACTTAGAAGTTGGGTTGAAGGGGTGGGCGGGTGGGGTGTGGGGGTGGAGAAAGGTACGGCATTAGTCTTGGTTATATGAATGCTGTAAGAAGTTAATCATATTTCACCCAAAACACTGTTACTTTTTATTGAACATATCCATGAGCGGGGTCGGGATGAATTTCATGACCGTATCCACGATGCTCTCCTCTTCCTCCTCGTCGCCGCAGCCAGTGGGAACCGCCTTCTTCGGACGGGTGAGGCTGCCCTCGGAGGCCTGCTCCATAGCAGCCGCTGCCTCGGCTTCCTTCTCCTCCTTCTTCTTGATGCCGTACTGCACAGGAAAGAGACAAGACAAACAGGCAGCGTTATTAATCCCCGTCCAGATGGGATTTATTTAAGGGTTGGTCTGAAGTTTGACTTACTCGTGAATAAGCACAAGATTATTGAGACCACTCTCATTTCTGTCCACTAGAAACTGGAGCTGGGAGGCAGTTCATTAGAAGAAAGCAAATAAGTGGATTTCCCAAAATGTGATGAACTCATCCTTTAAGCACTTTGCACAGACCTCACCTACAGTAAATTACGTCCAGTAATGAGCTCTGGTTTTGCTCCAACCGAGAAAATGCCCTTCTATATTTTGAACACGTATTAAAACAGTGTCTGTGAAGACTCATTCATCCAGGTCATGGTGCTAAGTGCTTTCCAAAGGCAACTGGACTTGCTCGAGGTTCTAGAAGACCTCTCACCCCTCAAGGCCTTTCATCCAAGAGACGTCTTCAGCTCTAACTGACTGGTGGGGAGTCCCAGGCATTTATCCTCCTGCAGGATTGTTCACACTTGGGAGTCAGTGAGGTCAGGTTATGAGTCACTGACCCACCCGACCATCATCATCAAGTCACCAGACTCAATCCTGCAGGAGGATAAATGCCCACCAGTCAGTAAAGCGAGTCCAGTTGCCTTCAGAAAGCACTTAACCAGCGCATGACTGTGTCATTATTACGCTGAAGTGTTCCTCTGCTCTGGCCCTAACCCTAACTGTTGCAGTTATTTCACAATTCAATGAGAAACTGTAAATGGATGTGGATATGAAGCACTATGACAAAAATGTGATTTCCTTGTACCTGAAACACCATATGATTTCTATGTTTAGAATAAAAGTGGGAACAACTTCTGCCCTCACTTCAAAATCAGCAGGGAAACCAATGAGCACTGCAGCGGACTTCAGAACGTGGCACTTTTTCCTCTAAAGATAGAGGCGCGTGAGGCGTGACACGATCATTTCATGCATTTGAGGTAAATTGGTTGAAAATGATTACTGCTCTTGCAAAGTAAGTCACATTTCTTCATTTGCATGAATTAGCTTCAGGCTGCTTCCTGGTGAAGTTTAAGCACAGTGTACTGCAGCTGTCTGAGTCCTGCATGAACAGCATTTACAATATCTGCAATTAGATGTGACGTTAGATCTGAACAGAAATTTGGGTTTTCATGCTTTTGCTCATGTGTTTGTGAAAGTACCTGGGAGTTTTAACTGCTGCTTTGTCTAAATTGACCTTCCTGGATATTTTATGTACCAATTACAGGATCTCAGTAGGTATAATGGACGCTAACGATTAGCTTACAAAACCCTGGGCCCCAACAGACTTCTATTAAATCAAGAGTGTGCTTAGAGGAGAAAGAGCACAACATCACTATTTAAAACATTAGAAGGAACAACAGCAGCTGGGAAATCTGTTTCACCAGCACCTTGATTGAAACTCAGCGATCTCTCTGTAATACAAAATAAAAAATACACCGATGAGGACCATGAGATGCAGTTGAAAGCTCTGGTGAGACTGTACTGTGGAGAGGTGTGGGGCTTTGTTTCCTGTGCTTTCTTTTTGGCAGAGGGTGGGCGTGGTTCTCCAGGTGTCTTGGGAGCTGGCTCCAACACAGCTGGGACTCATCACAATCAAGCACAGCTTAAAGACTGTGGACTGCAATGACTCGATTGTTTCCGCTGCTTAGTGGTATAGTTACAAAGACAATCAAGGGAAAATCAAGGCAGCGTCTCTGCCAGCATGCTGCAGCATGCAGCGTCTTGCCAGTCCACAACCGTCACCACCTAGTTCCACCTGTTCCTCGACCACCACCTGAGCTCTGTGCGCTCCAGCATATCCTTGAACTGCTCTCCACCTCAGTACCTCGTGCCTCACCAGCTATTCCCAGGATTCTCCAGCTAATAGTTTCCTCCATATCTGGAGTCTCCCTTCATTACCCATTCAATAAATTCCAACTTTACCCTTTCTCCCTGCCTGTGTGTCTGCTATTGAGTCCAAATCTTGCTGAAATATAACATTTGGAAACGCTCCAAAATGGATATTTTGATGATAAAGGGTTTTTGCACAATGACAACAACTTGAAACAAGTCTGGACAAGCTCAGACAATTCATCACTGATGCTCCATGTCAGTTTAAATGCTGCTTCCTGATTGAACTTGAAGCTTTTATTAAACTGAACAGCTGGAGACACAGGGTGATATGAATTCCAGTTTCAAGATAATGTCAAAACCAGTCTCTCTCTGTGTCTGTGTTACCTTAACTACATTTTGTGTGTGTGGTCCTTAAGCAAAATCAATACAGTTGCACTGCAAGGAAAAGGTTGCAGAGCACAGGAAGGTCAACAGGCTGAATGATGGTGGATCTTGAGGCAGAGATGCAGAAAATGAGCCAGACTCCTCCATGACCTCTTTGCTGCTCTCCCAGGTGCCCGTTAAGGTGATTCTAGACCAGTGAATATCTTAAAGGACAACTACTAGTGTCCATTTCCACAACGAAGATGTACACGGAGGGCAGGATGACTTTGTATTTTTAGACTGGAGCGCGAGCATTGGTGAGGGAACAACAAAGTCAGAAAGTATGCAAACACACTGCTTTTTTTGGCATTACTCAATAATGTGTTCTGTCACGAGTAAACCATTGTTTTTAATTCCTCCAAAGAAACAAGGAGACGTTCTCAAAGATGTGAGTGATGGCCTGAAGACTTAACATGATTTGTAAATGATAAAGAGATGAGTGTTTACAATGGAGGAGTTTCAAAGCCAAAGCAGATCGACAAATAATAGCAGCTGGTTTGACAGTTGCTTGTATTCTGGTCCAATATTTGACTCAACAGTGGATTTGAAGGATTCATCCTGCAGCCAGTGAGACCCTGGGGCTCCCTCTCCTCTAAGTTCTTCATCCCCTGTCGGCTAACAAGGTGCTCCAATGAGAAAAAAATGTTGCTATAGCATTAAGTCAATGTGGGGCAACAATCGATCAACAGGAAGCTGCAGCAAATAAAACGATCAGTGAAAGAGAGACGAGAGGGTCTGTCTAATACCTGGATAACTGCAGACCAGTTAACCCAATTACCATGACATGACTGCTTCTATCTTTCTGTTTATACTACAACTACACGTACATACGTACACATGCCGCTCAATTTCAAAGCAAATGTTAGCATGCTACAGACACTTACTCACGTCACTCTACGTGATCTTTACCTTTTCTTTACTTAAATCCAGTTTGTTGGCTTAATGTTGACTGTACACTGTTAAGTATTCCAGGAGGAACTGTGTTTCTCCAAATCCTCTATAAACTCATGCAAAATAGTTGCTTCTCAGAATTTAGACAAACAAAGCAGCCTGGTTAGCTGACTGTTGGAGGCACTTTTGCATAAGAATTGAGATGTGAAGTCATGCATCTTAGTTCAACACCAAAATGTTTCTCCCTTCCTTCCAGACAGAAAATAACATTGGTGAGATTGGTTCATGGATATCTCCTCTGCGTCTCCTTCTGCTCCCTTGTTTGCTCTCTGCCTTCCCTCCGTGCTCCTCCGTTTCACTCCCTTGCAATCCGTCTTCGTCGCTCTCCCTCTCTCGCTCTCAGGCTTGTTCCACAGTAACAAAGGCCTGTGTCAGTTGAAGTGAAGGCAGTCACGCTTACTCAGCCCCTCTCCACTCGCTATAATCAAACACTTTCCAAAGACATGCTGTCATATCGCTCCCTCCACTCTATTCCTTCACAATTGTTCCAAACCCAAAGAATTGCTGGGATGCAGTGGAGTGCAGAGCTGATCCTCAAACTCCAAAGATAGCTTTACAAGGGCTGCGCATGGAAAAGTTTTAACCGCTGCTTGAGAGCCCTCAAAGAGTGCTCAAGTCAAATATTCAGTGAAACATTAGCAATGTCAAGAGGAGTATTTGACTGCAAGCTGCAGACACTCTGATACCATCAATTAACAATTTATTACCTATGAATTAAGTATGAATTTTTCAAAGATGAGATGGCAAGACAAGAAAAGGGTCAGTAAGACATGAAAATACAGCCTACAGCACACCTGGATTTACAGACCTGTCCAGTCTGTAACCATTTAAAGCAAACTAAGTATATGAGAGAGGACAACGACCTAAACTGGGGTCCAAATTTTTCAGTATTTAGCATTAAGCAGAAGAAACAGTGTCTCCTGCCTGGTAAGTTCATATGCAACTATTATATCAACAGTAAGACATTGTCTCCAGAAAGACATGCTGCTGTCGAGCGTCTTTGCTAAACTGTAATTGAGTTCATCGCCATAATTTTGGGGAGCTGGAAGAAATGTAAACCATCCATCTGCATGACAGGATAAAACAAGATGTGCTAAAGGTGGAAAAATATGTCTACGTCTTCTCGTAATTTGGGTGAAATTCTGCTTTTGCTGAAAGAGTGGATATTCAAATGAACGTTTTCCAGAGATGTTTGATATAACGACATTGTCATTGATTAAAAAAGTAATCGAGGCAACACTCATGCTTCGGTATGGTCACACTTAAAAGAGCAAAAAGCAGGACGGGCTGAACACGATCAATCAGACGAATGCAGACTTTCAGAAAGTCTCCCGTGGCGTTGTGCTCGGTTTTTCACACGAGAAGTGACAGACGTCGCTGTGTGAAAAAAGAGAGAGAAGTTCAAATCCTGCTTACTTTCACACCTCTACACACCTGGCCAGCCGGGACTGGAAGTGGAAATGCTTGTCGGTTTGAGAAAGTCACACAGAGCTGACTGCGCTGAATCTGTCCGGCTCCAGGAGCTCATGCGTGCGCTGCTGTAGAGGTCGTGCAGCAGCTAACACAGAAGAACTGATCAGCTCTCAACTTTTCTGATGGAAATGTAGGCTGCGCCTCCGGGGGGGCAACAAGGGAGTGAACATTCCTGCAAACAAGAATCTTCCCTTCCTTCACTTGTTATCATTGCTCGGTGTATTGAGGTTTTTTTTTTCTTACCTTATCCCTGATGCCCTGCCGGATGTTTTCTCTCTCTGCTTCCATTTTTGCATATTTGGCCTTCCTCTCCTCCTCCTGTTGCCTCAGCGCTTCTTGCCTTTCTTCCTCTTTTTTCTGAGCATCAGGATCCTTCTCCTCCTCCCCACCAAGCATCTTGCCCATGTCTTTGGTGGCCCCTGTTATCGGTGGTGACAGAGAGAGAGAGAGAAAAGTGATTAATGAAACAAATGTCAAGCAGAAATCTTTTAACGAGACTCGAGCAATTGGTGGTAATTGCACATAATAGATCCCAGCTATCGGCTGTTGCTAAGCCTTTGATGTGAACTGCGGTACATCTAAAATTTGGATAACTCAATAGACATTGCTTCGTATTTGAGTCCTCTTCCAGGCCACTGAAAGAGCAGCTCAATGTGCCCTTGAATGAACCAAAGACAAAAGTGTTTGACAATAGAGGGAACAAGAGGTGAACGCCACGAACAAGAGCCTGAGATAAAAGGCACTGAAATAAATTATTAGCAATTCCCTTGATTGTCTTTGTGCTGCTCCCCGTGGGCTTTGCTATCTCCAGCAGGAATTTACATCCTCATGCAAAGCGTCCACTTGGACTGTGGGTCAAGACCTGAGAACAAAAGGCTTGGAGTGCCATTTGAGAGGATCACAATGAACAGACACCGGGACTCACTCTGCTACTGATCCCATCTCCTGTCTGTCCTTGTTAGATATGCAAAACAAGAGATCAAGCATGTCGTTGAAGGACGTTTATTATTATATCCTCTGTTTATTACAGCTTTCCTCTGGATGTTGTTGACTGTTGCTTCCTCTGGATCGAAGCACCAGATCACATTTTAAATGTAAATGTAATGGCTTTTATTAAGGGAGAGTCTAGAAAGATGCTGAAAAACAGTTTTGATTAAGTTCTCTTCTGTCTGGCTTAGCTGTCTCAGGCACGGACACCTCGCTGTATCTTGACTTCTTCTTTAGTCTGTGTGGAGAATGTGGTGAGAGCTATGGGCATCAGATAACACACTTCATATGTCATTATACGGCTCTGCATCCATAGCAATTACATTCATATTGAACGGTTCTGTACTTTGCATCCACTGCTGACCCAGGAACAAGTCTTTAAGGCAGGGAAGTGGAGAGTAAAGGGGTGACGGTTGTGGTGGTGGATGGCTGTGCAGCCCATATTCCCTGGTCTTAACCTCAGAGTTGCCTCACCTGAACCATCCATAATGTGCCACAGCTACAATCGGCATACTGTAGCAAACATTGCAGATGCAGAAAGAAAGAATTAGAAAATGTTGGCAGTGATGAGAAACGTGTGCTGGTGTAAACACTGTTGGAGCTGCCAGGACTCCGATGCTGCCATTCATTGTTGTATAACATGAAAACACCCTCCACAGAGACAGATAAGTCCTTCACAGTACACATTTTGTTTTGTCAGTTCCTGTTCTGATGCCATTTCTTTGTGCTTCAGCAAAGTGTTTTCACAAGTGTGATGCATCCCTGTCCGTTACAGACTCAGGAACGACAGCAAGCCTCCCAGAAAACAGGCCTTCGCGTCACAGTTTCCCGGTCTCAAAATAAACGGTGTATTACCCTCTTCTTAAACAATATCTGCACAATAACCGCCTTTCTCCATTTTGTTTCATGTGTTGCAGCGCTCTTACCATAATTTAGCCTCATTACACTCTGAACAGCAAGAACATTGTCGCATTTGCTGCTTAAGAAAATCCCTTAAAAACAAATGCTGGTATTATCGTCTTAACTACAACAACTCCAAAGGCCATAGATCTAATCAGGAAGTTGCACAGACTAATCTTGAGTGCCATCCTGCGTGTTGAGCTGCTCCTGCCGTGCTTTGTTCTCACTCCTGAGGCATTAGCTTCTCTTTCCAGCTCAGCGGCTGGAAACAAGCCAGTGCCCACGGTGGCCTGACGAACCCTGAACTCACGACTCTGTCCTCACTTCCAACTCTCAGGAAAGAAATTGATTTTAACAAGAACTGGACTTCCTGGACCATACTGGGCAAATCTGAAATAAGTCTGGCTCTCGCCCTGCTGCGAGTCCGGCACATTTCCTTTTGCTATTAGCGCCTCTGTCTGCACCCAAGGTCTGCGCTCGCCTGCGATCCCGAGCCTCGCAGGCTCTCTGGAGGAACGACTCAAAGACACAGCCATCTGCTTCAGCCGTGAAATTGATGAGACAGCGGTGACCTTGAGGTTCTTGGCTGCAGTCCGAACTTGCCGTGTTGACGGACCAGGACAAGCCCCGGTCCTTGGTCATATGGAGCGGGGTGACTGCTGATTAATAAACAGACATGTTGATGTTTCTTGTTTTGTCATTAACTCCTTCATGTGCTGAACACATGACATGCTGACATGCTAAGAATGCATTATGGCTGCTACACAGAGGCAGTTTCATGTCAGTGTGACGTGTCAAATATACAGTGACACAGTCTGGAATCAGTGGCTTTACTGCATAAATCAAAAGACTACATGTTTGGTTTCTCCTAACAAATCAGCCTCCCGACCACACACTGACTCAAACACTTGTCATCAGCCTTTTGTGTGCTACAAAGGATCAAATTAAGACATAAAGTCATCAGATATATTAGACAAGAAAACCAATTTTTTTCATTCATGACGTTGGAAAATAATTGCACTTTCAAGATTTTCTGGAGCTTTAAACCAAACGTTATAACCAAACTTAAAACAAAGACATGATAATGGTTCCACTTCACCTTCAAATCACTGTTTTGTTTGTGGAAGTTTTAAGTAGAAACAAAAGCACACAAAATCAGAAATTGAAAAACCAAGCATCTAATGATACGCATACACCTCTCTAAGCCCCGCCTTGAGAAAATTGTCTGGAAATGGTTGGTGGGATGGAGATTTGCTTTCTCCTGATTGGTTTCTCTTCAAAATGAAAGTATCAGAGGGGGGGTCGCCAGTTTCTGAGACTCTCACCGAGCAGCTTGTTAAATTTCAGCCTCTAAACGCTGTGCTCTATTTTTATTATTTATCAATAATTGATGAAGTTACTGCACCTTCTGTGAATAAAAAATGAAGAAAGTCTACATTTAAACTATTTTCTTCACCTTAAGGTGTAGAAAAATTCATGTTGACTTGTGAAACTGGAGGCCTCATATCAACCATGATCAGTCTCATCTCCATACACACTTCATAGAAGCTGCAGTAGCTACTGATACATCAGAGAGGCTGTTTCCGTCATACATTTTGTACCTCGCAGAGTTACTC
Source organism: Chaetodon trifasciatus (assembly GCA_037975065.1). Lineage (NCBI taxonomy): Eukaryota > Metazoa > Chordata > Actinopteri > Chaetodontiformes > Chaetodontidae > Chaetodon > Chaetodon trifasciatus. Next base: position 2,401,216 of record JBBMOE010000036.1, on the reverse strand, counting down.
TCTTGCAGTACCACACAGACGACTATGTGTTAAAGATTCAGTCTGTGCCTGTGCTTCGCCGCAGGCCAAACTGAACTGCTGAACGGGACTGTAAAGTTTCCTCTCTGGCTTTGTTGCTGGTAGCTTGAGGAGATTTCACAAATCTTGTGTGCATAGCGATCTTTACAGAAGCTGAGTAGACTCTGATGCAGAGTATCCCTCATCACTCCAGGGATAGTATATTCTTCTTTGGCTACGCTGAACAGAGAAACGTTTGAAATTAAAACTTGCTCAACTTTAGAGTCTGCAGATTCAAATTAAAAATAGCACGACATGCTTTACATCTTGTTTGAGCTTCGGCTTTTTTTAGCTGTATCTTTCCACTTTCTTGTCATCATGACCTATTCTCACCCACTCATTAGCACTGACACTGAAATGTTAATTTGTGCAAGTAAAGTCTATAAAATTGGGATACAATATGGATATAATGCAGTATTTTTAACCTTGGAGTACCTCAATCTGACAACTATGGTCATAATACTTGGAAAATGTGTCAAATTGTGTTTAATCTGGTCTAGATTGTCTGGTTTCACTGTAATTACAATTATATTCTTATTCACAATCAAAGGTTTTACCCTTCTTTAGGTCTTTCTGAGGTTTAAAATGTTAAGTGAAACTTTTGCAGGGACCAAACCTATTTAACCTAATCCTGGTTTCTACATGTTCCTGGTCCAGTGTGCAGGTCCTGTGTAGTTCACAAGTTTGGCAAATCATATAACCTTCTGTATAAATTAGCTGTAATATCAGACACCTCTTATCTCGGGTCCACTGCTGATCATTGTTACGTCTTTGCTATGATTGCATTTCACATGTTGCATTGCCTCTCCCAAACCTCCACATGACTAATCTCGCTGCTCAGGGCTAATTAGCTCGTCTGATTGTGACAAAGTTGCTGTGTAGCGGCGTGAGACAGTTGTCATTCCCAAAAGCCTTGGTGTCATCAAACGCTGCCAGCTGTGGAGTCTGGGAACCGTAAGCGAAGCGAGAAAGCTCCAACGGAAGAGCTGAGGGCCTCGGCTATGGTTGGAAAAACTCTGAAACATGGACTGAAGTGCTTAATTAGAAAGCATGATGAATAACTCATCCCTCAACACAATGCTCGAGCTAGACAAGGCCACTTTGTGACTGCTTAAAAGACAACTGTAAATAAAGTTGTGTTTATGATCATTGAGTATAGTACAAAAGTATGTGGAGCTCAAAAGTCTAATACACCATCAAATTTCATAATCTGGCTACAATTCAATTAATTTAACCTGCAGGATCATGTACGTATGCATCAACTTACATCATAAACCATCCAGCAGTCGAGACATTTCACTCTGAACTGCAAATGTCAACCTGCTGGTAGGTCAGAGGATCACCAGAATCATGAGGACTCTTCTTCTGGGCTCCGTGCACACGTGTACAAATGGCAATCCATCCCATAGGTATTGAGCATCTGCACGGTGGCTCTGTGGTTTGCACTGTCAGTTCCCAGAGTTTGCATGTTTTCCCCGTGTTTGCATCAACTTCTCCCACCATCAAAAACATGTATGGTGGGTTAATTCTCCAGTCAGTGGCCTTGGCCAAGGAAATGGTTTTCAGCTGGAGCCCAGACAAACAACGCCATCCCCTCAGCCACACTGCTGGAGTGATAAAATCCAAGTCTTTGCATTACTCCACAGTACAAACCTAACCTGTTTAGTGACATCTCATCCCATGAGCGTGCAGAGCTAGTCCGCCATGCTAACTCATTACTGCTTTAATGGGACTTTTTAGGGCAGCTGAGGCCTGAGGGCTAATTTTAAATTAAGAGAAGGCTCCTCTGCTTGGTGAGAAGAGGAGAAATCAGGGAGACGTTTGGAAGTTAGGATAGGTGGATTAGACTGTGAAAACATGAGGAGAAGGAAAAGTACCTGTGGTGCTCGGTGTGTGTGTGTGTGTGGATGATGGTCTGCTGGGTGTTCAAGAATGAGAACAAAATGTACAGCTCTTGATTCTCTCCATGGATCTGTGCTGCGTGATGTGTGTGTGTGTGTGTGTCACAGTAAGTGTGTGCAGTCGCTGTGGGCTCTCAGAGTCTAATCGAGTGTGTGTCCTCCAGGTGCATTTGGCCTCCAAGAGCGTCTCCACTTCTGCGTGCGTGTGTGTGTGTGCATGAGTTGCATGTTTCGTGCTGAAGGATGGGTGAAGCCATATGAGAAGAGTCCCCTGTGGGGCCCAAAGGCACACGAAGAAGGACGGTGAGAGAAAAAGAAGGAGAGAGGGCTGAGAGTGAAGACAGACAAACACAAGGACGGAGAACGAAGGTTAAGAAGCACGAGGGTGAGATTATCTTCACTACAGAGCAGCAAATTAGAGAGATCAATGGAGGGAATGATCGTGCATAAGTAAGAAAAAAGAGAGTGACAGACTGAAAGTAAAAAATCTGGGGCAGATGAAAGAGCCGACAGTGATATAGAAAACACTGATGAAGAGCACTAGAGAAGAAAAGAGAGCGAGGAGTATTTAGGAAAGCGAAAAGAGGAATAATGGCTGGAAGGAAAGAGCCGTGAAGGGAGGAACAAAGCAGAGAGAGCGAAAATGGTGTTGAGTGAATGACAATCGCGGAAGCCATATGAGGGGAAAATTGAGAGTGAGAGAGAGAAGGTATGAGGAAATTATGAGATAGAGAAAAAGAAGGCAAACGTTTTGTGAGAACCAGAGAGAAAACGGGAGATACTGCAGAAAAAAAGTGATGGAGCAACAGAGAGGAAACAGCAGGACCTGCTCAAGGACTCTGTGTTCCTGCTCTCCCATCTGTCACCAGTCCTCAGCAGTCCCACGGCTGTCGACCAGCAGGTCCCTACTCCAACCAACCCCCCCCCCCCCCCCCGGCCCACACTGGCCGTCCAGACCATCATCATCAGCCTCCTGCCCCGGGCTGGGTGGTCCCAGCGGAAAGACCACCAAGGGATCCGTACCACGAAGCAGAAACAACATGGCTGAGCAGGAAAAATTAGCTATGTTCCTCTGTCGTCCAGTGGCCTCCAAGATGTTTTAGCTTTCCAGGCTGTGTGATTTATTCTCATCAACCCTGTTAAAAGCAACAGCAGCAATCAGCTGTTTTAAGCAGACATGCTCTGATAAACCCACTACCTGCCAGGCGAAGTGGGCGACTGACTCCTGGAGAAAATGGGCCAAGGAGCCAGATGTTTGCCTCGAGCAGCCCTGTTTCCTACAAATTACGCTTATATACATTAATTAGCAGCAGCAAACACGCTTTGGAGGAGATGTAATACCGACTAAATTGCGTATTTTCTATTAACATAGTGACCAAAATGAAGATACTGAACAAACGTTTAGCAGTCTAGCGATGTGCTATCCACTCGTATTAATAGGAAGAAAACAACCAGACGAAGCCATTACATTCACTGTCATAGTGACGAGGATGTTACAAACAAATTAACGAATTATCTGAATGAGCTGAACATTTTTCAGCATGATGCACGCAGCACCGCCGGCCATGATCTCGCTCATGGTTTTCCTGGATTTGATGATCACGTGCAGAGGTAACACTGTGTTACTGAGGCAGAACAACCAATCAGGTATCAGTACGGGCGTTTAGAAAGCGACAAACACTCGTGTCCACGTCCACATCTCGACAACTCCCTTTTGAAGTCATGGCTGCATCGTGATGCTTTCACAGATCTGTGGCTGTGTTTCAACTCCTACACGAAGTTTTATCAATGTCAGACCTTGAAAAGATGAAAAAACCCTCTTTTGTTAGAGCAGCACTGAGTCACTTTTCACACTGTGCTGTCTGTGCCGGTCCTTGACAACTATTGACTTTATCAGGGAGACTGGTTTTGGTTTTTGGAACACAGTCGTCCTTGGAGAGCTATAACAACACTTTGGGTAAAAGTAGAGAAAACCCTGTTCAGAGCAGAAAATTGCTTGTGTATTGCCGGGAGTGACGGGCTGACCAGGGAGAGATTATTCATCGCTGAATGGTGCCAAGTTCAATCTCCTGTAAAGTGTCCTTGAGCAAGACATGGAGCCCTTTCCTTTTCATTGCCTTCATTCCCGCATTCATGTTGTTAAGAAGAGGCCTGCAGTGGTTTAACTGAGCCTTTCAAAATGTCCTTGAGCAGAAAAGTGAACTGCCTGAATGAAGTTATCCAAGTGGTGAAAATGAAAGCAAGCATGTTAACAAGAGGCTTTCCAGCATAGTTCCCTGTGTGTTGCCTTATTTCTTTTGCTAAATATTTGATAATCTTTGAAAAGACATCATATTCTTTGATGAGCAGTGGACACATACTTAACTTTTCATGTGTTAAAGGGACAATTCACCCCAAATTTTACCCATAGTGCTATTTATCCATATTGATGGTTTGGTGTCAGCTCTGAAACTATCATCTGTAGAGATGTCCACCATCTCTGGAACATAATGGAAGTAGATGGCAACCAGCTCGTGTTGCTCAAAGTGCCAAAAATACATGTGAAAAACTCAACAGGAATGTCTCTTTCCAGAAATTACCCTGTTTCATGCAGCTTGGAACTATTTTCTTTCTAGGCGAGTGCCTTCTAGTCCATTATATTTGAGAGGAGATAGACATCTCTGCAGCTGTTATCTGCAGAACTCGGCAACCCAGACCAAAACAATCTGGATAAATAGCACTGCAGGAAAGAGGAAAAACGCATTTTTGATTTTGGGGTAAATTGTTCATTTTTTTGTACCTGTTTGAGAGGATAAGGAACATCTAGTTGTGCAGCTTCTTTTGAATGTCGCCAATAGTCCAATGGTGCAAAACTGAGTGAGAACGTCAGTAGAAGAGGAACAAATATAGGAAGCACGTCAGTGGTTGAAGTATTTGGCAAAGCTGACAGAAACACAGAATGATTCTTCATGTGCTGCTGGTGAAATGGAAAGGCACCCCCGCAGCACACCACAGTAAATCTCTGGGGTTCATGGGAAATGGAGGCTTGAGGTGCATCAGTTCTCTGCTTTATCACCCGTTCGCAACCATTATCATCGCAAGACAGCCTCACAGAGTCTGGCCTTGTCGATGAGCGAGTAGGGACAGGCCCCATTTATCACCTCTGAGGTTGGCATCAAGGACGAGGCAAACCACCCGCACACACACACACACACACACACACGGAATGCAGGTCACCATAACACACATTTATGTATCACTATCAATCTGAGCAAATAAATCAAAATCTGAATTAGAGTTTATGATAAGAGGACTCAACATAACAGGAGCAATAAATCTTCCAGGAACTGTGTCTGATCAAGAAAGATACAAATTCCAGCAAGCTTTGTTAAAAAAAAAAAAAAATGTCAATCCCATGAAAGATTGCAACAAAAACTACAACACAGGTCAGAAATACACCAAAATGCAATCATTTCCTCGCTGGGGAAATGAAACACCACCGGGCCGACATCACTCTCGCCGTCACTTTCATCATGATGATCAGTGGCTCATTATATGATAACTGGCTTTGTATGGAATTTAGGTCTGATAGCTTCCTCTGGCTCTTCAGATAAGGACTATCCGTGGTGGAGCGTGCTCTAACAACCCACGACAGCTCGGGGTGGCAAGTTTGGTCGCGTGCCAGAGATCAGGGAGAGCAATCGCAGAACTTCATCAGCAATTACTCTGGAGTCACTGCAGTAATGAGTCATGGAGGTGACACTGCTGCAGGAATGTACCCTCCACAGAGTCACAGGAGAGGAAAACCCAGGAAAACGTACTGCAAATATCACGTTTTGATACTACATCAGCAGTTAATCTAAAACACCAGATGTTAATCACATCATCTTTTGGGCATTAGGCTGCTCAATTTTTCACTTCACGGTAATTTCATGCATTCTCTGTGTTTCTGTGAGATGTTTTGTCTTTTTGGCTGCTAGCGGTCAAACATCACTTAATGCAGCCTGAAGAATAGAAAGAAGTAATGTGTAATTAATCACAACACAACATACGAGGGTCTGAGCAAGTAATGAGACAACACAAAGGCCAAATTAAAGGGTATTTCTTCTTCTCCTGTTGGCAAAATGTAGTTTAAACTCTGTAATTTCACAAAGAACTAATCATTAACAGTGGAAATGAATGAAACTTTCAGTGAGCAGTCTGATGCCTGTGAGGGAATTTGGCTTAGTTAAGACAGTAAAACAATAAAATGGAAATTTTGTGCATGCATCATTGACTTGTGTGTTTGTATTTAGGGTTAGGTGTTGTGTTGAACTAAGCTCATACAGCTTATGAACCTGCTGAGGTTTCATCCTCCGCCGTGGCTCTGCTGATGTGTCCTTGAGCAGATTACTGACCACCTGACTGCTTCAAGGGCGCTGCTCTGTAAAACACAGCTGACCCCGACCAACATGTCAACAAGGAATGGGAGGTTGTTTTTTTCCCCTTACAGAGATCAATAAGGTATCAGACGGTAATTTGGCATAATCTTACACTCAGGGTTTTTTTTTCATGTCTGGTTTTCTGATCCCCCTGTGTGCTTACATTAAAGGAAATATGTAAAAATAGCCCGCCAGACGGCTCATTAAATGCATCTGTGAAGGAAAAAAGGTATTAATGCAGACTTTCTTAACATAATGAAGAGCTGTGTGAACATTCAAGGACAAATGTTTGGGTTTAATACTCACTAATGAAAGAGATTTTGTAGTTTTCATTGGTTATTATTTAAATACTGAATCATCACGCTCTGGTGGAATCAGTTCTGCATACAACAAAGCTTTCCTGATCAGAATTTGCTTACATTTTAATTTGGAAACGTGGAGAAAATATTTCCAAAACGATGAGAACTACTTCCTTTCACCTGTCATTTCCCCTCCGAGCTCAAATCATGTGCATCTGTCCTGGCAGTTCAACGAGCTGCATCTAGCCAGTGATCCCTGATGGTCTGTAACCTCGGAAATAATTCACATCAGTCTGAAGAAATGTCCAAAGAAACAGAACAGAAACGGTGTCTTCCATGTGTCCATTCTAGAAGAAGCCTTCTTCACACCGCTGTGTGATAATGTGTTTGTTCATTGCTGGTTTCTAAATGTTAACGTTGCTCCATGCTGTTCCTTCAATACTTTGTCCCTTTGATTGTTCACTCTACAGTTTTAGTGAATCATTGGTAGTGATGTGTACCCGAAAGTAGCACCTGTTTCATCTGCTCCATATGTAAAACAGCAGCTGTCACCATGGAAAAACATTTAGACAGCAGCACAATATGCCGTTGATTCTTCAGACCCGTTACCAAAAGCAAATCAAGACCATGTATGCTCTCTGTATGTTTCAACCAAGCTATAAGCCATGGTCGAGGTTCTGTTGACGTAGAAAACATTGTGAAATTGTTGCAGCTGGCATAGGTTTAAGCAGCAAAAGTATTTGGTTAGGTCCAGGGTTGAAATAAGTACGTTACTTATGTGGACAGTGTAGCTTAAGTATGTTCCGGGAGTAAAAAACGTTGGCTTTTGGTTTCAGATGGGACATGAACTGCGGTCTTCTGGGTGAAAGTCCTGTGTTTGTTTGATCCGTCCGTCCACCCCTTCTTCCTCCAAATGCAGACTTTCTTGCTCTTTGTGGTCCGTCATCCTCCTTTGCTCCTGTGATAATTACTACAGCCACTAGAGGTCGCTGCCTAAGAATAAGCATAAATATAGGTCGCAATAACCTGCTCATTAAGTCTATCGTCTGGTGAGGATTCACATTAGGCTCATATTTTAAGATGAACTACAGCATTTGCTGTTAGACTTCAACCCACTTCAACAATGTTAAACAGTCTGTTAGCATACAAGACAAGAAAGCATAAAGTTTACCAGTGTGGCAAAGCCAAGGAGCTTTGTGGAGACGTTATTATGTGACAGAGGAGAAGATCCAGCTCGGAGTCAAAGAGGTTAACTTTGTACAGGTCCAAGTTATCAGAGGAAACAAGTTCAAAAACTTTACATTAAGGTTATTTCTTTGAAGCTCTGCAAGAACCACACATCAATCCCATCACTGCGCTCATGTTAGTTCGCTGTCAAAGCTTAATTATAACTGGCTTGTTGTGTGCTGCTGTTTGCTTTGTTCTGCCCGGCAGGAGACCTGAAAGCGATTATGTCCGAGTCAGATGTGACAAAGATTAGTCAAACTCTTTGCAGAGGTGAATAACTGCTTCTGATAATTGCCTCTGAGAGGATCACAGCACACACGACAAATAAAAAACAAACGATCGGATTCTTACATAGAACGCTATTGATCGATTTCATACTAAAAGGATGCGTTTGTCTTTTAGGAGCTTTATCATTGAGGAGTTTTTAAGAAGACGAATAACGTCGCTGGAATGGTGATGCCACAAAATTTTAAAATTGCTTCATATTTTCACAAGTTTCTCTAAAATCCATCGCTTCTTCTGCGAGGTGATTCACATTTACCTGAGAACTTCAGTCTAATTCTCATTTGTCCTATTTATAGACTTCCAGCAAGCCCTAGATGTGACTTCTAACACCTCAGCAGAGCTAATTAACAAGTTAACTAATTAACAAATTCCTTCACCTCCCACTTTTACTGCTCTGTTTGCAAAATAACATGAAAGTGGGCCTCAAACATGTGTGACTGTTTCCCTACGCTGGTCATTGTAGTCATGTTACTGTATGTATAAATCTATTATTTATACTGCATTATTAGTGTTATATACTATTATAACTACATACTTCTGTATATGTTATTATTATTGTTAGTATCTTTATTTTTGTTATTATTATTGGTATTAGCAGTAGTAGTATTCTAGTTTTCTATTCTTGTTATTTGATGCAGAATGTCGCACAACAGATATTTAAAAATATAGTTCAGTTATAGACAGTTGCTACACCCATACATAGTTTACATATTTACATTTACATATTTCACATTGTTTTGTATCTATGGTTGAGTTATATTGTTGTATAATGTACATATTTTTACATATTTCTTACATATTTTTACATTCTCTGAGATATTTCTTTATATATATATATATATATATATATATATTACTGTTGTACAATGGGAGCAACTGCAACTGAGCCAATTTCCCCTCTGGGATCAATAAAGCAGTGATTCTGATGTATGCAGGAAGTTTCCATCTGAAACAACAGCATATATTATTTATTATTATATTTATATTTATATTTATATTATATTATTACATATTTTATTGTACATAGTACAAATCCTCAGATGAGCGCCTTAACGTTAAAAACCCTTCCACTGGAGTGCAAAAGGGAGTTTGCGTAATCTGTCAACCAAGAGCTATGTTTAGGAGAATCCATCAGTCCTAGATTTGCATTTTCAGTGGTGGGATTTCCCACATGACTACAGATGCTGATGCCGCTCCCTCTTCAGCTCTGCAATAAAAATTTCCCATTATCCATGCAGCTGGAAGACTTTCACATTACGAACAACAGCAGCTTCTCACATGGCTTTCATTTTACACAATTTCCGGATCTATCATCTAAAAATCGATGGTCCCATCTTTGCTGTGATGACATTCCTATCTCATTTGATGGAGATGTCAGCTGAGGGCTGATACGGAGGCTTGATGTTCATTTAAAATATACATAATACACCACTGGAAGTCATAAACCAAACAGCAAGAGGCTAAGAATCTAAGCCTGCCTGCATTTCCGTCTCAATGAGCTATTGAAAGAAAATCATAAGATACAGAGTTTTACAGGCAACAGAGCTTCACTTGCTAAAGAGCTTTATATGCTACAGTATTTCAGCGTTGCATACTTGGGAGTTCTTCAAGTTGTTTTACATTATTGACAAGGAATTGGGACACCAAGCTGGTTCTGTTGCACGGATTTAAGAAAAAGACTTGAGATGTGTTCTGAATCAATAATGCAAAGTTCAATTTGAAATTTATCAGCCAAGGTAAACAGAGAGTCAAAATTAAATCCCAAGTTGCAGGACGACCTTTGAGGAAAGTGATCTTTTCAAAGCTTTGATCTCCTTTCAGAGCAGTGTGATGCTGCAGTCACCTTCTAAAATAGGCATTACCATGAAAACCCCATGGAGCTAAGCTGGCTGACACCCTCCGCGGGTATGTATTCTCAGCATTATGCATGCACATTGATCCCTAAGACCCCAGGCTCTGCTTCCCTCTCACCCCCCAGTTAGGCTCTTAGCTCCAATTTCACCTCCCGTCTCTACGCTAATATCAGGAACTGTGATTCAATCCTCTGCGCCTCCTGATGGCTTTGGAGAGCCACAGTCTGTGAATTAGCTCAACGGATCCGCAGCTTCCGTATCTACGCATAATCACCCTCCCCTGCCCCCCCGCCACTATCAGAGTGCGCTCATCGATCACATGGAGGAAATCTGATTTCAATAACTAACACCATTACTCAAACATGAGATTACACCGACCTCAGCGCCGTCACCCGTAGCTTGGATTTTTGTAGCTTTGGAGCTTTTTGAGCATGTGAAATATAAAAATGCAATTCATGCCAATCCCTCTCACAGCATGAGTGGTCATGCAAGGAGCAAAGATGTGTGCACATGCAGAGCAGGACTGTGGAGCTCTGCATGGCTCTCATTGGGTAGCAATTTCTAAACGTACATACACGAGTGTGAAACACTTATCAGTCTGTTGAATTATGCAGTTTATATTGTCAAATGGCTTCACACACCTACATTTTAACAGGTAAGCCACCAACGCTTGGACCATGAATGAAGACAAAACTGCCAAACAGTTAATAAATACAGATGTCAGATACGTTGGTTGGAACCAATAAGAACATTTTACGTTGTGCAACCCTGAATTCAAAAAAGTTTGGATGCTGTGCAAACACAAACAGAATGCAATCATCTGCAAACAAACTGTGTTCACTGACTTTACCTCGACAGCCTCCCATGACAGATAACAAACCCCTCCCAGCCTGTTTCCAGGACACTGCTCATTAGGATTAAGGGATTAAGTAAAACTATGAATGCAGGACATATTAACACTGTGGTATTGCTGCTTTCATTCCAGTAAAAGATCTCAACATTTCTTCCACCACTGCTTAAAATTTAGTAAATACTGAAGTGCAAGTACCTCAAAATAATTCACATTAATGCTCGTGTCAACATCCTGAGCCATCTGTCCTCATAAACCACAGTCACCACCTTCTGTTTCAAGGCTTAAAAGTCCTCCTGTCTGGTTCGCAGAGGTAGACAAAGGGAATTTTACATTTGAAAACCAAGACAGGATCATAATTTCCCCTTGAATTCACTTGTTCTATTTCCTGTATTCAGTGAAGAGGCCAGGTGTTCCTCATATTTTATACATTCAGTGAGACTTGGTGCACACAAAAGAAAGTTTAAAAGGCTCCACTTCAAAGCCAAACTGGCCCGAATACACAACGCTGACTGGCAGAGAAGATGAATAAAGATGCACTGAATCTGTGAGCATCAAAATATTTTCAAGTCTTGTCACGGAGCGGGCTGCAAACTCTGATGCAAAGTTCCACTTTTGACTTCCTCGCCATCATCCCGTCTGGAAGCACAATGACAGTTGGTAATAAAATACAGCCGAGTTGATTCATACCGTGAATCAGAGCCTGCTGAACAATTGCAGCCTCTCGCTCTTTCTTCAGCTCCATAAAACCCTCCTTTGAAAATATGAGATAGTATGTAATAAAACATATTCGAGCCTTTCATAAAGGGGGCACATTAATTCTCGGTCTCATGAATTCGCAGCATGTTGTTCGTGTAACAGCGTCTTTGGTATTACTTTTGTAAGCTTAATCAAAAGCTTGCACGGCTGCATTATGAAGCTCAGCTGTCTCTCTGCTCTGTGACCTCTCTGCATTTTGACTTGTTTGAGTTTTTCCAGCTCACCCACAGCAGAGATAACGAGGAAAATGTCTTTGTTCGGTATTTGTGGGCTTTATTTGATTGTGGTGCAAAATGCAAATAAGAAGTATGACTAAGTGGAAGCCTGAAAGCCAAAATGTAATCAGATAATTTTCCAAAATGAGATTTTACCATTAACCCTAATAACAGCTGTACCACCAACTCTGTGTCCCAGGTCACTGGACAGATTTTGAGTCTGTAGATGTTCAAATTGTAAAAGTGACAAGCTTAAGTGACTCAGAATGTATTTTCACTGAGCATTAAGACCAAAAATAGCACTGGTTTGAAAATATTTTGTCTTCCGTGTGCCTGTTCCAGTTAGACGATGAAATATGATCCTAGAAATAAATATATCCATGAGGTTGATACAGAAATTCATCACAGTGACATTTTATCTCCATCTGGTAAACTGGAGAGATCGCTACTCATGTTATTTAAAGAAATGGACATGAATTGTGCAGATTCCTGCACATATCCCACCAAAGCAGTACGTCACAATGTGAGGTTGCATTGCTTTGAGACAAAAGCTGAACCAGGTTTGACGTTTTTGCTGGACACCCATGCTTTTTTTTTTTGTTTTTTCAGCATTGGCTTGCAGTGGGCTGCAAGCCTGAATTTGCTTTTGGTTGTTGGAACGATCCTGCAAAGAAAACAGAGGAGCTACTTACGGCTGCAGAACTTAAAACAATTGTAAATGATGGTAAGAAAGCGGCAACATGTTTTGTATCATTGCTGGTGAACATTGGCATACGCTGCTTTCTTACCACTGTTTGCAATGATAATACTGTGTGCTAGAGTGTAGTATGGAGTTCAGACTGTTACAGTACAATGAGGAAAAAATAACTCCTGGTTGTTTAATTCGTATGTTATTGTTTGCTCATCCAGCAGTCAGTTATATTCTGTGCCTATTTCTGGCGGGAATTTAGGATTCTGAATGTCAGACCAAAATAAATGCTCAACCTTTTTGGCTCACACCTTCCTCCAAAAAGACACGACTCCTACTTGTCACCCCGTGTGAGTGGCAAGTAGGAGTTGTTGAGAGGAATCCAACTGCAAACAAGCAGAAAGGTGAACTTTCCGCACCACACAGCTTTTGCTTGCACTTTTCAGGCTGTGCTGCATGATTAATCCTTGGAGGAAGGCTGGAAGCTGCAAAAATTATGTCAAAAACTGAAGGAGCCAATGAGGAACATTTTGTTTTTTGTAATAAATGTCCTTGTTTTGCCCTGAAACTCGTCTTGAAAATGAAATTTGAGAGCCGTATGGCACATCCAGCCAGCTAGGTGTGAAAAGCGTGACTGACAGCAGCAGAAAAAATCCCATCATGCCTTTCCCTCGACTGATCTTCAGTCATACCACACACTCTGGCACAGTTTCAGGGTGGGTTGATGTTCTGTGTCCTCTGATGTTCACCAGGCGACCAGGCCCCTGCCTCTCCCACAGCTCTTTGAAGTTCTTCTCGGGCAGAAGAGAGCGAAAGAAAGTGTAAGAAGCGAGCTGAGAATTGAGGTCAGCGTTGGATTCTCCGCGAGTTTTTTGAGGCGGCACTCCCTGATCTCTCCCCGCCGTCTTTCCTCTCTGCGTTTCAGGAAATATAATCCCCGTGTGATGGAGGAGAGAGTGAGACAGGAGGGAAGGAAGGAGAGAATGAGGAAGACGGAGAAAATGAAAGAGAGGGAGGGGGAGAGAAAAGATACTGGAGAGAGTTGACTGTTGCAGAGGAGGAGAAGGAAGTAGAGTGTGACGGCGGGGTTTGGGATGCTGACTCATCCATGCTGCTGACCTTGGCTGGCAGAGGAAGGGGAGCTTTACCGAATATCAATGTTTTCTCCTCCAGGAGAGAGATGGGCACACTTTACATGTTCTTAACCATGTTTGACAGAATCTGACAAATCTGGTTACAATGAGCTTTAGAGAGAATTTCACCGTTTTTCAACAAAGCTTTGTGGTTTCACATCCACAGCTGGCTCAGCCATATATCTGCTGGGACATTAATACTGTGGTGAAGGTCTAACACAGTAGACTTTAAAAGACACAGAACAAGTTGATGGCATATTTCTGCACCCAAACAAGCTATATGACCTGAAGCCACCTATTGGTTACTGCTCATTCCGCCTCATCGTGGCATGTTTCTACATAAAGCCAGTCAAAATTTCGAGGTGAAGAAAGTAAATGAAAGGACGTGAGTGGGCGTAATTGGGTGCAAATTAGCCCTGAGCGGCATGACCTGAAGGTGAAGATGTGTGAGCTGAAAATGTGTCACCTTGGGTGAAAAAATCGAGTTAATCCCAGAACTTTAATAATCTGCTTCATGAAGAGACGAGAGAGAAAAGGGAGTAAAACCTCACTGAAGAGAAATGAGCGATCCCTAATATTGTTGTTAATGTTGCAGAGAGAATATTTATACTGCAGATTCTTTACATGGACATGCTGTAATAAAACATTAATCAAGATCATTATTTATTTCAGCTTCAACTGCTGCTTAATGAGCTAACAAGCTGACATTATCTAAAAGGCTAAATCAGTCAAATATATCACTTGCAGGCCAGTCAGAAACAACAGTGATATACTGAACTGAGTGAGTGTAATAGTGGTTGTCATTGTCTATCTTGTACTATATTCATCATTTGTGGTTATATTACATTTCTCATGTGGACTTTTATGGACTTTCTTTGCATTCAAAGTAGCCTACAGCACAGATATCAACCCAGTTTGTTCCATAATTTGAAGGCAGCCAACTCACAGTTTTTAGAAACAGTCATCTGCTCACAGCTGGTGTTGTTAAGAGCAGAATACCTCTTACATGGCTTCTATTTATGGAAGTTCATTATACAAAATCTGCTTGGTGGATGGTGCTAATGTTCATGTTCTCCCAGCTTGAATCTGGCCTGATAAATATATTTGGTTCAGCCATTTGGACTGTGGGTGGATGCTGCTTTTAAAGAGACTACACTTCAGGTACATTATACGTGTGAAAGCAGTTGTGTTTGTGAGCGTCCGTCCTGCTAAAAGCGTCCTTCAGCGAGACACTGAATCATCTCCCTCAGGCCTGAGAGTTTTTCTGATGTCTGACCTCATACCGGAGGACAGGCACAAAACCAAAATTTAGCCACAAACGTATTTCTTCTATTGCTTTTTCTTCAGAGTGCAAAACAAGCTCAATCAGATGTGATGAAGTCAGTGAGTCCATTTCCAACGACCCCTGAAAAATAACCCTATCAAAACACATTTCAAAGCTCTTTGACGATAAATGGATTGCTGATCTGTCGTGGGAGGCTGTCAAGGTAAAGTCAATGAGGACGCTGTGAGATATTATTAGACAGAGAGCGAAGATGTGCACTGGAAGCCTGTTCCTCTAAGGGAGAATCATTAATGCACTTTACCACGTCCTCATTATGTACCTTGATAAAATTATCTCATAAAAGGGGAGATTTTCCACCTAAAGCAGTAGATTATATAGATTATATGTCGGTGTATTTCACTAAACCTGCGTCATCCCAGTCGAGAGTTCATATGAAGGTTTTCTCTGCCAGTGTTCAACTTCCCACATATTAATGTGAATTTAACTTTTTTTCTAAGCAGTAGAGCAGGAACAAAACATGAAAAAGGACCTTTCCAAAAAAAAAAAAACTACTCATAAAAACCTGTTGCATCCACCACTACAAGTGTTTTGTTTAGACTTGCAAATGCAAGGTTACAGAAGAGGCTGCAAACTGAGCATGGGGCCTTTATTTCAAACTAAAGACAGAGGAACAAACTGGTCATGATTCCTTTACAGAAACTGAGTGTTTTCATTTGACAGCTGATCTTTTAACTGGCATGGAGGATTATCACTGTAGCAGACTGCTGCCCAAATATCTGAATGTGACAATGGAACCATAGATACAAAGGTGTTTAGACAACAGAGAAAGAAAAGTCAAAGTGCCCACAGTAAAAAAGATTGAAAGTGTCACTAAATTCTCCATGCAAGAGAGAATTTGAGCAGCTGATTCAATGACTTTTCTGGATAAATTCACTCATCATATATCTCTACAGACCATTATCCAAGAACCGATCCTCACAGGCAAAACACACACACATACATGTTGAAAAATGCTTACACACACACACGCTGTCACATGCAAACAACTCATGATCCCACTTGCCGCCGCCTGGTTAGCTGCGGTCGATTTGCCTTTGCTCCCTGGGTCGGAGCTGGTCGGCAGCACCAGCGCTCGCTCAGACCTTCTGACAGGCTCCATGTCTGAGACCCAGCGGCCATGTGTGACTCACAGCCAGCAAGATGCATCCGCCGCCGGCTGCGGCGTACATACCAACACACAGCCGCTGCACCGTGTATGAATCAGTACGTTAATGCATTTGACAAGAGCAGCTCACTCGGAAAATTAACCTTTATTCCTCTGGGCTGAGCGGGGAACGCTGGTCAGTGGCAGACTGCGTTAACCCTGCGAGGAAAGGCTTGCGTGTGCCAGCTTTAGGAGGCTAACTGGACCTGGAAGGTGTCAGATGGGGAGTGAACTGATGTCAGAGCAGCTTAGATCGCTCAGCTGGCTGATGATAAAAGTCTGGCAAGGAACTCCAGCTTGGACGCCAGACTGTAACTGTTTATATGAGTCAAGAGGCTGGAAAGTCACTATTTATATCCAGGATAGTTTATCCACTCAGGTAGATCTTTTCCAGCATTCTTTCTGCTATTAAACGCATCACTTGGCGCTCTCGAGTGATATTTAATAGTGTGCAGTTGAGAAAGTGGCTGCCTACTCCAGCACATTAGATAAAACAGTGACTCTGTTAAAATGCAAACTTTCTGCTTTTATGTGAGGACGTTGACATAATGTGGACGTAAACACCCTCAAATTAAAGATGAAAGTCTCCACTTAAAACTCACAGGGAGTGAGTACATGTGAGTACAGAGCCAATTTTTAACTCATCTATGTTTCGATGAATTTTAGATTTGTATCGATTAATCTCTGGTCTATAAAATGTCACATAGAAAAAAAAACGCTTGATTAATCACATAATTGACTTTGTTTGATCCTGAAAAGTCACACCCCGGCACGGCAGCTCCTTCCTTTTTGCTGTCTGCGAGTGCGGCAACAGCAACCGTAACTGATCTGATTAAGAAAATACAATTACCACGGCAGATTAATGAAAGCACTGTGTTCTCTTTCTGTCAGTCTGTGAAGTTAGATTTTCTTTCATAACCTGTTTCCAAATCAAATGTAACCTGACGCAGCAGATGGTTTGTCACACAGAACCATCTGGGAAGCCGTCCTTGGAAACTGGAAAAGTGAGACACTATCGAAAAATACCTGGCAGGTGATTGGATGAACAGCTGTCTATCACCGTCTATTATGGAAGAACTCCAACCAATCAGATCAATGAACCATGTGATGTTGTTGTAGGACTCTTGCCAAGGCCAGTCGGGAGAAGAGGGAAAACGTGTTTTCCGTGGAGAAATACTCCACAGCAGCATCTGTACTAACCTCTTTAGAAGCCGCCATTGTTTTCAAGCAAACATTTGCTTCTTTCGCTGTCAACACATCTAAAGCCGCCACAGCTGACGGGGCTTCTTCACAGCATGCTGATTGGTCCAAATCTCTGTGGTTCAGCCACATATACGCATAACTTAATGCCTGGCAAGATGGATTCTCCTGTGATTTCACGATTTTTCAAGCTGCCTCACAAGGAAGAATCGACAAACTTTCAAGCGTGAAGTGTCGGGATCAGTTTGAAATCGTCCTCCTGCACTGACAGACGTACATCTTTCACTGAGCTGAAACCTGAGCTGACTTCAGTCGTTATGAGATACTGTGGACAAATGTCTGCATGTTTCCACTGTGACTGGACGCAGTATTTAGACAGTATAAATATCTTTGTATTTGGCAGGATCTGGTTCAAATTTCACATTCCCACATTTGTCAACAAGCTTGCAAAAAACTGGATATTTGGACGTCTTCTTATCTGTCTTGGATTATGGTGATGTTGTCTATAGACACCCTCTGCCTCCACTCTATAACCACTACATTCAGTTTTTCACTCCACCCTAACATTTATCACTGGTGACAGTTTTTCTACTCATCACTGCAACTTGTATGAAAAGGTTGGTGGTAACACTTGACAGGCGCTGGTTTCCATTTATTTATAAAGCCCTTAATGATAACATGCTATCACACATCGCCTCCTTATTAAATTAATCATTATCTGACCTGTTTAAGTGGTTGGCTAATGCTCAAAGTTCAGCATGCAAACAGTGAATTTGGGAAAGCTGTTTTTAGCTTTTGGCTGCACACACTTTACAACACACATTAAAACAGCTGCACCTATAGGCACATCACTGGGAATGAGGGCATGCCCTCAATGATTCCTCAAGATTTAAATAAAGGTTGAAGGAAAATGAACAAATCAAAGATGCTCTGAACCTGTTGACTCAAAGTCTCTTTGATGCGACACGGCGCTGCAGCTGCTGCTGCTCAAGTGTTTCCCCTTGAGGGCGAAAAAAGAGAAGAAACTAATTAATCAACACTCCTCATATCACATGACTCGATATTATCTGTTTTTTCACTCCTGAAGAAGAAGCATCAGTAATTAGCAGCTTTACCATTAGCATACCATCACCGCCGCAGCGTAAATTAGCCTTTTTCTCATTTGCAATCTCCTCATCACGTCTTTTTACTCATTAGGTTTTTCTGCTGACCCACAGCTCAGAGCTCGACTTGACAAGCACAAGAAACAGGGGAACAAATGACAGCCCTCAACTGGAAACACTTCTCTGAACATTTCTGTTGTTTATTATGAAAATTGATTAATTATCAAAAAGATTTAAGCGAAAAGTGCAACTGTTTTGCAACAGTTAACGCAGCTTTGGGACATAACTGGACTGTTCATGATGTCACATTCATATTTTATGTCGTGTATCTGCCGTTTAATTCAATAAATTCTTAATCCTGGACTTTGCGCAGCAGCATTGTCCTTACTAGTTTTTGAAATTGAATTATTTATGGACCTCTCCTGAACGTCTCTCAACAGACTGCTGTTGGTTCACAAGAATCAGACTAATGTCTTAGCAGTGACACTTAAATACGGTAAAACACTGACAAAAGAAAAAGAGGAATGAGATTCCCTCAAACATTTAGTGGATGCCATTTATCTTTCGTGACAGACGTAATTTAGCCTAAATGTCTGCATTCACTAGTAAAGTAATCGCCTCCATGCTGGAGCTGTGAGTTCAGTCATGACTCAGGTTCAGTGTCGGATTGTTGGATGATGGAAATCAACATTTCAGCTTCATGATGTTTTAAATTCATGTATTTTTTTATCTGTAAGGGCAGGCTGAATACTGTCAGTGGTCGAATATAGACTGACAATCAAATCATCAGGGGATTTCACTGTGTGGACGTAGATGAAGAGACACTGGTTAAACTGGGATACAAACATACTGAATACCAGAGTTTGTGTTGTCCCTTAAATTAAATACTGTGTGCATTGACGCATCACTTTTAGATCTGTTGATTATTCTAAAGTTGTCAGTGTTTATGTAAAGATCCCCTTTCTTCTCCTCACTCTTTATTGGAGGACGCATTTCCTCAGCCATCAGTGTCTCTGTGATGTCTCATTTACTGTAAACTGTGCTCATCAGCATCTTCTTGTAACATATTTTAGGTGCATGCAGACGTAGCGTGTGAGTAAAAATTGGTTTACAACAGAAAATTGGAGTGTTGCTGAGTGAAATCCCATAGAGAAATAGCGTACGCCAGCATATGTCATTGACAATGTTCTTAGCGAACGCTGCTGTTGTCGTCTCCATCAATAACTTTCCATCTGCTCAGTCAACTCAGGGCTTTCATTCTGCTCCTTTGGGCTGGGGGACATGTTTCTTTGTAGCACTGTAGATATGGATTGAGCAGATACCTCCCCTCCTTTTGTCTTGGAGGACAAAAACTGCCATTGATGTCTGAACGGCGCGCCGCCCTGATAACAAAGCTGCCAATTCACTATCATAATCACTGTGGCAAAGAAAGAGCAATTCTCCTCTTCAGCGTGGCCCTCAGGCTGCTATTGATTCTATCACTTTTACCTCCAGGGGGTCTGCGAGGTGACACGACTTCAGCAACGTCACGCCAACTGTAGGTGTTATTGTGCGTGAAGCGTTAGCACAGAGGCAGTGTTGGTCTGAACCCCTATGGAAGGCACTGACCTTTACAGCAAAGGTTTGCCTCCACTTTTCTTTTACGGTCATATAATATCTATTCCTGTCGGTGTGTCCTCTGGCAGCCCGGCAGACTTCAGGGCATGAGCTTGTATTAAATGTCTGACAGGAGGTCATCTTCCTCGCCCTCATCCTGACCCTTTCACCGGGACTGAATAAATTAGCAAACTGCACCCTTGAATCGGTGAAAGGCAGCCCCTCCCTGCACCATCTGCATCGAGATACGTCCCGCTGTTCAGCACGGCAAACCATTTCCAAGGACTGACGTTGCACAAATAAAATACAGTGGTTAAGGGACACAGAGAGAGAGGGAGAGAGAGAGAGCATTCAAGTTCATGCTATACACTAATAATATGTATATTGTCAAAGCATATTGGTTTTCCTGCTCTCAGCGCACAGACAAACATCATGGAATACTGTTGACCTTCGGCCATTTGTGTGATTTATTTATTTATTTGACCTCCATTTTTTTTGTGGGATAAAGGTGTACATCAAGAGGATTTCAGCATGCGCACTGACTTTTGTGTATACTTTGTCATCTTTCCAGTTGCCAGGCAACTAGCGGAGACTGCAGGAAGTTACTTGAGCTTTCGAGGTGCCGGTAGGCAGGTTTCTTATCTTTGGACAGAGCCAGGCTAGCTGTGTCCCCTTGTTCCTAGGCTTTAAGCTAAGCTAAGCTAACTAGCAGCTGGTGGTACCTTCATATTTATTGTACAGACGTGAAAATATGTTTTAATCTTGACTTTTTTTGTAACCTAATCCTAAACTATGTTGTAGAATTAGCGTGTTGTTCATTCACTGCACCTCCACTGCCTCAGTAATACAAATTTTACACTAAAATTAGCATGCACATGCAGGTTTATGAACAATCCTCCATTGTCTTTAGACGAGTTTGACTTTCTGTTATTTTTCTGGGGTGTCACTTTTGACATCACGAACATGACTCTCTCGTTTCCAGTGCCTGGAATGAAAAGGACAGCAAGTGGCTAGTGTGCTGGGCACCAGGGCAGGCAATGAGTGACATTTTACCCCCGCTGGAGTACGAGGCATGGCCTGAGGCATGGTAGTTTGAGTGCTTGTAAATAGCATAATCTGAAATGCTGAAAGAGATCTGTCACCTACCCCAACAACTTCCTTTCAACCAGCTCGTACCTTTAAGTTATAACAGCTTCTTTTCATTTTAACAGCTCCTTGGATCTCAGAAACATTCTCCACACATATCAACACTGCTCCTAATTCCCCAGTCTGTCTGATGAAGTGGTGTAATTTTCTGCTCTTGTTGAGGTGTTCGGAGATGTAGAGGGTTATGTTACATTCGCACCTTAATGTTATTTTGGATGATCCTCAGTGATTCACTAAGAGAGCTATGTGAGCTGGCTAATTTCATGCCTCTCTCCTTCGCTGCCAGTGACACATTTAACCGTCCCCAAAATCGAGGCACTTGCCATCCAATTCGCATCTGCAAACTAATTAGAGCTCCATTGTGTCAGCTGGCTTCCTTTCCATTTTTTCCAGAGTTGCTCTCTTTTCAGTGGCTTGGCATCTTACAGAGGATATATTTACTCTGTTCCATAAACTGGCCTTCAGTGATCGAGTTTCCCCTTTTGTTTATAACAGCATGTTTAACCGAGGAAATGCTGTTAGCAAAGACCCAATTCCTCAAATTGTGGATGCATGCAAGCTAGCTCACATATCAAACGATATAAGTAGGGCCCCTTTCCTTTGCAACTTGCAACAAAGCAATTTGTTGATTTTGTTTTGTGTGTGTGTGGATAAGAATAGCACAGGAGAAAAGCCCCTGAAG
Source organism: Chaetodon trifasciatus (assembly GCA_037975065.1). NCBI lineage: Eukaryota > Metazoa > Chordata > Actinopteri > Chaetodontiformes > Chaetodontidae > Chaetodon > Chaetodon trifasciatus. Next base: position 2,379,333 of record JBBMOE010000036.1, on the reverse strand, counting down.
CACTGGGAAGAGCTATGGAGTCAGAGTCAGTTAAAGGGAATGTCTAACCTGTGACCCCCTGAGCCAGTAATAATGGTTCGACCTGGTTTCTCAAATGCCCGCTGCTCCTCTTTAGGTGGAACGCTCCAGGAAGCTTCATAAAGCTTTTTAGCAGTCAGCAGAAGTTCACACTCCCACACACGGCAGCCTGGCAGCCTTTTCTCAACACCCACATCTCCCGAGCCTGCGTACCTTCACAAAGGTTCACAGTGAGCAGAGTAAGCAATGCAGCTTCAAGACCTTCAGCTTTTAGCGCGAGCTCCTCTATTCATGTTTGATGGGGGGAGAAAAGCCGTCCATGTTCCACCTATAGAGATTGGGCAAATAGCTGTGATCTGTTACAAACTTCCTTTCTTAAATTGCTTGTTGTGTGAAACCCATCTCTGCTGTCACACGATTCAGCCTTTAAAGTGTTGATCTGCTGCACCTCTGGGATAAATTGGGATGCTTTCACAGTGTGGTGTCAGTGGCTTTACCTTTGCAGGACTCAGACTTGTCTTGTTGTTAAGAGGGTTTTGCTTAAAAATCTGATACTGCTCAACATTTAAGGAATAAAATGTATAAATGCACTATAGGAACTATTAAGTGAAGGGGTTTGTGTTCTGACTACAATACTGAAATAACACATGGTTTTAATTCAAAGTAGTTTCTTGTTGCTTTAAATTATTGGTTGTCTTACATTGCAAATCTCACTCTCTCCCAACAAATAACTTTACAAAAGGTAAATGCTGCAGGCAAACTTCGTGTGTGTTTGGGTGTGTGGGTGTCCACAAAGTGCATGTGTGCTTCACCACACACCAGCGATGTATAAAAGCCCAGACTGCAGCCCGCTGTGGACAGCACATTCAGCCTTTGAAAGCTTAGAATCAGTTTGAGGATTGGTGAGTTGATTCCCCAGAGTCATCACCCGAGCTCGGGAGTTTGCTGGGAGAATCGTGCCATGAGTCAGCGCTGAAGGGATATGCACAAAAGTCTCCAGCTACAGTAATCTCAAAACAACAAAAAAATATCCCGGAGGATTCCACCCTAAACTTAAACTCCCACAGAGACCATTGAAATCTGTGAGAAAAAAGAAAGACAAGTTCAGCAGCTCTGAGAACAGCAGTCTGGCCTGGTGTCAGGATAAAGTTAATAGAAGTACAAATGCATGGGGAGCATCTGCATGATGACTTTAACCAATGGCATCAATCCCTTTATACAATGTAACATTAGTTTATCAAAACCAGGCAAAAGAAGATGGTTAATAACGACCCGTTCTGATTCCCAGGACATCAAATACCAATGCTTTGTAACACCCCTCAACATCTCATACAAGGTACCCTCCATCATCTGTACGAGGTGCTCCGGGCTTTCAACAAACTCACTGTAAACCCATCCGCTGCAATATTAGACATCCAGAGCAACTGCTTACGCGTTGTCATCGCACCAGTGCACAAAGCCTTTCTAACACGTGGTTAATGTTGTCAAACAGCTACAATTTGGGTGGTCGCAGTTTAGATTTAGGTACTAGAGCTACTTAGGTCGAGGCATCAAAAGTACTTGGTTAGCTTTAGGAATCAATTCCACTTGGCCAGCTCTAGGGACGCAACAGGAAATTGGAAAATTAAAAATGTGGACTTTAAATGTGGCCTCCTCTGTATGTGTTTACCTGTGAGCGTTCACCTTGCTGGCACATCTCCTGCCGTCATTTCCGCCTCCTTTTGTTCACCTCTGTGGCCATCTTGCGCCCTGCTCCTGTTGCTCCTTCCAGAGCAATGAAGGAGGAATTTCCCTGAGACAGATGGTGGATGACGTAGCCCCGATCTTATCAGCAGAGTCAGGCCAGTGTTGTGCGCTCTCTACCCCCCACCTTAACCACCCTCCCCTCGTCCACATGGCCCTCTCCCCTGGCAGTTCACCGATATCAGGCCAAATACCGCAAGCTATTAATCCACAGAACCACAATATCGTGAGTGCGGACATTTTCAGCATGGCTTAACCCAGTAGGTATCAAACCACAGAAACCTTGGCGGTGTTTGGGACTGAGGACAGTTCAGGACATTCAACATATGACAACCAGCAGGACATGAAACTTGGCCTGTACAGACTGCAAAAAGGGAACACTTAAAGTGACCCATGTGGAGTAACATACAGAAAGTAACTACCTGTAATGTAGGATTATGACTTGGAAGAGCAACAAAGGCAAAGAAATGAATTCTGTCCACACGACTGTGGACGTACGTTACATGCATTTTGAAAGATCTGCACTTCAGAAGACATTTAAAAGAAACTCAGTGCAGTTTGTGTGTGAACGAGAGGCCCAAACACGGAGAAAAATGTTTGTTTTGCAATAATAAACGTGTGGTCAAGGCCTTAAAGATGCTTATGTTCTTGATGTTTGAGGACTCCTCTTGGACTCAGAGGTATATGCTGTACATACTTATAAATATTTGATAATGTTGGAATTAGCAGCATCGCAGCAGCTTTGGTTTCAGATTCTGAATCTTCCAGACCTTGTAACAATCCTATTAACACTGAGGGTAAAAGCAGCAACCTTGGTCTAACCTTGAGTGAAATGCCTCAACGCCTGCAGACCCTCCCCACCTTTCCAACCCACAACAGCACCACAAACACTTCTGCATGAATACAAGTGTGCCGGGTGAAGATACACACCTGCAGAGACAGGTTGCAGCAGAAGTGTTCTGATTAATGATCCAGCAGACCACATGGAGCAACACAGTTTAATGGACCTGCAGCAGCTCAGCTTGCAGTCCACATAATTGATGAGTCTTTTTGTTTGTTTTTCATGGAGAGTGCGTGTGTGTGTGTGTCTGCAAATGTGTGTGGGTACACAGTGCAACTTAATAGGAATCACTCTTAGTCCTGTAAATGTTTGTTGATGACAGCATAATTCAATCGGAGGGGCGGATAGTCACTTTATGCCAAGGTGACATATTGAAGAGGGCGGCCATTTTGGATGCCAGTCAAGAAAGTGCAGTGAAGGTCAGCTGTTGCTTTTTGCCCTCGCCAGAGAATTACACATTGTTCTCATTGGGCAGAGCAGCCCAGCATGTTGTATCAGAGAGCCAAGTGGAAAATTAGTGGTTATTAGGAGGGAAAACGTCACCGCAGTTATTTTAGGCAACAGTGGTTCCTTTCATAAAATTGGCCGTACCTTTTGTATTAAATGGGCATCGAGAGAAGCTTTCATTGACTCATGGCACAAAATTCATGGATTTGTACATTGTAGTTTGGCTGAAGTAATATTGTTCAACCATTAAATCAGAGTGAACAATACTGCAGCAGATAACGTTTTTCATGCTTTTGAACAAATCAATCTCTACAAGGTCATTCAACCTTCAAAGTCAAGCAGGCCAGGGCATCTACCCAGGTGTGCTAGTGCTTTGAAGTTTACTTTAAAGACACATTTTCTGGTCCATTTGACCAGAAAATGTCAAAAAGACATTGAGTAAAAGGAGTTATTTAAGGAATCTGCCGTTCCCGAAGCAATAATCCTGTTCATTTTCTACATAGATAATCTCTGGTGACTGGCAGTTGATGCGCTTCCAATGCTTGTATGGGAATAAAGCTCTCCCGGTTGAATCATCAAGGCAAAATATGAATTACTGTGTTATAAAATATCTGGTTCTTTCATAAAATTAAATGCATGAGCCTCTGTAGATAGAAACTTAAGGAGAGAAGTCAACTATGACTCCCAAGGAGCTCAGAAAACCTCCAAATCACTCAGCTTCATGTCGTGTGCACTACGAATAGCAAGCTAAAGCATTATATTGCCTAGAAAATAAATGATAAAACATTTAAATAAGTTGACTTTTAGATTTCAGATAAATGTAAGACTGTAGTTCCCTGGCTCCACCCACTAATGCCCAACTCAACCAATTGGATTCCTTCTGCCATCAGAGCAGCTCTGCCTTAATAATTGTTTGTGTAGCTAAAAATCTGACGTCCTAATTCCCCGTAGCTCCATAAGCAACCTGCTGAGAATGGGTATAGTAATATATAGTAACTCTCACGTCACTGGCTGAGCTGAGTAAATACGCCGTGCATAGGTTTTATATTTTCCTGGAGCCCTGAATAAAACTACTGTATTGTATCTGTTCAACTCTCTTGACCCAAACTAAACGTTGTTGTTTGATGTTAAATCATCATAAACGGACAGTGGAGGTCGGCACAGTGATGTTGCATAATGTAGGTGCAAATATTCAGGCCAAACAGATGACTCATTTCCTCCCAGCACAGCCGCTGCAGAGGTAGAGGGAGCCCATCTGTGGCGTGCATGCGTGTGCTGCTAATGCACTGCTTTGTGTGTCTTATTTGTGTGTTTTAGAATGAATGAGTGTGTCCATGTGTGACTCTTCATGCATTTTTTTTTTGTGCATGTGAATTTGTTCTTTTCACTGGCAGCATGTGTATTTGTCTGTGCTGTGTGCATCTGTATGTGTGGGAATATGCCTCTGAAGCTTGTTGCTCAGTGCACATGCGTACACACATCTTTATGTATGTTTATGTTTTTGTGTCATTTTTGGTGGACAGCATATGTTTATGAGTGTATGTTTCATCATCATGAGCAGAGCAGTAAGTTGATTTTTGCCATCTGACTGCACAAACTGCCCCCAGTACATCTGCAGGGGTTGTTAAGGTTGTTGAGCAACAACAGTGACTCAGTGATTTCTTGGCCGTGTGCTTAAAAACTCACTTCACGACCCAACTTGTGTGGAAGAAAACAAACTCTGCGGTTTCTGCTGCTCCTGTAGCGGCCATTGATAACTTTGCGCCCCTTCGTGTGTGTCACAGCAGCAGGCAGCGTCTCTTTGCATCAGGGTCCTCACGGCGGCTCAGCAGGCCACAACACATCACTGATTCCTTCTGCCCTTAATTCAGACAGCCCTACCACTGCCAATATGTGTGTGTGCGTGTGTGTGTGTGCACGTCAAGTGTGCAGCTGCTGACCCCTGCAGAAAGTTCTGGATGCTGCTGGGTTGACTGACCTGCTGTTCTGGCCAGTTCTTCTGTCTGTGTACTTGTGCAAAGTCATGCTAAAGGCATAGTACTTCAAACACTTCTGTCCGGATCAGCACATTCATTTTGCAAACTTCCTGCCTCAACAGTGCACCGTCAACATTAGACCGCTTGACTGGAAGAACTGTTAGCATGTACAGCATTATGAAATTGGGACATAGTGCAAGTTTACTCATGCTTGTCTTTGTAAAAAAATCTCTTCTGCATGTTTCCATCACGCTGACCAGTTCATCAAACCTACAAGACTTCTACACTGGAAATTCAACAGTCAGAAATATACCTGTCTTACATGAAGTCAGCAATCAACTGACGTAATCTTGCAGTGTGTCTGACAACAAACTACCTGCAGGTCCATGTACAGTAAAAGAGACTGACATTGGTCTGCTAAGTGCCCTTAAGCTACAGAGCAGCATGCCCAAGGAGGATGCAGCATTAAAAAGGCCTTCATCAGTTGTTTGTCGGACATAGTGACTCATATAATACCTACATGAAACCTTGGCAGCACCGCCTGGATGTGCATTAGCTGTTGCTGTCTATTAGCTGCCACTGAACAGTGTTCTACAAGTCTCACTTCTCATTGAAGACCGTTCATGCTTGTTTTACTGCTCATGAAGGATTTCAGTGAAACTTTTAATGGTTTGTTCAGATTGTTGAAATAGGAAACCTCAGAAAGTTACTTGGGAATTCATTTGGAAAGAAACAATAGACATATGTGAACTCTTACATTTTCAAGTGCATTGCTACCTCCCCACTTAATCTCAGCCACCCAACTGCCTGGATGTGGCTGGAGGGATGCCAGCTTGTGTTGTCAGAGATTCTTGGCATTGATCTCATGAATGTGTGAGCTGGCAGTGTGCTGCCAACAAACCTGTGGGATACAACACTGTTTACTGTCCAAGATGCTCGAGTTTTTAAAGGCTCCTGCCTCATTTTAACATAATAAACTCTAAAAAAAAAAAAAAAAAAAAAAAAAAAACATGCAGCTGATATGTTCAAGGTCACAAATCAACAATACTTACAGATATATGCAGAGATAGTCAAAAATACGACTTCTGCATTTACAGCTGTAACATTTTCTATAACATTTGAAACTGGTCAGTTTAGAGGCATAAAAACAGAATAAAATAATAACACCCGGAAGAGCACTGAGTCAACTGTAATGAAAAAAGCCAAATGAGAGCAGCAACATTTCCTGCAGAATAATGACACACTGAAACACTGTATGCATGTACAGCCACACACACACACACACACAAACACAATGGAGAGGGTGCTCCATAACGCTAATGTGTGCTATCCAGTCATCCTTCTCACCACAGCGTATAGTTAAGTGTCATGCAGCCTCAGCGTACGCTATTAACTGCTTTCTAGGTCAAAGCGTGAATCAGTAATGAGCATCAGCGGCGCTCATGCAGCACGGTGTCTCTCGGCTCCCCGCCGGTGCAGGTAGAATGTTTTGATTCCCCGAACTCCCCACCAACATCAGAACAAAAAAAAAAGATTCATTTGGAGACATAATTAGCACCGAGAAGCTAAAGACTTGATGTGTTTGTGTGTTTAAGTTCAGAGAGGCTCATTTGTCTGCAAGGGTGACTGAGCGGGATTGCCGTGTGGTTTTAGTGTGTGTCTGTAACTGTGCAGGTGTGGGTTTATTTGTCATGCTGATGGCAGTCTAGTTGTGGCGTTTAGCCAGAGACGAGATCACTCACCGGTTCATACAAGGTGAAGGTGTTATCTGCACAATCAAGGTGTCCGGAAACAGCAAAATTAAAGCTTATAGTCAGCTAGCTACAAAAGGAAAGGAATTGTATGGAGTAATGACGTGATGGGAATTATCATCTGACTCAATTTTACAAAGTGTTTAGCATCTTTCAGCTCATTGTTTTGGTGTTACGACCAATAACTTTACTGTGGCAGTTAAATCTCAGTGTTCTCAACCACATTTCAAACAGCAGCTGGCAACTGCTTTCAGCGGAAAACCTCACTGTACTCCACCTGCCAAGCACTAAACTGCAAATTTGACTTAGCAGCTATTAATCATAGCACATTGGAGGTGGAGGTGGAGACCAAAAAGGAGCAAAAAGGAGAGTGAATGTTAGACCTATTTTCATTAAAGTGGCCACTAACATGATTCCAAATGAATGTTTTGTCAGACAGGTGTGCATGTTGGCAACTGTTTACTGTTTGCTAACTTTAGCCAATAACATTTGGATGTTGTGTTTACAGCTCGTGTACGCTGCCCCCTAGTGGCCAGAAACGTACATTCATTAAGCCAGGCTCCGACTACATGGATCAGATGTACTGATACAGAAATCATATCATGGGGCATTCAAAGCAAGTGCTGCGTGACGCTTCAGGCACCATGGCCAAAGTCTGTCTCTTGTTTCTCCCGATCAGCTTTTCACAATTACATGATTGGTCAAGGAGCAACATGCAGTTTGGAATGACTCAGCACAGCTTACTGCTGCCTAAAGACCCCTGGAAACTAAACATCCCCAATGAAATGCCATTGAAAGAGTTGGTATTTCGGCTTTTTACGTGTCATTCAGCCAGTTAAGGTGGCTATTCTGCTCATTGCTCTGCTGTCCTCGCAACTGTTTCCACATGCAGAATGCATCAGGGACCTTTAGTGTTGAAAATGAAAAGGATTTGATTGACAGCCATGTCAGCCACATGGGGATTCCCTCTGCAGTGGTTGGACTGCCTGCCCACGGCAGGCTGTTGCAGGGCAGAAAACCCCCACAGATTGGAGAATGTCAATCAACTGCCGTTATTATATAAAGGACAAATATAGACCAGTACTGCACAGAGACCATCTGGCTAGGTGTAGAAGGCTGCATGCCAAGTGTGTTACAGACGGGATTTATTTGGATGTTGACTCAACTTTGTCTTCTATTTTAAAACTTGTCTGTCTTTAGTTTTTTTCTTTTCAGCATCACAGTTTAAGGATAACACCTGTTTCATTCAATTTTCCAGTCATTCATTAACTGGATGTTAAAGCTTGAAGTGTATATGTGCAGTGCAGTCGTCGAAGCGGCCATTTAACTATTATTTTTAGTTTTGGACAAAATCTATCCTTTTTATTATCTGCTTTTGAATAGGACTTGATCAGGATGGCCTTCATCTTGACTTGATTTCACCTCTATTGATCTATCTGTAGAAAGGGAAGCTGCGTACACTGAAAGACTACGATTGTGCTGTTTAGATGGTGTTAATATACTGAATGTAACTGTGAGCATGATTCATGTGGCTGCTACAAAAGAGCATGTGTGAGCCAAACAGTCCCAGAACCAACCCGGGTTAAAAGGCTGTTGACAGTGTTCACGACTGTCGAAGCCTCAGGGTGCTTCATAAGTTCCCAAACGGGATTTTTTGGACATGTCTGCTTCTGAAGACAGTGGTCCGCAGCTCGAGTTCAGAAAGTCCCTGCAGGTTGGTCGCTGTCACTTCACCATGATTACAAACAACACAACACTGTGACTATGAGACCTTCAGGGTGACTCGCTGGACCATGATGACAAATAAAACATCAATACATCAATCATCTTCAGACGGACACTTTTTTAAATCAGCCCCTTCAGTACAGCCAGGTGGAAGACTTCTGCCAGTGTACAGGCCAAATATAAAGAGGAGGATACGCACTGTTACACATCTGTTCTGATTGGATCTGACCAAGAACCCGAGGACACACTCTAAAGCATAGCCATACCATGTCCACTTTACTCTGAATGGGACCATAATTTACAAAATGAATATTATGCTGTAATGAAGAAGAATTGAAACTAGCAATCAGGACCACAAACTCATAAGGAAAGTTTACATTTACTGAGGTAATAAAGTGATAAATAGGGTCATTTTCTCATAAGCTTACATACAATCAGAGTAATTCTTATCGCCCCCTGCTGGCCACTGGAAATAAGGCAGCTTTAATGCTATTTACACAGTCTGGGGTACATACAGCAGTTACTGATGGATATGTTGGCAGGTTTATATTATCTTCCTATTAAAAACTAAATAACTACATTTCAGGGATTGTTGTCAAAAACATTTGCTTATGTTAAGTGATTATGTAAAAAACTGATTGATTAGATAATGAACACATTTTCGAGCTACCCTCGACAACGTGTTTTGAATGGTTCCAAAGGGTTATATACAAAGGGAATATCAAACAGTATAGTGATGTTGAGATAAGCACAGTAAATGCAGTGATTTCTGGTTTTCCATCTCTATGCTACATGCATTCACTCAGCTGGGTCTGGTCAGTCACCTCAGCAGCTCAGTCCTTCCATGCATGCTAATTTGTCTTCTTTCCAGTCCACTGCAGAGATGGTGGAAGTTTGGGTCACAAACAATAAACCTGAGATCAAATTAAATGCTTATACGAGTATCTGCCGCTGAATTAGCTGAATGATGTGAATGTTTGATCTGTTTTCCAAAAGAAACAGATTATTGATTCAATATTTTTCCCTATAGTCTGCCTCCTGAACTGATTCAAACACTTGACCTGTGAGGACTCCTCACTTTCACTGGAATAACTTACATGTGGAAGGTTTTGGCACACAGAGTTGTAATTATTAATTATTTATAATCTAATTTATAATATTTCAAATTAATGAAATAGAGTTTAATTATGAATAAGGTCCTATTTTCAACTGCTTGGTAAAGCTTTAAAGACTTTTGAGGAGCATATTTTTGAAGTTTAATGTCCTAGCAGGCATCTCAGAGGTGTAATCCCTTTCCTTGCTAGATGATAATGAGCCTTGTCTCCTGCTGATAGATTTCCATCTAACTATATCATAATATTGTGAACTTTATAACCGCATTACCATTGACTGGCTAATTATAAAATGAGATATGTGAGATTATACATACAGTGTATGGCTGGCTGAGAATTTAAGATTACTTGTTAAAATGTTAATGAAATAAGACTAAATTAAACGTTTTAGTTAGGAAAATTCAAAGTCTTCAACTCAAAGTCAAACAGCTGGAGCCTAGTATTGCTTTTCCAAGCTGAGGCTCTGCACCATAAATTATAAAAAAAAAAAAAAAAACCACTGTGCTGTGCTGTGGAGGTGTCTAAATAGGGCAGATATCATTACTGCACATCAATTTATCAGGATTACATTGCCTCCCTTCTTGGCTCATTTCTCTGAATTGGGTTAAAATAGGTTGATATCCGCCATAAAACATTATTCTTATATGCCAAGTCAGTTGAAAGCCAGTTAAGTGTGAAGAAACTCATTTGAGCTGCTCGCAGAGTCTGCCCACCCATGCGCAAAGGTTTTATATGAAATCCAGCAGGAAGCGTGTGTTATATAGAAATTACATGTCATGTTATCTAAGCTTGAGCTCTTCTAAGGTGCGTCATGTGTGTAGAGTGGACACCAAGAAGAAAATAATATTTGAAAACCAGTGATTGTGATCTCTACGTACAGGGCTGAAGGGCATTAATAACATGTTGTAATATCACAGTCACACTGATGGGACCGCTGCTGCACAAAAATCCCATTTCGGCTTCCATTGTTTAAATCAAAAGCTTAACATAAGAAGAAAAATGATTAAGTTTTCACAATCACCGCTGTAGCTGTGCAGAGGCTGCGTGTATGAATCTGTCCCACAGCTCTTTTAAAGACAGCATGAGGACAGAGGCCATGCCTGCAGCTCATACAGACACAGTCCATATCAGGCTCATTAGCAGAGAGTGGACAGAGCAGAATGGATAGAGGGGAGAGAAAAAAAAGGAAATGAGATAGGGATGAGCAAAGAGGGCCGACATGCAGAGGAGGGCATGTAAAAGCCACTGAGTTACAGATGTAGCTTTGTTTCAGTGCGCACTTTGAGGAAGGGG
>JBBMOE010000036.1:2233427-2363427 GCA_037975065.1 Chaetodon trifasciatus | reverse complement strand
GTCCTGAAAACATATTTTCTCAATCAGCCTCTTATTATGAGGGATTGAGTCCACCATAAACACATTTTTCTCCAGAGGTTTGTTTGAATTATTCACCTGAGAGATCAGTGCTCGTTTCGGCTGCACCCTCCTCCCTTGCTTGAAGTGGGCGGGGCTCATTTGGAAAAAGCTGAAGTCACACACTTATGTGCATCAATCAGGATTCAGCAGAATCTGAATCTAAATAGACAACTGGTTGGTTTGCTTGTGACCAGCCCACTGTCAATCAAATCTGATCAAACCACACACACAGTCCTAATGGCTGCTAAGCTCTTCATGATTAATACCTGAGGATGTTTTTCCCTAAAACTGATCTTTGATTGTGAGTTTTCAGGGGCTTTAAATAAAACATGTTCAGGGAGTTATTTCAGATTCCTTTATGCATCGTGCCAAAAAGCTGGCATGATGCTTATCATACATTATGTTGTATGAGGCACCTAATTTGTACATAACTTATCTACTGTAATAGCTTTTAATGTTGTTTATTTAGCCATGAATATTCATCGTTATAGATAAATACTTTAGATTTCTTAGTGGGTTTATTACTAGTAAAAGACTCAAGCTGGTCGAGGATCACAGAGGAATTTCAGTGCAGATACATCAAAGTCTGATCTCCTCCTTGAGGAAACAAACAGCAGGAAACCAGGCTTGGATTTCCACTCTGTGCAAACATTGACTTTATGGGTCCGCTCACCAAGCACCGTCTCTGCTGAGTGAAAACCACTTAGGTCCTTTCACCTTCCACTGCACCATCTGCACATTCATACATGATAACATGTTCGCATTCCCTCAGAATTCATTACTCTGTTATGATAATCTCATGTCCGGGGAGTCGTTGCAGCACAAGCAATTAGAAAATCATTCACATGCCTGCATGCTGGAATGAAATTACTGAAGATTAGATTCTGTCTTGATTATCTTATTTCCCCTTCAGGTGGAAAATGTGTACTCGGCATGTCGAGATAAGAGTCACTGCAGCGTCCAGTCAAGAGGCACCGCCACAGCCCGATTAATGGTAAGACTGAGCCACCTGTTTTAACACCTCTTGGTAAGCAGGTGGCACTCACTGGAACATGAAATGCCCTTTTGGCCATAACGGTTCAGTTTACGTTACAAATCACCAGCCTTTTACAGTAAGCTGCACTCAGTGCGCCCCAGAGGGCAACTGCGCCATGTGCGCAACGAGCCAGCAGCAGATGTGGAGGGAGAAAATCACCAGAGCGCACACAGGAAAGGGAGACAAATAAGACGTAAAAGATGAACTGACTGTCTCCACGGCAGCTGCATCACATTGAGGAAATGTGTGAATGTGTGAATTTGTGCTTCAACACGCGAAATTGAGCGGCAGCTGATTATCACAAAGTCGGCAAGAAGTTTGGAGAAAAATAAAAGCTCCAGGAGAAGCAGAAGCACCATCAGGCTCGCACACGCACATGTATTCACACTCTGGGATGCAACAGTGAAAAAGGACGACCTTACCTCCCAACGCTTGTTTCATAACGAAATTCATGATGATGGCTTTTAATTCCCTGCCTTCCTTGTCGGAGCGATGTTACATTCAATTGTGGCGGAAAAGTAAGAAGTCCTTGTTGCCGATCTGGAAAGAAAATGAGAAAAAAAAATCTTAAACTTAGTAATCCTAAAACGCATCAATAATGACTATGCAAAGACTGACCATGACTTCATATGACTTAATATATTAATAAGCAGGACGAGGAAGTCACTATAAACTCACTAAAATATTAAATGATTTCTGAAATGACCACATTTAACTCTAATCCCAGCTTGCACGGAGCCAAAACAGCCACATAAAGGCTTATAGAATCCCTATTTTTGTGTTGGGCACGTTTCTTCAATGCGCCAGTTGAAGGACACCAAGGTCAATGGTTCAAACACAACCTGAACACACCAGCAAGCACAGAACCACGTCAAACATCTCAGGTCTACGGACCAAATCAGCAGCTATGGCTCATCTTCTCCTCGCGGATTTTGCCAAGGATCCCGGACAGCTGAGTGTTTGCTGACGGGAGGCACCGACGGGAGGATGTGTCACGACAATCAGTAATAACCTCTTTGTGGTCGAGCTGTGCCCGCAGCCAAGCGACTTCTGGGAAAGTGCACGGCGCGAGTCCCCTGCGCGGCAGGACAATCTGCTGTCATGCATGTGGACTGAACCACTGCTGTGTATTTTTCCTGATCATGTGGTAAAACTTTCCGTCCTCCATTGGAGGGACATTGGACACAGCCATCCCACTCCGGCATCAGAAAAGCTGCTCGCACAGTGCGTTAATTAAGCTACATGCGGACTGATGCGTGCGTATTTACAGCTACATATGCAGTGAGCGTGCAGCAAAACATGCTGAAAATCGACCCGATTGTGCATTTGCGTGCAAAGAGACAGAGGTGGTGTAAAAGCAGGGATACACATGCACTTCCTTGTTTGATCAGAGCCTGGTTTCAGCACCACCGCGGCTGGATAGCTCCCCAAACCGTGGAATTGCATTGAAGCAGCAGCGTCAAGCATCGATTTACCTCCGTCCGGCGACTGGCTGAGATCCTTCTCACACACTCACACACCAAGCAGGGATCAGCGAGCAGGGCTTCAGCTGCAGCACCTCCGGAACGAAGTTATCCTGCAGCAGGCAACAGCAGCGCGGGCTAATCTAACTGCTCGTCCCTTGCATCTCCGGCTCCCGGGGCTGGAAAAAGGACGTCCTTGGTGCCTCCTCCTGCCTGCCGCTTCGTCTTCCTGCACACACACTCACTCACTCACTCACACACACACGTAGAGAGAAGGAGGAGGAGGAGGAGGAGAGGAGGAGGGCGAAGCTGCTGCCGTTCACACCGTGATGGGAAGGAGCGACTGAATCACATGGAGGGATGGAGAGAGAAACGTCCCGCTAACGTCCTCCTGACCGATAGAGAGAGATCAATTATTCAGCCCTGACGCTGGCTGGGTGCTCCGTCCTACAGCCCGCCCCCCTTCTCTGCAACAGGGAGAGGGACTCGGCTTTCACTTAAAACGGTAGTGCAGAAAATAACGGGGAAATGATGGACACTGGGTAAATACGCTGGAGCTGTGTGTCTCTTTGTTTGCGTGCGCCGTCTTGTTTCATGTTCAGTGTTTGTTTCCAGGAGATGAGATGTGAAAACTCACAAAATGTTCCTGTGGGATCTCTCTCGTGTTACCAGAGGGAATTCCAATGCGTGCTCTTCCCCACATCACATTGTTCTTTATTATATTTGACTTGTTACGTGATCATATTCTTCTAGACATCGGGACATACAGTGGACGGATATGCCCACAGACTCTGTGAGAAGCAGGGGCAAAATGAGAGAGGCGCCTCCTTCTGCTGAGGTTTGCCCAGGTCACATCAGAGAGGCGGCTGGGACGCTCAGGTACCCCCCCTGATATGACCAGTAGAGCAAAAGTGGAGCATGGAAGTGTCCTGTCACGGCCGGCCTCTGAGCAGGCCGTTTGAGCTAACACTACCTGCAGATGTTGGATAAAATCACAGTTGATGCATTAACTTGGCTTGTGGTGCACTTCAGACCCGACACTCTGCACGTAGCCTCATGCCAAATTATGACCTTTTAGTCAACCACATAATTGCTTTAACATCTCTACAGTGTGTCATTGCTCTCTGAGCCCAGTGTTTGTAGTAATATTACTACAGTCTAACATTCCTTTAAGCACTCAGCAAATTGTGTCTGCATTGATTGCACACATGAAGATCAGCGTACTTGTCACGCAGCCTGTGACACTGCTGTACAGTATCTTCTGTTTGCCTTCAGAGTGTCTGACAAATTGACTCATCTCGGGCTTGCAGGAAGGCTGCAGTACACACTGCTGCAGGGAGTTTGAAAGGTGAGGCCGTTTACCCGGCAGAGGAGGGTTAGCAACGCATGCTGCTGTGTTGCATTGTAGGAAATATAGGATTCAACATTTGAAGAGATTGACCCATACTGGAGGCTAATGACGGGCTCAGATTATATGTCAGCCCAATAGTAGCCTGACCCGACAGATGTAGGGCGTCAGGAACGAAAAAGGCTGTCGGCTGTGACAATTGATCATTTTATCATAGTGGACGACGTCTGCTGCCACATCTGGGACTTCTCATGATGTTCTGACAAAAAAAACTAGCATGTTGCACAACTTGGTGAAAGGAAAGATGACTGATGGCCGCCTATGTCTCAGCCAAGTCACGGCGAGAATTTCTGACTATAATCGCCTAATCTGACACAGTGACCATGGTAAGAGACAGGAATATCGTCAAGTCTGAACCCAGCGTAGAAGTCAGAACATCTTGGCCTCAGTTGCATCACTTCTGATCATTCTTTTATGAAATTGCTGGAGCATCCCTTTAAAGGCAGAGAAATTCATCTTCTCTAATGCAGATGATTTAAAAGATTTAACGGTCCTTCCTTCAGCTCCGTCAGCTCTATATTGAAATGGGCTCCATACGTCAAATGCCATCCTACGCTCTTAAATCCTGCTCCAGATTTGAGAGCTTGCAGAGACAGATTCATACATACTCTATGATACTGTCACACAGCGTACATATTTATTCTGTATCTACTGGTTTCACGGCTTACAGATAGAAGTTGCATCACTTCAAGCTGAGCGGATCATTGTTATGGCAGCTGCATTACAACTAATGTATAAAGAATACATCATGGGAGCAGTGACATGTTTGATAAGTTTGGGAGCATGCATATGAAAACATAAATAAATCAGAGCTTGTGTGTGTTTGAACAGTGCTTGTTCATGACATAAAGAATACTGTTTCTCTGCTCAGTGAGCTTGAGCTGCAGCAGATATAATATGCTTTTATGAGCTTGTTTAAGTCCAAAATGCCACCTGAATCCTTTCTGTTCTCAGTTCATCATTTTGTCTTACCTGGATCTTGTGTGCTGTGAGGTTTAACCTGTAAGGCTGACACCAAACATAATACAGTATTAAACTCTATCCTGATAGATGATGTGTTCTGCAAATTTATGCAAAGCTTTGACACTAAAATTTCACATCTTACACCCTTTGAGCTGTATCTCATTTAGCATCCCATTCGGCATTCACCTCCGCCCTTTGGTTTGCATGATTTGTGTGTAAAATTGTGCCAACCTGAGGCCCGTCACTATTCAGCTGTAAGGCAGGGACTTGACATGTGTTCCTGGAATTAGGCTGCACGTAGAGAAATTTAATCCCCGCTCTCATTTTATCTCACCTGTTCGCATTATTTGAAGAATAGCTGTAACAAAAGGGTTGAACAGCTCGCCAAACTCAGGCAATTAGGCTTCCTCAATTTCCTCACCGAGGTATTTTCCTCAAAAACTGTAGCTCAGACGGAGATAAAATTGGTTTGTATGCAACTGCACATACATGAAGCTTGAGTTAAGCAGCTGAATTGAGTTCACAGAAATCCCTGCCAATATAAAATTATGTCCTGAAAGCAAAAAGTCTTACCTGCATGGAACTACACTTTTCATTTAAAGCGGCACAGGGCAAGATTTACATACACATCTTATTCTTAGAAAATGCCAGAACTGCAGCAGAGAAGGGATGAGGTCACTCTAATAAATTCAGACTTACTTCATTCTTCAGGTCAGTTGTAAGGAGGCAAACTGAACAGCAAACTATAAAATGTCTCCATGTTCAGAGGATTCGCCGATGCTTCAACTTTTCCTTCTCCCTTCTCATCCCTTTGGTTTCTTTTGGCATAAAGCATCAAAGAGCCGCCGGGCGGATTAGCATGAGCACACTATGCATGTCGCGCTGATGTCACCTTACAGGATTTCTGTCCTTAAACCTCAAAGTGACCTCTGCTTTTCATTTTGCACAAACTTGCTGAGTGCAGCTTTCACTCACAGCTCATGTATTTTTCTGCTTCTTAGCACCGACTCTTGCTTTCCTGATCGCTGGTCAGTCAAACTCCAGATCTGATTATTTCAAATGAAACATGAGAGAATGTGTGAAATGGAGCATGAAGGACGTGAGATGTGAAGAAACCAGAAAACAGGTAGGTGGATCTTGTGAGTTTTTAGTCAAACTAAAATGCTGATAGGGAGCACAGAAAAAAAAAAGACTGAGACCAGGTCTGTGTGGACGCTCTCCATTCATCTCTATCAGCTTCAGCTGTCACACTACAGTCCAGCTGTTGCCACAGGTTGCCTCCCAGGACGGCTACTGGCCAAAGCAGAGGTCATCTGCATCCACCCGCAAGCCTCCCTCCATCAGCCTCTGAGATGACTATTGATCAGAAGCTGAGATCAATAGTATCTCACATTAAGTGATTGTTTTAAAGCCGTTACTGTCGTTGCAGTATTACGCTGCCAATGGGACGGAATTTGTTTGATTTTATTACGTCTTCTGATCAATCTTATTGACAGTCATGCGTAGAGCACGTGGCAGTGTGGGGCTGGAGGCGTGTGACCCCGCAGGCTTCAGGCTGAATGGCCTCTCTGGCGTCGGTGGTCAGATCGTGTTTGTAGCCACACGATGGTGAAACCGACGGGATCAAACCGACGGACAGTGAAGACGCAGCTGATCTGAGAGGAAATATAAAGATACGTTGATGATAGATGACTGAAAAAATAGCTCATGTATTTACATCAACAGTCTGCCAGTCGGACAGCAAACATGCTGTTATTCATATACGTTGGTGTCGTCTTATGAGAGGAGTTATTAAAACCGTGTGGAGGACGTCTACAACTCCTGCAGTGATTAAATTGCCTTTAGTGGGAATTCATAATATCTTAATTTCATCAGAAGCATTTCATGTGGTGTACATCTCAAATGCAAAATGCAGTTTGAATGCTTGTTCATTTAAGTGTTTTGAAATTGCTTAAATGATTTAGCATCAACCATTGGTGACAAGTTGGGTTTATCAAACTCTAAAACATGATTTTTGAAGATGAAAAGAATGAAAATGTGCCAAGAAGAGTATTTAGTATTTAGTTTTTGTTGAATATGACCACTGTAAAACTCAAGATGTTTTATTTTTTTAAGTATTAGCGTAGTCTCTCTTTTTTTGTTAGGTTTGGTGAAGCAGGTTTGCTAACTGAGAGGTTCTGTAATGACCAGGACGTCAAAAGACTCATGTAAGGATCGCACCAAAGTCTGAAGCAGAACAGAAGTTCAGACAGGAAACAGTCAAAACTCAAACATCAGAGATTAAACAGCGGTGCTAACAACACCAACAAAGACAATCTGGCAAACAGGAAGCGGATCATCTGGGCTGAAAGTGCTGGAGGACTGATGATTGGGTACAGGAGATGAGTGAGCCTGGCGGGAAACTGAATAATAGCAGGAAGTAAAACATGCTGGGATGCATAAGGAAAATTACTACAAAATAAAACAGGAAATGCAGTTAACGAGTCTTTTTCTTCATGTGAGTCTCGCAGTACATTTAGATTAAATCAGTCATCAGAAAATGTTTGTTCGGAGCAGTTTTTCCAGTAGATGAAAAGAAAATTCTGTCTCTGCCAATGAAGGAATTCCTGGAAGCAAAGTGACACAAATACACCGATACTCCAAATCTGTTATTCCACACTTTAAATCCGACCTTTGCCCTAAATCTAACCCGATGCAATATCCCCGGGAGCTCAGCTGGTTAAAAGGAGCAACGAAATGAAAACCTCATATCCTCCTGGGCACACTTTTTGTAGCAAGGATCGAGCACAAAAACACTCACACACACGCACGCATGCACACACACACACACACACATACCATCATCCACTCCCCTCTCACACACACCTACAGTACTCCCTTGACGTCTTGTTAATGCAACTCAGGCCCACTTTAATGTCGTATATCCTCTTTTCTCTCTCTCACTGTCTGGTCTTTCTACACACACACACACACACACACACACACACACACACAGTAGTTAGTGCTACATGTTTGGCTATCTATGCTGGAGGAGCAGTAATGCCTGCACTGACTCACTGACATCAGAGGACCCCCAGTGGCCTGCCAAAGCTGATCTGTGTGTTTAAATGGAGAGGTGGCTGTTAAATCAACACGGGAAGCTGCGAGACGCCATCGACATATTGCATTTATTCCCCTGTGTGGCTGTTGATCCGTGCTTGGCCCGCAGAGGATGAATTGCTTGACCTGGAGGTTGGAGGACAAGAGCAAATGATGGTTACTCTTTTTGTTTAATTACTGTTAGAGTACATGTGGCTTTACCCAAAGCACAGACAGAAGGGAAACTGCCTAAAAAAGGAGGATATATTCCCATCCTAATTACCTGCACTCAACCCCGACAAGGGATGTGATCTCATGGTTCAGACATCAATATGTTATCTTCCAATCAATATCTTCCAACAGGCTTAATTATATTGAACTGGAGATGGTGCAAATATTTGCAAAAAGGAAGTGTAGTGTGATCGCACCTTAACTTCAAAAAAGCATTAAATGGACCTTGACTTCACTGTTTTGTTACACTTTCTGATTCTAAAGTAAAGAATGAACTTTCACCTTCTCGTCTTGCTTCAACTGACTTTTACCCATAATTATATTTGACCTCTGTTCCATAAAGTAGCTGGTCCTTCCTCTTTGTCAGCCAGAAGAACTGTGAACTTCTTAACCTCGATTGAGGCTCAGAATGTCATTTTGGCCAGTTCTCGCTAATTTGTGGTGATGAAGGTCAGGGAATGCATTACATGGATGAGGGCTCTCACAAGAAGGGCAGACTTACCTGTAACTGAAGATATGTATGGAGAGAAATTCATTGCGTTGTCTGTTTAACAGCTCAACCAGGCGCAACAATGAGAAACAGCTTCTTAGCGAATTCTGGCATTTTTACCATGTCTTCTATTAATTTGCATCGTCCCTTCCTAAATACTAAACCAAACAGATGTATAGCGCTGTGGTGATGAGTCCTCATGATGTGACTGGGAACAAGTTTTGACCCCACGATCTGCACATATGCACATACTGCCGGTCTCAGGAGACAGAAAATCAAACTCATCAGTTACATGGAGCTGCAATTTACAGACTCTTCCAATGGTCAATATAGAGAACTGACACTTTATCAAAGATAATTACAGACAAATAATCCCTGCTTTGTCAGTCCCTTTGCTGCCTTTTTATTGTGTGTACACCTGGAGGAAGTGCAGTTTTATTAAAAAGCTGTCCCAGCGCCTGAGCTTGCATTGTTACATTTCTCACCATGAAGTGCAGCGCTGTCGGTTTGGATGTTTTTTCATGATTAAACTTGATTGTTCAGCTGGGTCATCGCATGATACCCAGAGGCTTCATCGAAATACAGACGTCACGGTTTTCAGAAAACAGTCCAGTGTACGCTGATGTGCTGTCCTCCACCTCGGCAGAATCAGAAGCCTCCCTGAGCTCCTCTACGTTCTGCAGAGGATGAAGTACGAAGCTCTGCAGGTTACAACAGAAATATAGTCCCGAATTCTTGAAGCTGGTTGTGGCTTTACAGCTGAATCCCAGATGTCCAGGTGGCCTTGTGGGTAAACAGCCTGCAGAGCGAGTATGGATTTAATGCTATGAAGGAGAAGAAGCCTGAAAACATCTAATTTATTGCTGCTCTTACAGCATGATCAGCTTTCTTCAATTCACACAGGTTAGGTTTGGGTTATTCTCTCAAAACAGACCCTACAGCAGCCGAACCTTTCGGTCAATGCGCACACAGGAGTCAATAACTCAATCTCAGCAACTCCAGCAATTGGAATTAGAGTTGGAATCGACTCAAGAAATACGGGAGTTGTACTACATCACCTCTTAAGTCTTGACAGCTCACTATAGCCAAAGGGAAAGATACAGGGACAGAGACGAATGTGCTCACAGCTGCCTCACAGTGAGTCAGTGCGTGGCCCTTCATTTCAATGAGACCGGACGATTTGTCCACTGCAGGCTTGTTTTCAGCATGATTATGGCAACGGGGCTGAAACTACACATTGATGTCTCTCACCAATATTTACTATCTGACCTCATGGTGTGACTCTCTTCAGCCCTATATACTGGTATGACTTTGGGATTTCTGGTCATTTTTTTATAATTGCCATCTGTGCAAATCTGTAATTTGCTGAATAAAAATTCCATCGCAAATGACCTGCCGGACTTCTGCAGACACAGAGGTCATGACATAATACTCTCGTGCCAGTCTGTATTTGTGATTTGGAATCAGGTGTTGTTGTTGTTGTTTTTTGGTGTTGGTGGTTTGATAGGTTTTTGTTTTCTCTGTACCTTTTTTTGCCTCTTAATTTTGGAGGCTGTGTTGGCAATTTTAAATGAAAGTGTGCATTCTGGGTTGAAATTCTGGAGGTTCAGCTCTTGTTATTCAGGAAGTGGATGTTCCAGGCAGGGGATGGTGTCATTAAATTCACGCAAAATACTTTGCTTTTCCCCTCTGGTAACAGCCCGCTAGTCCCATGTGAATTGGGCTATACCATACTGAGGTACTAATGTTGCTGTGTCACAAAAGTAAGTGTGCTTAGTGAGGTGGTATTCTTTCTGACTGAAGCAGGTTTGTAGGTTTTTCTGACCTGCACGGTTTTGTGGCTTCCTGCCATGTACGTCTCAAGTGTCTTTTCATCCTCCTGGCTGTTATCCTGAACAAACGTATCCTATATCTGAACCTCATCTGAGGTCCTATGGACTTGTCAGCCTGAGCGAAGAAGCACAGTGACACGGAAACCACCTTCGTCCGTTAACTGTGCTTCATCTATCACGTTCAGTGTTCACGAATCCATTTTCCCTCCCTAATGTCTGCCTTTATTAGTTCTGGGTCAAACAAGAGCGTGCGGTGTTGCACATCGGTGACATTATCATTAATTTTAAAATCAAATTCTGCACGCTCACGTTGTAATTACAGTACAATACTCGACAATCATCTGTAGGCAGATATGTCCGGTATAGGCTGATCTCAGTAATCCGTATTTGATCAATTTTTTTCTATTATCATCTAAATTTTTACATTCTGCCACACAGCCACAGCTCTTAATGATGAAGAAATGAATCATGGGTAATAATGTTCCATGCGGGGCTGCTGAAATGAGTTGTGGTTATGATGCTGAATGGGTTCGGTGTCTGTATAATTCACATGTGGATGGACGACGGGTGCGGTGATGCATCATGACAGAGAGGGAACGTGTCGGCTGAAATCAGAGGATACATCATTAGCAGTGATCAAAGTGTATTTGCACGTGATGGCTGATGTGCAGCGCTCTTTGAAAACTGTCAGCATTTCAGAAACAGATGATTGTATCTCTACATGAATAATGACTTTACTGAAGAAGATGTAAATGGAACATTATGGTGGAGCCTGCGTTGGATTTTGAACAGTGACCGCAGACAAAGCATCACTTTCCACTAATAAGTCACTACTGACCTTGATGAATTATACTTTTAAAGATTTATCATAATTCTTCAAGCTGCATTCAAACTGCAGTGCCTAATGCTTCTTTGATGAATAAATGGGAAGTTAAAGTTAATTAAGCACTCAAAAACATCTTCAATCCCAAAATAGGTGCAATGTAATGGTCCGTGAAGCTGCAGAGGAAAAAAATAAACATGCAAGCAAGACGCTGTGGTTCCAAACTGAGATCCTGACGGGTTTAAAGCAACAATCTGTCACAGGTTGATAAAAGGCAGCTCAGGTCTTTGATTGACCTTCGCTTAGAGATCATCTATGTGGAACAGGCAACATTAAATAATCATCTTTGGAACTTTGCTTTATGTGTAGTGAAAAGGCTGAAGCCTGTAATTAAAACATTAAATCCTTAAACCTGTAAATGTATATATTTTTTTAATGATTACATCTTGTTAATGGTACAGTTTTTCTCGTGGGAGTAAAGAAATTAAACGTCTCAGTTTATCACTGCAGTCTGTGCTCACTGGTCCAGCAAAGCCATCTCAAATACCAAAGAGTGTGGAGGTATATTACTGACTTTGGAATCATAGTTTGACAGAATAACATTAACTCAAGGTCCACGTACAAGCTTTTTACCAATTTTCAAGACTGTCAAGGGGGTAAAGTCTAGGATTTGGACTATATTTTGGGTTCATTTAGTCCTAAAGTCATATTAGACTGCCATTTCAGAAAAAAAGAAGGGAACTTCACACTGATTTGGGCCAGAAATGAAGCACCAGAAAGACTTATTAGGGTGTAGATCTGTTTGTTCAGCCCCTAAACATCCAGTTTCCCCTTTGCCCTTATCAGCTCGTTCCACTGCTTGAAGCTGTATGATGTTCATGTTGAGTAAAATCATTTTAAGGGGTTAAAAACAGACATTTGGACACAGGTAGTTCATCCCCACCCGTCCACTGTGATCACATCCTCTACCTGTAAGAAGAACTGTGCTATTGGGAGGTTTTTAAAAGGTTTTTGAGCAGTTGAGCTCCATTCACAAACTTCCTTTAGACCAGTTGAAGAAGTAAAAGACAACAACAAGAGAAGTACGTGATTATATTGATATCTCTCTGGGCCACTGGGAGAAACCCGCTCACTCTCTCCTCCATCTACAAACATCCACAGACCTGAGAGGCATTTGATAAACAACCATTTTTTCGCCCTTGTGTGTTGAGTGCGGGGTGTGGCGTGGGGGTGATGTTTATTGGAAATGCATGAGGGGTGCATAATTGGCTCCTTGTCTTTAAGTGAAAGAGAGGGTTTGGTAAAATCTAATGCTCTTGTGGGAGTCTCTGAATAGGTCCTTTTGTTGGAGTGATGACGAGTCATCAGTTATTGTGGGCTGCACAAGAATCATCATTTCTGCAGGGAGCTTCCACAGCACGCACGCTCAGAGGCTGGTGAGACGACAGCGGCTGAAGCTTGTTGATATCAGTGCAGTTAACTATCAGTCAGTCCAGGTCTGTGTCATGACGACAGCAGGCCAAGAAAGATACTTCAGGACGGTCAGGAAGTGGAGCGAGTTGTCCACGAATCACAGGCTCGGTGGTTCGATTCCTTGCTCCTCCTGCTGTTGCGGACGTGACAGGAAATAATGAAGAAAAATGTAGAGGCAGACTGCACCAAGTTCAAGTCAATTACAGCAGAATTTGGCCTGGTAGCAAATGTCTGTTACCCTGTGTGGATCTGCAATCCTGCTGTTGGTGAATGTTAAATTAAACATTTTTATCCTCAGCCGTCTTTGGCAAAGAGCTGTTTTAGACAATGACTATCGAGGGTGCCTCATGACAATTGACTAAAATAGCAAAACTAAGCGCCTGTTCCCATAATACACATTTCATATGGTTTATCCAGAAACACAGAACATAATAAAGCTGAAAGCAGTGACTAGCAGTGTCAAGCAGGCCTGAATAGTGTTGATGCAGGGCACAGATTCAGGCAGAGATGGTACATTTCGTTTTAGGTGGGTGCTGTAATGACTGCAGTTCAGCTCCTGTAAAATTAGCCTAAATGCCCATCCAGTGCATACCCGGAGCAAACTGAAAGCTTCTCTTGAACCATTTGGAGTACATGCATGGTCTTTTGAAATGTACCGAGTTTCACCCCCAGCAGTCAGTTCACTGTAAGTGCTGCTGGCATTGAGTAATACAAGTTTGAACACACTGAAGGAGATGACTGATGACTCCATCTATTAGCTGCAAAGCACAATGGGACCACAGCATGAAGCCTCACCCTACTCCTAGTTCAGTTTTTATAGAAGATTTCTAATTTTATCAAGATAAATATCTATATTGGTATTCAGAAAATCTATATGTAGACAATGTATATTCACATTTTAGGTATCTATATGTTTATTTAGGGTATATATCTTTATATTTACTATTTTCACCATTTTAAAGCCTGTGTAATATT
This sequence comes from Chaetodon trifasciatus, assembly GCA_037975065.1. NCBI lineage: Eukaryota > Metazoa > Chordata > Actinopteri > Chaetodontiformes > Chaetodontidae > Chaetodon > Chaetodon trifasciatus. The sequence continues at coordinate 2,349,595 of JBBMOE010000036.1, read as the reverse complement.
TATATATTTGTACTGAATTCCTTGATTTGGCTGTAAATTACCCACTGGAGCAGCACATGCTTGTTTTCAGAATTTCATCGCCTATACAAAACACCAGTCATCTGGTCAATTGCTTGTAAATGGCTCAATCTTTACATGAAAGAGAGTGAGGCCCTTCCTTCTGATGTTGGCTGCACGTCTGTCAGCTAATTCACATGATGAAACAGCTTTCCATGGATTATTATTGTGCTTTGGACAAAATGTTTTACTGGATTTGATCATCTAACCGATGCCAATGTGAGCCGAGTGCATGAACTGTCGGGCTGATGAGCAGATTGAAGGCACGTGTGCAGGCTGGTCAGGTGAGATGAATGAGCTGCAATTAGGAAAGAGGCAGAGAGCGCAAGGAAGGAGGCCACGCCCACACACACCACACACACACACACACAGGAAAACACAGCATACAGGGGACGAGGGAAGCACAGGGAAAGGAAAGGAAAAGGGAAATAAATGGCTCCACGTCTGTTGCCGTGACACTGACAACCAACTAGGAGGAAAACGTGTCTCATTTTGTGGTGCACCAACAATGGACTGGTCCAAACTTTGAAGTTTATTCCTGATAAGCCTGTGAGGAGAGAGGATTTCCCCTCGAAAACATCGGCAAGCGCTTGAGGGAGCTTTACTTTGAAGCCCTTCCTGATCACTCATCCAGTTTTTCCAGGTTTAGATGAGATGTTGTGGTTTAATTTCTGCGGAGGTTCACTGAAGGAGGAGGTTAAGAACAGCACAAAGACAAAGAGCGGAGGGTTAACGATGGGTTGTTGAACCAAAACAGAGTTTAAAGAGGCTAAAAATATCTAACTACATTTTCCAGATGTGTGATTTCTATAAATGGACAAGATACTGGGTCGATAATGGAAAAGGCTTATGACTCCCATGGTGCATTTGTGTTGCTAAATTATGATCCTAATGTCTTTGAGTCACAGCTAATGATGAAAAATCGTCCCTCATTGTTACTGTCTCCTATGATTCATTCATTCATTCATTTATTTCCATTGACAGCACACATTAATTAATTAATTTCCATAAACGTGCCAGTGTTTGCCAAACTGGCAAATTCTTGCAAGAATTTGACATGATTTAATAACAGTTCACACTGTGTCTTTGGTGCCGTTGCCACATCTACGGCCATAAAAGAAACAAGCAGTGGGGTTACATGTGAGTGTTCATATTACATGAATATTTAATTTAGAATGAAGAAAACAAAAACATACATGCAAGAAGGCAAAGCTAGGTGCTGTTTACATAATATGTTTATTACATAATTAATATTTCATGGGTTTATCCACATGTGGAGAACATGGTAAACATGGAGGCGTGGATTAAATCCAGGAACACAGATGGTACATTTCGTTTTAGGTGGGTGTTGTTATGACTCCAACCTGTAGTATGGATTTTACTCGTTTAGGTTTCAGTTCATCACAGAGTCTTCTACCTTCCTCTTTAACCTCTTGTGACCATTCACTCTCAAAACCCAAACTGTAATGTTGCTACACCATAACAAAGCCTCAGTCATGGTGGAGCTTGGGGTCAACAAAGCATGCGGCTTTCTCTGAGTCGCAGCCGGTTTAGTCTGTTTCTGGTGCCAATAAACAAGAGTATTCCTCCATGCATACACACAATTACACACATACCAGCATACATATTGCACAAAACAATTCAATGCAAGTGCTTTGCAAAGATATCCATGCATACCCACACATAAACACACATACAATCATACATACTGTGCAGTCTGAGGGTTTAACTATTGAACAGAACTGTGGTCCTTTTAATTCTCACCTGTCAGTCAGTCAGACACCAACTCTCTACCTGTGGATAAAACAGCTCTGACCTTTTGCACTCTTCAGTATTGGTTGCTTGTTAGACAGCTCATAAGAGAAATTAAGTGCTAAAGAAAATGTGTACTGCTGAAAGGCTTCGGTTCTGCTTTTAAATGCACTGTTGCCTTCACTGTAAAAAACACAAATGAACTGAGTTAATCTTTTTTACCCATGCTGCTAAAATGCTGCCATATTAATATCGTAGCGCTCTGAGAGTTTCATATCTCAGAAGCTGTTGAAGATTTTCGCCGATGGTAGGTTCGCTGTTGCTGCGTTCATGGTGGATCAGTCATCCCATCTTCTGAAGGGAAACACTTCAGGGATTGAGTCAAACTCAGACAGACACAAGAGAAAAAAATGAGCAAAAATAAACAGCTGCACAGGATGAAGCAATACAGCGACATTTTCCCTGACTTTGTTTGGAGAAATGAATGAAAGTCAGAGCAAAAGTTCAGCAGAAGCTTCTCATATTCTAACTTTATTATTATTGGCATTATTTCTTTCATACTGACGTACCCAACCCCTTCTCCAAATTTGAATGTACAGTTTAAAGCTGAAAATCTGATAACCCAACATGCCTTCCTCCTTTGACTTAACTAGTACAGGCCAGTTTGTCTACATGCGCTGCCCGTAGGAGAAACTGTTTCCCCTCCACACATGCACAGCTGAAAGTGTTTGTCTGATTGGGACTGTCTGCCCGCAGCATGCATAAAAGCCTGGTCACAGCACTGATAGTGGATTAGCACAAAGGGCAAAGTAAATCTCAAAGAATGACTTGCTTCAAGTTCAACTGTGGCCAATTCTGACCTGTGAATTTGCACCACTGACCAATTGTAAGCTGCGATAGTTTATTAGCTGCATTGCACCATCCATGTTTACTGAACTTTCCTCTGTTGGAGTACAAACTGCTCATCAACATGGTTTGCAGCCAAGAGATAGAAGCTGATGGTACAAATTCGTCTTTTAAATAAACCGCACTTACTGTCTTTTTAGCGGTCATACTTAACCAAAGAGCGTGCAGGCTAAAAACACTGGGAAGCTTCATTTTTCCGCTTCAATAACTGAGAATGTGAAACTAATGAAGCTTTCCTACAGTTTAAACTGGATAAAGCAAAGGGTTGTGTTGCTGTTTCACAATTAGGTGCAATCATGAGAGCAGATGTAGATTCCATTGTATCCCAGATGCTTCTGCACCATTTATTCTGGCTCTCTAGCTTGTACAAGTCTGAGAAGCTGAAGGAAATAAGATTTCACCTGGTGGTTTTCCCCAAAGCAGGCTGCAGATTTTAGCATCAGAATCAAAAGGATAAAAGGCAATCAGACCTGGGATCAGAGCTCTGAGGAGGTGTCACGTTCTGTTTTTTTTAACTTCTTGATTGGAGGAAACCTTCCTCTGCTCCTCATGCATGCCAGCATGAAACTAAAGAGGCGGTCGCTGCACTGCAGTCAATCTCAGTAGGACATGAGGCCACTGATGGTAAAAATAAAATGTTTGATCAGGGCTGATGTATTTTGGCTGATTCCCAGAAGAAGACGGGAATAGTCTGTCTGAAAAAAGGCTGAACAGTATAGAAAGTTTTCAGGAATTTAAAATGTGCTTTCAGGGGAAAAGAAATGTAAACACAACGAAGATTAAACACCTACTAAATGTGCAAATATGTGCTCTGAGCTTCCTGTTGTACATCATCGTGAAAGGACAGCTTGTGAAAAAGCTTGCTATCTTCAGTCAGTTTCAGCCGTTAAAATGGGATTTCCATGCGCACCACAGGCCTGGAGAAAGCTTCCACCTCAGATAACAAATAACCAGTTACCTCGTGATGCATTCAGGTGCCTTTGTCCCCAAGCCAGTTTAATTAAAATGATCAATCTGGAGCACAGTGGAGGTTTGCCTTTGTTTGCATGCCATGCCCTCATATTGCATCAATTCAAATGATTAATATTTAACAACAATTGTGGAGCTTTGAGGGAGCCTGTGTGGGCCACAGCTGTGATGAAGAGTGCTGAAATTCTAAACTCAATGCATCAAGTTTGAGAGAAATTTCTCAAATATCAAGTTATTGTTTCTAAATCGTGGATGTGTGTGACGTGTATACAGCCTAATTCAATATTTGATTAATGGAAAAATATGTCAATACCATTATTTGGAACCCTCAAATAGATCAGCAGTTGAATAAAGGCAGTAACTATGACACATCTTGGTTCTTGGTCAGGATGCAAGATCTGAGGAACATAATAGCAACATAATAGAGGTGGACAGTGCATTATGTTCCAAAGGTGTGTGAATATATTAACACCTGCAAGCTTGACATTTTGGAGTGCAGACATCTGATGAAGAGGGCAGCACTCACAGCACCACCGTACACTCTGGCTCTGCTTTCTTCCTCACTGCATTTGTCAGACCCATCTCAAGGCGCAAAACATCCGGCATCTGCCCAGTGAAATAAAAGACTGTAGCAGAAACACAATGCGCACACAGTAAATGGGCACCTTGTTTTAACCACGATATGTCAAGCCTGAAAAGAAAGCAGGAGTGTGATGAAAAACACGAAAAAAGGACGAAAAAAAACTGCAGTTTTCCATTGACACTTTTTCCATTTACAAAATATTAAAATCTGGAAATGCACAACCTCTAACTGAGATTTAGGGAGACAACATGCCTCCATTATATACCAAAATCACAGAGAGGGACACCTGAATTCACAGCTTTCAGCAGGACGAAGGGCCAGCTACAGCTTCACAGTAAACCTTAGAAATGGAAAATTTTGTTGGACAAAAGGTAAATCAAAGTTAAATCTGAGAACAGAATCCCTTTTACTGTAACTACAGTAAGTGATTAATTTAATTAGAGCACACTGGTGAATATATTTTGAGAAAGAAGAGATTCAGGAGACAGCAGCAAAGAGGCCTCTCAGCCTAATGAGGGTTATACTGCCAACAGTGGCCACACGTTCCAAGGAGTGTACAGGTTACCTCTGTGGCCTCTGTCATATTAATTCATTCATTTATTCATCATCTTTTTAAGTGCATTAATCAGTTTTTTGGACTAACTGTGATTCCTCTAACTGTGACTCCTCTAAACAAAGGTTTTAATGTGCTTTACAGAAAAGAACAAGACGCCTCCGATTATGCCGCCTCTGATTAAATTATTAATATGTAAACAATGGTACATAGCATATATTAACATTATCATATATCTTTTTATAATTAGTTGTATTTCTATTATTTTTATAGCTGTTATTATTACTGTTACTGTGCACCACCCCCCCACCCCATGGCCGCCCACTCAGAGCTTGGCTCTGTTGCAGGTTTCTGCCTTTTAAAAGGAAGTTTTTCCTCACCGCCATCGCCGAGTGTTTGCTCATGAGGGACTTGTTTTGTCTCTGTGCAATAAAGATGCGGTCTAGACCAGCTGGATGTGAAAAGTCTCATGGGAAAACTTTTGTTGTCATGTATATAAATAAAACTGAACAGAAATGTAATCAATGAGCAAGACATTTTTCAATTAAATTGAAGTTAATTGGATGGAAAAAGTCACGACTGCCGCTACAGCCTGTAAGGCGGGGGCCTCGTGACAGGCAGCTGAAGGTGTCCGTAGGCTGCTTTTCGGTAGCTTTGCTAACTTGTCTGCATGTCTACTACAAGAAGAAGTGCTTATCACAGCTGTCCTGAAAGATAAGCATGAAAATCTAATGTGGTGACACTTCAAGTTAATCAACCTGCCGTCTTCTGTGATTCTAATGTGATCACCACCAATGCAATTAAAAATAAGTCCATTGTAACATATTTTAAAATACATGCCACAGTGGCGAGGCAGCTATAGCTTGCTGACTAGCTTGTTAGCATCATGGCGGTCTCCTGGCGACTTGATGTGTATTGATTGCGCCCTCTAGTGGTCAGTTCTACAGCTGGTTTTGAAATTCACGTCGTCATCTGTCACCACCACAAATGCTGTTGGTATTCGATTTAATGGGAGCCTGTAGAGGTTGTCAGTCATGGCTTCTTCAGCTCTGCCTCTCCATACACATTCACAGCGCTGCTTATTCAAATCAGCAGGTCACGCGCAGACAGTATCCTCCAGGAGGCTCGAGCAGGATGTCCTCTCAGACCAGACAAATTCTGTCAGACACACACAGAGAGGGGAGGCAGGATTGCCATCCTGACAGATTCATTAGGAGTCTTAAGGTCACTGAGGCTATCATCACACAGCCTTTATTTGATTTGGGCAGAAGGGTGAAATCTTGTTATACCTCCTAATGAGCAAAAAATAGTAGCCACAACTCCACATAGCTGGCGAAGGCCTGTCTGGCACCTTGTGTTGCTGACATTTTGTCCCTGCTCCGGCTTCAGAGGAAGGGACAAGGACAAACTTTGGGACAGAGGAAGCACGCAGGGACGCTCTCACAGGATGTGTCTTCCTCTGCTTGTTTTTCCCCAACGAGAGACCCACAGACAGCGAGTGCAAGCTGCTAATGAGGGCGAAGCTCGCTCACCGTGACTCTCAGCTCATCGCGAAGGTCGGTGTCGTTACCAGAGCATACACTGAAATAAGTGAGAGGGATGCGGTGTTAAGGCAAATGAAAATGATTCGTCGTCACACTGGAAATATGCCATCCATCTTCAAAAGGCACAGGCCAGAATTTAATAACCTGTTTTCAGCTTTCTCTCATCAGCACACCAGCACTAACACAGCGTCTGCGGAGCAGTGGAGTACACTGCATCACACCAGCGCTGGGAGCTCATCCAGGATCCCCCTTTTTTAATTATTTACACACCAGTGGTTTGCCTGCAACCTTGAGGAGCTTTCCATATCTTCTTGCTCTGAGTGGTGTCTTCGTTATGAGGAGCATTTTAATGTTGCTGTGTGTTTCTCTCTGCTGCGTCTGTCTCCAGGTGCCGTTTAGCACAGGCGGTCGAGTAAATATGCATATATGTTGTTTTGTGGCCTTAGTCATAAGTAATTGATGTTTGATTTAAATTGTTCATAAATTCCTAGTTTATCCTTCTACTTCTATTTTCCTTGCTTCGTCTTCACTGAAGTAATTTTTATCATTAGTCTCCTCACGCCCTGGATTTTCTCAGGGATGTAACATTTACAATATGAAAGAAGCGAACAGCTGGCTTCGTGAGGATGGGTAGTATTTGCCATTAGCACTGAATCGAAGACAGGGAGAGTAGATGAGATAGAACATTAAAACTGATAAACACACAGCATCAAAGCATGGCTGTGGGACCCTTTAATGTTGGTCAGTATATCATCAGGGGTGCATGTAACTGGTACGCAGGTATGCACGCGCAACAGTAAAATCAGACACGTGTACCATCAGCTGTTTCAAAAACAGCCTTTGCATCCCAGGCAGCAGCTGTCATTGACGAATGTTGAATTGATGAATTGAAATGTGGTGCAAGATTTGTCGTCTGCAAACTCTGCGTAATGTTTCCTCATGTGAGAAACATCTGAACATAATAAAAAGTCCAGATGTCGCCCAGTTGAAGACGACCACAGAGACATTTGACCCAAAGCCAGCGGTTGACCTGTGGATGGAGACAGCCAATCAGAGGCTCAATTAAGGACTGAGAGGAGCATCTTCATCATCTACAGTGGAGGAAGCTGAAGAAGAGGACAGTGAGTACGATTATGTTCATTAAGACCGCACTCTGTATGTGCCCTCCTGTATATTAACATCCGTAACCTGCAGCCTCACGCGGTAAACGTTCGACCCTGATGTGCTTTCTTTACAAAACAAGGTGGAGGAATAATGAGCTGCATCAGTCTGCTGCTCCTGACAGGTTTGAGCTCTCAGAGTGCAGAGCCAGCTTGTTATTCAAGGTCATCTACAGTGCGAGGCCTTCGGGTATCAGCTTGTAAACTTGTGATTTATGAACTGGATGTTTTGTAAAATAGATGCTTCGTACGGTCTGAAAATGGACGATCCTGCAGATACTAAAGTGATGTGAGAATATTAGAGATAAATGAGATGGGGGTCTGTTACCAACACTGATGTCAACGTTTCCATCCTTTCTACATAAACGGCAGATCTTTCTTCACCCAAAACAATAATGCCAATGTAAAGCAGCGGGATGCTGTGCACACATATCCAGTTGCTACTGCGTGAAATCATCTGTGCTGATATACAGATGCCGTCTTTCATTAAAGTCTGTGCATGTATTGAAAAGCTCTCATGCAAACAAACACAGACAGAGTCCCTTTAAGCAAATCCAGGCAAGCGTCCAATTTCACCACAAGAGGAGTGACACATATTTGTAGAAAGGATTTTTAGTGTTTCCCCCATTGCCTCGAGAGTGGTGCTATATGAGGAGGCTCCCATGGAGATGAATATCATTATATCTTCTAAATGTGATGAATATTAATAGCCTTTATGTTACTTCTGCAGTTGTGTCACATTTCCTTGCTACAAAGCACTGTTACAGGCTCATTTTAGAGTACGCTTTGTGCAAACTATGTATAAGCAATATAAAAAGCAGCATAAAATATTTAATATAAAAATGCATATTTAATATACGATTAAAATATAAATATCTTTAATGTATGAATTAATTATTTGCCTGTAATTTACTAAATATATAAAGTAACACACTGTAGATACACAGCAAATATTTTTTAGATGATTTTTAATTACACAGTGCAATCATATATTAATTGAATAAACAATTGCAATTCATGCGCAGCAGGTGACTTCATCAATGTCTCCATCAGCGATAAAAATAAACTGTGTTAATATTCCACTCAGGCTGGCGTGGTCTGAACCACAGAAACAAAAACACAATGGAATTAAAGGTTTATGAGCATCAGCTGATGTTAGTTGTCCCTCCCATGCATAACATGCTGGGTAATATATATGATAATATCGCCAACTGTTGCTCCCGCAGGATCTCAGGGAAGTCCGCTTTAGTTTTCAGAGTATTGGAACATCACTCATGCCGACAGGGTCGAGGGGAGCTGAGAGGGAGCTTGTTTTACCACTTTTAAAATGCAGCCCATTCCACATCTGTCCAGGAGTTCAACTCAGAACAGTGCACTGCCCCTGCAGGTCACCTGACCCTGCTCCACTCTACCCTTCAGAGGAATCCCTGCCGGCATGAGTGGTTGTGTTTGAAATTAACTACGGGCTTGACCTATTGCGTGCCCTGTTGACCTATCAGTAAACTCGGCGAATCAATAAAACTGGAGGAGAACACCAGCGAAGCCGTGCAAACCACGAATCATCTGAGAAGCACAGCGTGGAAGTGTTTCCGGTTCTGCTCCATAAATAGCTAAATTATTGTGCTGTTGTGCAGGGAACTGCAGTTCCCCTCATGTGATCAACACTTCTAACAGCCCTGAACTGGATGAATGAAAAGTCAAAGAGCTGACTTCAGTTTCGTAGCATAAGAGATGCTCTTCACTTTACAGCCTGTTTTGATCTTTTGGGAAAGTGTTTTTTCAGTGTTCATACAGCATAAAGCATTTTGAAATGTTCCTTATTTATGTGATGAAAATAGTCTAATAAAACGTTGCCAGACCTCCAGCAAGAGTTTGTTGTCTGTCTTTGACACTTAAAGTATTGTATCCTCATGCATTTGAGTCTTTTTCTGCTGCACCGAACTCACAGCTCACCGTGACTCCTGAACCGAGATATGAACCTGCCTGTGGTTGAAAAGTATTTTTGACTGTGCAAATACCATTGAAATCCAATAATTCTGGAGTCTCTGTACAATTACTTGGTTTCCTGCATCTGGCAACGCTGATACTGAAGGGTGAGACACTCTCTGACTGCAGATGGAAGGACATCACCGGACATTAACCTGAATAAACTGGAATTTGTGACGTAGGTGAACGATAGCTCCAGCCTTCATTTCAGTCAGCCAGTTACGTTGTGTTTGCTGTGTGTGTGCGTGAATTTGCTCTTATTGTTTCCTTCGTGTGCCTTGATGATTTTCTTGATGGTGCTCCTGTGGGATGTTACCACAGACAAATACCCAGCTCTGTTCTCTATTCTGTTCCTCTAAATAACCACTGGAAACACTTAGGAGCACAATCGACAATCTGCATAACACTGAGTTGTGCTGAACCTCACACATTGAGTCCTCAGCGCAGGTCAACAAAAGCTAATCATTATTGTTATTATGCAAATACTAATTCAGCCCGCCTGTCTGAGGTGTGAGCAGCAGCGGCTGCTCTCCCAGCACTCAGGCTAATGTAATATTACACAGTCTTCTGCAGGCATTGTGGTTATATCTGAGCCCCTAAAAGCCTCGAATGGACTCAATTATGCTTTCATCAGAATGAGTGAATGAGAATGTATTTCCCTTATCTCGCTTTGCCCCAAGCTCCCCCCCCCACCCCAAGAAACAGACATTAAAGTCTCCAAATGCAGCTCCCAAAAAGAGATTAGATCCAAACAGGCCAGCTGCAGTAACGTGGTCAGGGACGGGAAATTAATCCCAGCCAGCAGCCGAATGATGTAACAGGAAGAGTTAACAGCGGTTGGCTCTTGCTTCATACAAATCTTATGGTTTGATTATATGTTTAGTTCACATTAAATGTTAAATATCAGCTAGCCAGTGTCAGCAGCTGCTCGTGGGCTGTGAACGCTACAATGGACACATTCTCTCCCTCTACTGTAAATACACATCTTTCAGTCAGGCTTCATATTCCCTTTAAGAGAAGAGCGTGGCTTTAATATGAAGACAAAGAAGCTGTTGCAGTTCCTTTTGAAGTCTCCTGAACTTGCGTTTGAACAGTCATGAAGTCTTTTGAACTTGCATTTAAGATCTGATATGTGGATCCACACTCTCCAAATATTATCACGTGTCCAAGTTTTACTGTATTCACACTGTAAATTGGTACACAGCACATCACACATGCAGCAGTGACTGCAGCAAAGGCATCACTGTGTTTCACATGCAGTGCTTCAGCAGTCTGATACCAGCTTTGGGGGTCGTCTTTCGTAGCCTCCTGAAACAAACAATCCAACAATTACACCCACTTTGCGCAGCAACTGGTCAGGTTTGCACAGCTGTGACAATGAGTTTCACAGTCCAGCATGATGAATGGCGTCCAGGGGAGGCGGTCAGAGGTGGGTTATCCCCACTTGATCTCATCAAAACGCACAAAAAACACACACAGGGGAGAGATCAGGGACGCCGCGGGAGGCTTTTGGAACAGGTAAACCCCTTCATGTGATTCTAATTCCAGCTGTATTTACGTGTTTGCCATCAACCTCAGACTTTGTTTCCGACATGTGTTAAAGTAAAACATCAAAATTTGTCCTGTAAAGTCAAATATTTACCTTTTTGTCAACTGTTTGGGCGCATTGATGGATTTATACATTTCTGATTGTGTGTAAATCAGACATCACAAGTCATTTATTCTTTTCATTTCCTCTATTCTTCCAAATTTTGCATTGGCTTGACGAAAGCCTTTATATTTCTATTTAACATTCCAGAGCACAAACATACAATAACACACACAAATACTCAAACCGTTAACAGCAGGATGTACTGCAGCTGGACTGGAGATGCTACCTGAGGTCTCCGTGCCATGAATGAAACCAGGGACCGGAAGGATTGGAGTATTGTGATTGTTGCAGGCAGAATCATGTTATGTTTGCACATGAGCAGCCTCTCCATCAGTGCCCTGCCCCATGCGGTGCCAGTCACAGTCAGATGAATACATATCATATTACCTCGCACACAAAGATGAGAAAATCCATTAAAAGGCTCGCGTCATGGGAAATGACAGAGGCTGAAAAGAGAGAGACAGCCAGCGTTCACTCTGCATCTCTTCCTGTTTCCTTGCAGGCTGCATGGTTTGCATGGCGTATGAGATGAGAAGCTAGAAGCTATGTGCATATTGACGGGCTTTTCTTTGTCCAGTGGCCCCTCGTTTGCTGCTGAGCAGGGCTGGTTCATTTCAGAGCAAATGGGTTTGGAGGAATATTACAGCAGTACAATAAATCTCAACAGTAAAAAGTGTCATTACCCCGCTATCTTCCAGCAGTTTGGAGCCTCGGCTGTGCTGCAGCCTGCTATGAATTTCTGAGAACTGATTCTTGTTGAATATATTTAAGAAGATTCACTCCAAAATGTAAAAAAAAAAAAAAAAAAAGTGTGAATGATGGCTGAAATCAACATGAAAAATATTCTAGTTCCAAGATTTTACTGGATGTAAGAATTTATTTTGGACATTTAGAATATTTCTTATTTCCTGTTTCTATTTTACTTATTCTGCAACGGGAGCAACTGCAGCTGACCCAACATCCTCTCCGGGATCAATAAAGTAATCTGATTCTGATTAAAAGTTGTTTTTCCCAAATGGCAAAGGGCTTCCTGGAAAGGTTCTGACTTCAGTGCCGGTTCATTCTGTCAGGTGTAAACAGGAAGCTCCACACTGCACCTTCATGATCACACATCTCGCCATTCTGCGACGCTTTGGAGGAAACCGAGAGGAAAAGAGGCTCCGTGCCGTGCAGCCGTGCTCCTCCATCACCGGACAAGAGCGTTCATAAAACACAGACGTTTCTTAAATCCTCGCAGATGACAGTTGAGTTAATAAAAATGCAAATGTTCCTCTGACAGGATGTGAACTCTGGTCTCCTAAATGAGAGTCTCACACAGAGACTCACTCACTGCTCCACCACAGCAGCACCTTTACTTTGCACCTCACGCTCCACTTCCTGCTGTGGCATACCATATAAACCTGTGCAGTGCAGAATAATTCATAAATGTGACTCGTAAGGCACTGCCCTGAGGTATGAGATGCTCGGTTCAGGTATACCGGGGACGTATTTAACAAAGCTTTTAGAGCACAGGTTCAGGCTGAAAGACTCACCTGCCTTGGCAGCGCACCTGCTCACCGTCTCCTACTGTTCTAATATTAATCATGCCTCTGTGTTATTGTGGGCTTCTCTCCTCATTTCACATCTCTTTGCATATTTAATGCTTTACCTGGCCCCATTTACCAGCCTGATCTCTGATCCAGAGCCCTCCTGGACCCCAGGATGCTGGTAGATGTTGGCAGCAGAGCGAACACCAAGCCGTTCATAGTCTGCATCCAGCTACACTGTCATCAAATGCTCCGTGCATTATGGCAGCATTCGTTTCTAGCTTGTAGTCCATAAATGTGTTTGATCCATGTTTGTGTTGGTTTATGGATAGTTGTTAACTATATAGAAAGTGAAGTTGTAAGTGTTGAATTATGCATCTTCTGGTGTTTTTGACAAATAGCTTCAGGCGCTGTGCAGGGTGCCATATTTATCCCAAATTGTATGTTGATGAGGTAAAATAGCTGCTAAATGTTGCATTGTTGGAGACCAGTTGTTCTAAAACACGTCTCTGTCGTGTCTTTTCGTGGTCTGGTTTGCTCTGACTTCCGGTATGTTGCAGTCGAGCTGTAGAAAACTGGAGGTCCTGTAACATCGACAGGCAGCAAACTCAAGTCACTCACTGTGTGCTGTCAGTTCGAGGATTCACAGCGTCTTGAGTCGAGGCCCCCTGAACTCTCAGCGCCACAGGCGAGTCCGGCACTCCTCAGACAGCCTGATCTCTGGCTCGGATTTGAGAGTCCACGATGACATTCCATCGCTGAAGTGAAAGGGACGTCAAACAGGATTAAGTGAAGACATGCAGGCTTGTTTCTCTGTCGCTTCACTGCATTTCACTTTAACCTGTTGATGCATTTTTCCAGGAATGTTGCTTCTAAAATTTGCTACTCAAACCCTCTTACCAAAAAGACTTGATCCGATTGATGCATGCAAAAGTTTGTGCTGCATTTTACTCTTTTTGCACCTTTTGTACACGTGTTGGTTTAAGAATTACTGTACGGGTCAGTAGCTTCTTGTATTGTTATTTACATTTTAGCCACTCAGGGGCACAGATAAAACCGTCCCACTGAACAATTTAACATTGATTAGGAAAGTGCATTTACGAAAACTGGGTTGTAAATAGCTTAAACGACCCTGAGCTCTGCAGGAGCTGAAGCATAGATAAAATATTAAAGTCACCTGCAGAGCGCTGTGGGGAGCACATAGTGAGTCAGCAGGCACTTACTTTTTGTGCTTTTTGCTAAAGGACAATTCTTGTTTACTGATAATAGACAAAATGGGGGGGGGGTTCCATAAACACACACACACACACACACACACACAGAAAGAGCACATTTTCTGATGCATGTCAGCATTAAAACAGCTAAAGCAACACAGGTATGATCAGTCCCGTTAAAGCTGGTAAACTGGTGTAACAAAATAGATCCAACCATCCATCCATCCATTGTCTATACCCTGACTATCCCTTTCAGGGTTGTGTGGCGCTGGAGCCTATCCCAGCTGTCATTGGGCGAAAGGCGGGGTACACCCTGAACCGGTCGCCAGTCGATTGCAGGGCAACATATACAGACATACAACCATTCACGCTCACACTCACACCTAAGTACAATTTAGAGTCACCAATTAACCTAATGAGCACATTTTTGGTCTGTGGGAGGAAGCCGGAGTGTCCGGAGAGAGCCCACGCATGCACGGGAAGAACATGCAAACTTCACACAGAAAGGCCCCCGCCTGACCCGGGGATCAAACCGGCGACCTTCTTGCTGTGAGGCACTACCTGCTGTTCCACCGTGCCGCCCTAACAAAATAGATTCTTAAAGATAAATTAGGACATAAATACATACTGGAGGATAGTGCATCCATGACTTCAAAACTACTTTCTATCACATTACATTTTACATTGAGTTATTGGACGTTTGGTACACCTTCAAAATCTAATGCAATCCAACACAACAGCCCTGTTATACATACTACTTTGAATCAATCAACTCTACCATCTTTTGGAGTTCACATGTGTTATTGAATTAGATTATATTCAAAGTGATTAAAATATTTGGTCCACTCTTGGCTAATTGTGATGGTTGATAGTTTAGAGTCACATAAATAAACCTCTCTGACACACTGTTAATAAGATGTGAACGTAATAAGATCGGATTCATTGCTCGGCTGTTGTATCGCATTACGTTAAAGCACACTGAAAATCCTCCTTCTGTGTCTATTTTTCACCACATACTGTACGTTTGTTTTTGAGGGCTTGTGTGGAAACATCATCTGTGCAGCCTCACACTCACAACATGATTCTGAAGTCAACAAACTCTCTCTGTTCCTGTTGGGATCATCATTTCTTCTCCCTGTGCTGGAGGTGATCTCAGTCAGAGGCTGGAAACTCAACCTTTAGCTGGAAGGCGTCTTTTTTTTTTTTTTCTTTGCACAGGAACATTCTGTAAAATGTTTTATTCACAGCAAAAAGAGACCGCAAGGTATCAAAGGTTCAAGCTAAACCAGAGCTCAGCCACCATCCGTGCATGCAAACACAAACAGTGGATGCTGTGGAGAAGAAATTCAAGTAGCAGCATCCAACTCGAGCACAGTTCTGTCATCATGACGATGGTGCAAAGTTTTACATCCTGCAATCCAACCGTAAGACAAAACCAGACGAGATTAAATGCTTCACAGTGATTACAGCCTGTCGTTATGGCAATAACAGGAAGACTCATGTGGTCCCAAGTAAACAATTCAATTACATTTCATTATAGTTCTGTACACCGTTCATTACAGTGGAGCAGATTTACTCTGTCGTCATTAGTTCAGGTTATATTTGAGTAATGCAAGTTTGTAACCTTTAAATTTGAATAAGTACAATAATGCAGCACAGGAACGTAATTATTTTGAAAAGGATGCAGCTACATGTCGTTAAACATCAGTCAGCATTAACCTTCTCATCTCAGGACGCTGTCTTCATCCAGTCTTGACGATGAGTGCAGTTTCAAACCCCAAACTCCTTTTCTTGCTACATCTACCTTTTCTTTTTCCAAACATTTTCAAGTCCTGATTGTCCAGCATCAATATCCCTTTGACCTTCAGTCCTCAGTAAATAGTAAAAACCTCTTGAGACATGATGATTGAAAGCAGCGCTCGCCTCTCACCTCAGCCTTTGCTTGTTTAGCTTTTAAGGAAGGTTGACTAAGAGCATATTTTTATTTACAGCAGAGGCCTTTGGAGGGACCATGGCAGCAAGGAGGATTACAGAACCATGTTTTGTCAGTGCTACTGTTTATCTTCAGCCCTGGAAAAAGCACTTCAAAACTTCTACTTTCAGACCATATAATTATGATTTTTTTTTTAACCTAACAACACCGTTTCATGATTCAGTTTCAATTAAAATATGCTCATTGGCTGCAGTCAGTGACAAATGGTCCAATTACAAATTCCCGTGACTCACATGAAAATGCAAACTACACACAATCGTTAAAAAACTGAAAAATGACTAAAGAGACGAGTTTAATCGTTAGTATTTGGCAGAATAACCATAATTCTTTAACACAGCCGTGATATTTTCTCTTGGCATGTTCAGTCTAATCAATGCCTCATTAGACTGAGTTTGATGCTGGTGGATGCGCTGCAGAGTCTCAGAGGTGTTAGAGTTGAGATGTCCTTCTTTTGTTTCTTTGTGAAGGACTGAATATGCATGTGTACAGAATACATGGCAAAGCACTCATTACACAAGTAATAAACTCATTTATTTTAGATTTAAAGACATCATGCAGGAAGGAATGACTTGAAATAATGTAGATAAGTGGATGCATGTGATGTACAATGAGCCATATTATTAAATGGCGCTGATAACAATGAATGCAGCAGAAGCACATCTGCACACGCTCATACCTTGGAGCTAAAGTTTAAGTCGTCCCATCAGCCTTCATGTCATCATTTAGCGCACATCGTGTGATAAAGAAACACTTACAACCATTTGCATTCTAATCATGTTTTATTCCTCGTCAGCTGTACGACTGATTGGAGCCGTAATGACTGAAAAAGTCTATTCTTTGTCTGCAGGATGTGGTGACAGAACATTTTGCTGGCAGTACATCCTCCGATTTGCATTCTAATTAGTGCTCTAACAAAACGGCAATAGTCTCAAAACTGTTGTTGCCAGTTCCGCCTGCACACTTACTTCACTCTTAATGGCAAAACACATTTTGGGAAGCAAACTGTCAGATTCCGGCAGTCATGGCAGCTTTTTCCCCCCCATAATGTTAAGTGCATCTTCTCTTCTTTGAGCATGCATCAACCAGTTTCACAACAGACATCTAACAATACTGAATTTTAATTTCAATGAACTAAGATTTAATTTCTATTGAATAGATAGCAGATAGCTGGAGCCTTTGAATCATTGCAATGCTCACAAATTTCTGGACAATTCTGCAGGAGAAAGTCAGGGTGATCATTAGTCAGGTGTGGAGAACTCATACCTGTTTCCTCATTGCAGCTAACTGTAGAAACACTATGATAACTGACTAAAGCAAAGTTAAAGTTTCTTTTATTAGAATTTCAACACAGCCTGTCTTGTTTCCCTTTAATAAGTTTTGGAGGTGCTAATCACCACTTACAAATCAGGCAGTAAGAATCAAGGTCTCCTCCTGTCCACATGTCAAAGTGTCCTTGGACAAAACACCCAGCATGTGCAGGTGTGTGGGAGTGTGTGAACGGCTGAATGAGAGGTGTTACCCCTGTAATGATGCAGTGTGACCCTTCTGTAAGGACCTACAGTATCTACTTTACCAAGAATTGTGTTGTCAAGGCTTATATCCTCTTGTCTCCAAGGCCTCTTCTCCCTGACAAACATTCACAAGAAAAAGTGAATTATTCCAGTTTTTATATGAAAATAATCACATTTTATAGCAGGATTTAGGCTATTGGCAGTTTCAGTCCAAATATACCACCGTCAGTGGTATCAAGCCGTTCTACTTTCTATAATCTTCATCCTTTTTGCAGACTGAGGGCCTCCAGGTTTATACATCTCCAAGTTGTTTGGCTTATCCTTCACTTAGAGTCAACAAGCCATAAATCTCAGTCGCTGATGAGGCCGCCTGCAAACACAGAGATGCTTTAAGAAACGTCCCTCGATGCAAACTCATACCGGTCTTCTCTTGGCAGTCTCCTTCCTCACAAATAGAGACACCACTTAGGCTGGAGCTGCACTTCAGGTTTCACATTTCAATGCAGAGCAAATCATCTAATCATCCTAAAGATGGATTGCTGTTAAGGACCCAGAAAGCTGCCAATGTTCTTATCACGATCTAAAATAATATGAAAGTGGTCCATCTTTTACAGCCTGAACTCATGAAATTTGAGAGCAGTTCAGTGGAAAAAAAAAATCATCCAGTTGCTCTCAGTAATTGGAGTTGCTGAGAAATGATAACTTTAGGGAAGACTAACGACCTGCTTCTTGTGAGTTCTGTTGGGATTTTCTTAACAATGGGAAATAAATCTTTTCGCTCAGGTTTGGAGAATTAATGGCAAAACTATTGGCAGAATAACAATAAGGTCATGCATTTGACACAAGCAGCAATATGTGATTAGAGACAACTCTATGTAATCTGTATTGAATGGCTCTGCTTGTTTCCCTTCATCATCATTGTTACATTTCTTCACACTTATAGAGCTGCAAATCCCCTTCTGTCCAGAGCTGCCATTTCCTTTCCACGAGGTGGACAGAGACGAGTCGATGCATCAATTAATCATTCATCATAATCCCCAAAGTGTTGACGATTGAAATAAACTCAGCCAATCTTCAGCCTTGATTTGCATATATATGTTTTATTTGTAGGTCTTCAAGTGAATCTAAATTTAGCAGCTTTCTTATTTATGTGTTTTAGCTTTGTTACTGCTGGGGAGACAACAGGAAGGAAGTGATCAAAATGCGTTTCACTGTTTTGTTGAATATACCACCACATTTATTTTGAAAAGACTCTCATGTGCCACCCATCAGTCATTCAAAGAAATGCCAGGACAGGTGCTGCAACGTTACATTTATAAGATCTTTGAATGTACTTTCAGAAAGACAAAAGCAGCAATGCAGCTTGTTACAAAAGCAGCTGATTGGGGGATTGCGACTTGAGCTTTGAGGCTTTCATTTATTCTCTTTCTTGCACCTCAAAACAATTCTGCTGTTTCGCTCCATGATTGTGGGCTGTGGTGAGGTGGTGGCGTATCTTCTCTTTAATGGTAGATTAGTAATTATGCTGTGATATAGTCACAAATGTTATATTAAGCTTTGATCCAAAAAGATGCAGGTATGTTACCTTTGCTGTCAGTATATTCACCAGCGGTCTTGGTATGTACATTCTGAAGGCAGCCTAGTATCCCTACCAATTACATCCAATCAATGCAGTCAATTCATAATTAGCATCCAGTGACCTGCTGATGCTGCAAATATTGTGCCTTTAATGAAGCGAGGTGGAAAGTAAAGATGGAGGTCGGAGTGGTCGATGAGCGTGGAGAACATTGTGATGAGCAGATAGCGTAGAAAGAAAAAGTTCTTTCACACACGTCTCGATGCACATGAGCACTGTGATGTAACCTGCCGTCACTCTGTATTTTGGGGTATTTCAGCATGAGACTGTCTTGCCCAGGTGACTCAGTCAGGATGGATCAGGCTGGTTGTGTCTGCTGTTTGGTGCTGGGTGGATTGTCTTCAGCGGCTTGTTCGATGAAAACTGCTGATGAGAGCGTAAAGTCAAAACAATTAGCAAAAAAAGCTAAACAGCTCCCCAAAGCTGCAGTTGCAGTCACATCACACACAGTCATTTGATTAATTGTTAAAAAATATTGATTAGTGGAGCTTTGAACTATTGCCCACTTGGCTGGGAGCTCACTAAAGCTGCCTTGTGGACCTCTGGGCGTCTCCAGGCCCCTGACAGCAAACCGCAGCTGCAGCCTTTGTGCTGTGGAAGGAGATTGGCTGCACTGCGTCATTCGGTTTCATTTTCCCTTCACAAAAAAAAGAGAAATACTATCCCAAGACACAGTAGGGGAGTAGTCCTACACCCATCAGAGGGAATAGCTAAAGGCTCTGTTCGGAAAGAAAAGCATCGTGGGGGTTTTGAAGCCACAGTTTTGCAGAATTGAACAGAAACTTGACAGCAGCGATGGCGTCTGCTGCTCGCCTTCCTACATCTGCAATGCGTCTCCATCAGCGGGACATGGCTGTTTGTGTGTCTCTTGGTTTAGCTCAGTGTGATTCGCAGACATGAATACAACACAGTCCGTTTTTATCAAAACACCCATTACTATTCATCAAAAGAATGAAAATCCCCCTTTGTAACGATGCCTGTGACACAGAGTGTACTTGTAAAGACTGAGCATGCTGTGTGTGTGTATGTACTGTGTGTGTGTGCGTGTGTGATCTGCATTGCAACGTCCTCTATGTTCACTACAAGCAGTGATGGGGATTCAAAAGATTTCTGCGTGGGAGTTCGAAGCTCCCGACAGTGTTTGGGTTGTGTGAGGAACAAGCGTGGCGCCTGGTGTTCATGTCTCTCAAGTTCCCTGGCATCAGATGTTAATATTTTGGGAAATTGGGGCAATGAAGCGGGTCTCTGATGAAAAAGCATGCATAGTATATAGTCTTAAGCTGCATGAGGGAGTGGTGGCGTAGGTAGGAGAGAGGGAGTGTGTTGGTGATTTATTCAAAGTGAATTAAATCAAGTGGAATTTGAGGACTTGTTATGTGACGTGAGGGTAGTTGAGTTAATTACGATCAGTTGGGAATTGACAATGTAAGTGATACAAGGCAGCACTCATTCAAAACAGAGATTCAGAAATAGTATTTACATGTAAAACATCATTCATTTGCATATTTTGTGGCTTTGAAATGCCGAAAGCTCTGTCCTGTCTATGCCTGAGTTACTGTCCAGTCAAACTGTCACTGAATACAGATACAGAACCCCCAACTGCCCCAGTCACTCTGCTCTAAATTGCCCTGAACATGGCAAAAATGAAATACCCCAAACGACCGTGGCTTCACAGTTACGACAAATCTCCCTGCAGCCTCGTCTGAGCTCCACACAATACTGTCTCCTCCTCTTGGTTAGAAAGAGCTAGTTGAGAAAGCTTAAGGTGGTTCGACTGTGTATTCAGCACAGTCTGATAAAGGAGATTTGTTTTCTATTGTATGTTGCTGTCACAGGGTTATCTGATTTGTCGTTATCACCGGTCTCTGCTTCAAATCCATCTTTGAAGGTTGGGAAGGTTCTTGTAGGAGTTTCTGAGTAAATGACAAGAAGGTTGTTAGCATGCTGAGACAGCTGTACTGTCCGTCAATCATTTTTAGTTTGTCTTACATCGAGGTCCACTTTTTAGATTTTTCTGAAGCTTGCAGCCACATGTCGCTGTCCTCCTCATGGTGCAGATATAAAAGCTTCAACTCACAGTCTTCAGTCTGCTGAGGGAGGCCGTAAGCTCTCCTGAAAGAAAGACTTCTACAGCCAGATTGAGATAAACAGAATCAGTGATGAAATATTCATACCAACCCAAAAACAACAGGGAATTAAGCAGTTCAACTAACCGTCACTTGTAGTGTCTGTAGATGGTTTGTCTGATGAGGACGTTGTGGTTTAGAAAACCTGGTTCTGTCTAAGCTAAAACCCTGTTTACAAAATATTCTCATGTAATAGTAGATTAACGATGCAACAAGCAGACCTTTGACTGTAGAAAGCTGAGGTGAAGCTGCTTAGATGTTATCCCGTCTCATTTTCAGGTGTTTTTTAGATTTCTTCTCATTTTTACTGAAATGACTTATTAGTTGAGATGCAGCGGAGTCCTGATGCAGTCATCAATATGCTCCGCAGAGCTGTGTGACTCGTGTTTGGCCCTCTCCTGTGAGAGTTTAGAAGGAATACGGGTTTATAAAAATGGATGTGGTGGTAGTCTGCATGCTCACTGCTCCGTGCAGACATGGTCCAAACAGCCCTGATGAAGTATTGATTTTTGGCCTGGTCTGGGTAATGAAGATAACTTTAAGCATTGACAGAATATGTAAACGATCCTTTGGAAACTACATGACTGCCTCTGCTGCTGTCTCTGAGCTTGTCTTCTTCAAAATTTTAATGGTCCCTGGTAAATATATATGTAAATGTAAGCAAGGCAAATTGCCCACAGTAACATGAGGGAGCAGTGAGCAGAAACGAATCAATTTTGGACCACACAGCACTTTAAAAACACAAATATCACGAATAAACAAGTGTTAATAATTACTTTAAATGCTACCTGTTCGTCTCCCTGCTGTGTCTCATTCATCTAGCGTCTTACCTTCTGTGTATTTCACTGCTGGTCTTCTGTTTCGTAGAAAAGTCTGATGTCCTTCCTGTTCCAAACAATACTGCTTGGTCGTTTCAGGCCTCTTTGTTTACTTCGAGCTAGCCAGAGAGCTCTTGATAGCATTTGGATCAAATTAGCCTACGGATAAAAATGCAGCACTAAATCACTTCTTAATCAGTCTGAATGTTAATTTGGTTGCATACGAGATGGCATGCTAGCTCAGTTGTTACAGTTAACATGATTTCAATGACTGAGTGAATGATTTTATTTACTGTGTGAATGATTGACATGATGTATGTGTCACCTGGTGGTTTTGATTGAGCCTTCAGTTTCTCTGGTCTGAGTGGTCTTTGGTAGTTGCAGAGCCAGGGGTGGGATTTTATTGCATTCGCGTAGGCCTAAAGGCTTTAAACACATCAGTGCACTACAGCAGCTCCCCGTGGCGTGGTACACGTAACCATGATAGAACATTTAGCCAAACGAGAGGACCACTTTACTCAGTTGTAGCTTTAGAAATAACCATTTCTTTTTACCTCCCAGAGACAACTGCTCCAGCCAGTCTACGACTTCTTCCTTTTCGCCATCTTCCTTTGGTTGGTTTGAAGGACAGGGACCTGACTCAACATGCACCAGTCCCCAGAGAGCTGCATTATTGCAACATGGACAAGTTAAGCAGCCACCACACAGAGGTCTCAGTGCATTTGGCTTACACCTGCAGAAGTGCAAGCTCACCTCCCTGAGGCATCCAGAGATTTCTCAGACAGCCAGGTGATCCTAGAGCTCGGGTGTCAAACACCATCAACATCAATTCTCCATATTGAGATATCCTCTGCATACAAATCCTACTGCACCATGAAAACCCTGGTCAGCATAGCATGGCCCACAAGGGGCAATGACATTCATTTTTGATCTGTATGGTGGTTCTGGTAGTGATAATGAGATACTGCAGCAATCAGGAATAGCTGAGAAGTTGACTGAAAGCATGGCAGTGATGGTAGATAAGGACTTCACATCAGTGACAGATGAGGGTAGTAATAATGGTAGTAATTAAGGCCTGGCTTGTCATATGTATAAACAATTCATAACATTGTCTGCATTCAAATAAACTGTTTTAATCATATTTTTGTCATTCAAGTCTTTAATGGAAGAATCTGGGTTTTGCTCATGTTTTCGTTATCATAAGACAGGTATCTTGGCAAAGACATGATCAGCCTTCTCTCAATCCTCTTTGGACTTTTGGATCCATGCATACTCGCTGCACAAGGTTGTCCTCCTGTGCCCAAACAACAAAGTCCCACCACTGCGAGCAGCTGTCCTTGCACTAGTCAGCAACATGTATGGCTCTCCTTTAGTTTATGGGAACCACATTCTGTCTGCACATGGGTGCAGCCAACAAAGTTTTATATGTCGGGGTATTTGAATTCACCAAGGCCAAAATACAGTGGGCTTGACTGCTCATACAGGAAAATTGGTCTTTTCTTCAGGAGCCGGACTGTTTTATGACTCTGTAATGTGCCTTGTGAAGCCTGGACACCTGAAAACAGGATATCAATTTGTTGACAGCTTCTACACAAACCCTAGACTGTTCAAGGACCTGTTCACCAGGAATATTTGGGCTTGTGGGACTTATAGAGAGAACAGGAAGGATTGTCCCCACTCCGCAACCAGTGCCCTCAAAAAAACAACCTCCAGAGGTACCATTAGGGGACACACAATGGGCAATATTTTATGAAGTGGATGGACACAGGTGGCACACCCTGGTGGCTCGGTCCAAAGAAAGGTTCACCTGGCTGGTCAGCTTTGGCTGTCCCATGGCCCACAGCTGTGTTAGAGTCCAACAAACACACGGGAGGTGTGACTTTATCAGACCAGCTGACCCAGTGCCACCGTGAGCACCACAAAACCCTGAGATTGTACCACACGCTGTTTTATCACTTTGTGGACATGTCAATGACAAACAGCTACATCCACAAGGAGCTTACCAGAGAGAGGAAAGAGCAGCCTGTGACCCACCAGGCCTCAAAGGAAAGGCTGTGCGTTGTGAAAAATTAATGCAAGCTTGAATTAAAATTCTGTTTCAGTTTTTCTTTTGACTACTTGATCTTAAAGCTTTTTATGCTATCATGTCATAGCACTGCAATACACCTATTCAAATAGCCCATCCTGTGCGAACAAAAACATCAATTGCTTGCGCCTTGCAGCATTTAATTCATACACATTTTTATACATTAAGAGAGTCGAGGCCTCAGTAATAGGAAAAATGGCTCAGACCCCAGATAGTCCTCCTGTACTCAGCTGTCACTGCAGGCTCCATCTCCTCATGTCTGCCCTCTGCCTTGTACCCTTCATTATGTGCTCTGCAGGTGACTCTGCAGATCTCTGTCCTCTGACACGACACACCTCTGAAAACCTGCAGGCGTTCACCCTGTCTCTGTGAGGCAGATGCCACTCAGAGCTGGAGCACTGCTCACATGTAGCCTCCTCAATTTTGTGAGCCATTTCTGTAGTTAAGATGTAGCAGCTCCTCCTCCACGCACACAAACTCACAATCAGATGGCAAGATAACGTGTCCATGCAGGGTGTACAGTGCTGGTGGTGTGTCATGGTGTAAATGATGGACCAGGATGTCAAAGCAGGCTACTGATGAGACAGAACGCTGCCCTCCTACATGCTAAATATTGCATATGGTTTAGTTGATATTAGCAAACTTGTACGCTGAAAGCTAGCATTTGATGTTGGCTAGTGTTAGTCAGTTAATAGCTGTGTGGTGCAGAATATTATTTAAAACCTTTGTCTAATTTGCTGGTTTGGACTTCAGTTGTTCTGCAAATCAACAACTCAACTTCTGCAGGACAACTCAAGTCCAAAACACCAATTCACATCAAATCAGATCACATCACATCGCCACTGTAGTAGCTCTTGTGCAACCAGCGTATTGGCTATTTTCCAGCTAAGCTATACTGTATATTAGCAACATAGCTAAGCTAATTTTTGATTGTATGAATGTTTAAGATGAGCTTTATAGTTTTAGTGCTAACACTGAATTATATCGACGTCGAAGGCTGAGCAGCTTTAAAGCCGCTTTGGCACCAGTTTGTTGTCACTTAGATATCGCAGCTCTCAGACATTTTCCATTCCTTTAACTTCTAATTACACTAAAAGAGTAGTTTCTTTCCCCATTCGGCTCCTTGTCTGTGAATGATGTGAGGACGCTCTGCTAATGCAGTGTTACACAGCAGCAGGAGCCGTCTTAGGGAGCTGTTAGCGAGTGTCATGTCAGTCAACGACATATAGATTTAAGAGCTGTTTCTGTGAGTCCACTTACAACAGCCTGCGCAGCTGCATTAAATATATTCCCACCTGTTGTCATTTTGTGATTATTTTCCCGTCTCTGTTTTTCTGTCTCTTATGCAGAATGATGACATCCCCGTTCTCACTCAGCCTACTACCTTCTACTGCAGAGCGGTGCATAAAAGATAGAGATAGTTGTGATTTTGCAGATGCATTTGTTATCGCTGTGTATCCATTTTTGATTGCCGCTTAGTGTTTTTAATGAGCACAGACTGAGGCATTGCTTCTGGCTATGGTTACAGATGAGATCACGCGGACCGAATCACAAAAACAAAGCAGCCGGAGAATCCCACAGAATCACTGTCCGATCAGAACTCAATAAATCCTCCCTTAAGCAAGACAGAGCCTCTTCCTGTAAAGCGGCATTTATATATGGTTTTAGTATATCTGTCTCTTTTTTTCTACATCCTTAAGCTTCTCCACAGTTTAGTGGTTCAGGGCTGATAAGCGATGCTAAAGATAGCTTTTTCCTTTTTTCCCTCAGAGATGAGGACACAAGATAAGATGCTAAAGTAAAGTTGCCCTTGTGTATGAAGCCTCAGGATATAACAAGGACAGATATGAAACCACAGCACAAATAGCACAGCTGTCACCTTATACCCTTTGAAATATGTTAAGACAAGGTGCTGTTTCAGTGCCTCCTCACTGCTATCCTGTTCAAAAACATGTCTCTCCACTGTAGCAAGAAAAACTCTGTACATACCCATTCAACCGAGCACTGCAGGACAGATGTGAGAACAACCAACAGGGAGGGTATTTCAGCATTATCCACAGCATCACAGGAGAAAATAGACAGCAACAAACATCGCAGAAGTCTCCATGTTTCTGTGTTTGAGACTAATCTGCTCTGAAACAAAGAGACGCAGTGTTTGAGATGTTTTTTCCTAGCTGTCCATTTATGTGTGAGTGCAGGTATCCACGTGTTTTGTGTGTGTGTGCATGATGTCCGAGCTTTGTCAGTGCATGTATGCATGTGTGTAATAGATAGAGAACCACAGCAGAAACAATGAACAGCTGCAAAACACAAACTGTTACAAGAAAAAGCTCAAGCACAAACTCTTCAATATTTAGTCGTTTGTTTGGGGTTGTGTTAAAAAAAAGTGTTTGAACATGTGATTCTCTTTAGTCTGTCTATACAACGAGTAGGAGCAGCAAACAAGAGCATGGAGGGTGATTATAATCTGAAGGGACAGCATAAACCTTCTCTAAAATGTTTGTGTAAGTGCAGGCAAAAACGATGCAGACCAGGCAATAAATCACAATATACAGTACCAACGAGGTGAACGGCTGAGGACAAACAAGTGAAGCCATTGTCAGTAAGCTATGTGGCGTTTTAAACCAAAGTGCACCAGGAAATGGTGTTAAAGGTACTAATTACTAATAGCACTAATACAACCAGAACTATTTCAGCAGCTTTTCACACAAACTCTTTTAACAAGACGTGATTCTGCATTGATAAATTCTGCATAAACTAACTGAAAATGTTTGAAACAAAGGAGAACTCTGCTAATTTTGCTGTCTGTTTACAGGCCCTGGCAAGTTCTGCTGCATATGTGGAAAAGTTGCACTTCTGACAGCGTAAATGGTGTTATAGTATAGTGCCCATCAGCATGAAGGCGTGGGCTGGATAGGTGATGCAGAGAGGAAGGCGTGTCACGAAACTGTGGCCCTAAAAGCATTTGCAGCTCATTATATTCTGCTCAGACATATTGTATCTTATTATTCTTATATTATTAATTGGAACGATTAAGATTTAATATTTAACATTCTTAAAACCCAGAACTGTAATTTTGTGAGTAAAACATCATCTCCGTGTCAGCTTAGAAGCCCGAGGAAGCAAACCAGAAGGAAAACAAATGTTTCCCATCTTGGATCTAGTTCTCTTGATGCTGACGTGTTGACAAAGTGGAGGGTGACTCCACTGCTGCACAGTCAAAGGGGAAGTTGAAAGTGTTACTTCTAAATCGTGCTCAAAAAAAAGCTTTAACATGTGTGAACATCTGCTAATCAGTCTAATAAGAGGGTGTCATGCATGTGTGTGTGAACTTGGTTGTCTCTGTTTGTGTGCATCTTTGAGACCTGACGTGTGCTGCATCTCGGCACACTAGCGGGTAATTAAAGTGCCCATTTAGCTGCGGTGCTTCCTATGTCCGCCTTAAAGGTGGCAGCTGGAGACAACGGTCCCCTTTCTGCGTGATGGATGCTGTAATTACAGCAGACCGGAGAGCTGGAGACTAAAATTGGCTGGAAATAAAGTGCAGTTTTGCCCATCATGTGACCCTGTTATCAGGATCCACGTCTCTCAAACAACACTTCCAAACCCTTTGAAAACTTCTCTTCTTTTTGATTAGCAGCTTTTCTTTATGACATCTTTGCTTTTCAGACTCAAGACCCAAACAGCTCAAGATAATTTTCCAACTCCGTGACTCCATGACAAATGGCGTCTGGGTGCAACTTTGCAGATGCCACAGATGTAAAGCCTTCCTGAGGATCTGTCATTTTAATTTAACTACATCAAAGGATAAATCGAGGCCCTCTGAATAATGCATTGCACCGTGGGAAGCAGGATACAACTCCTGACAGCTGCATTTTGGGGATCCTGCAGAGAGGGACAAGAGAGAGAAAGGTGGAGGATGAGAGCTGGAGACTGGCAGAAAGACTGAGACGGGATTTCCTCGCCTTAATTGCATTGTGTTTGAAATCCCCCAGTTCCTCAATAAGTGAACCGCGTTTGAAATT
Organism: Chaetodon trifasciatus; assembly: GCA_037975065.1. Classification (NCBI taxonomy): domain Eukaryota; kingdom Metazoa; phylum Chordata; class Actinopteri; order Chaetodontiformes; family Chaetodontidae; genus Chaetodon; species Chaetodon trifasciatus. The sequence goes on along the minus strand of JBBMOE010000036.1, from coordinate 2,321,499 downwards.
GTAAATGAAAAACTTTTTTTTTCTGCTTAGGTGGCTGAAATCGGCTCATTGTCTGCTGACAGAAAATGTGTCTCCTGCAGGTAAATGGAGGGTTGTTGTTCAGCATCTCAACTAATGGTGACAGAGTGTTCCGAGGATTTGCTGCGACACCAGCAGACACCTTTTGTGCTATTTTGGGGGACGTTAACCCGGCCTTCGGGACACGATGGATGAGAGTTCCTGGACTTATCAAGAGTTCTTTCAGTTGGACCACAAAAGCTCCGGAAGGACCATCAGGAAGTTCAGCACGCAGTCACACACTTTACATCCTGATTACAGCAATTATCAGAAGTGTGCTCATGTTCAGGTTTAGATTGGCTGGATGGCTTAAAAAGGGTTAACAAGCCATTCACTGAAGTGAAGCAGGAGGCATAGAGGGAAAAACAGATGGCGCACGATACGTTAAACCACCGCATGTATGTTGTGTTATGGCAGAAGCAGAGCAAACAACAAATGAATCAGGTCGAGTTGAGCCTAATCAGTCATACACACATCAAGCCTCACTCTGTCACACAGTGCTCCAGTGAGTTTGTTTAAGGTGGAAATGCTTCCATTTCGATGCAGGTTATACATAAAAGCCAAGTAAGAGCTTCTGTTTTGTCAACGTCAAACTCAGTGTGCGTGGTCACATTTAAAGCAACCCTTAAATCAACAAGGGGAAATGCATGTATGCATAAACCTATGAGTTTCCAGACTGACCCCTTTAGTGTATTATTTGGTGGCATTAATAATTATTAATGTACAAGAATGCCATAACATCAGAATGAACATGACATCAAGTGCAGCTTGAAACATGAAATGCCAAAAGTTCATTGCCTGCCAGTGTTTTGTCTTTAGACCCATGTTGTATTCAGCTGTTAAGCAAACCACTGGGATATATGTAGCTGAAAGGATCACAAACCAACAGCAATAATATCAACACGCTGTTCTTCAACTACCTAATCAGATTTGTCCACAGCAAGATTTTAACAATGTATGAAATCAAAAGGAAAACAAGGCGCAACAGAGGCCACGATGCTCTATATTTCAAGATGAGTTACAGGGGGAAGAGAGAGGGACAAAACCTCAGGAGACATGTGACACTAAAAGGATATGTAAGTTAGTGAGCGCATCGGCATCCATATTCCCATATACAGTATAAATACACACACGTACACATACATGAAAAAAACAAAGGCATCGCTGATTAAAGAAATCCCTCAAAGTGGAAGCAATGTCTGCTCCAATCACGATAAGAAGGGATGCCAGTCCTTTGTCAAGGGACACATGTTCCAGCATGCTCAGTGCCAGCTGTCCTGTCTGTGTGCAAGTTAATAAGATAGATTTGTAGACAGGGTGCGAAGTACTAGTAAGGGTAACATAGCATCAACACTCAAGATCTGACTCTGGCCTGTGAAGCTTCTTCAGCTGCTGGTTGTGTTACATCCAGGAATCCTCCACATCTCTTGAGTATTGAGCTCCTTTTCCAAAATCTTCCTCAAATAATCAGTATTTATACTTATACGTGTTCTTGTGCAGTCCCTAAGGTACTCTTTTCTCTTTTCTGTTAATGATACACTAAAACTGTATTTTTTTTAAGATTGTTTTTCTGGTATTTTGCTGTTGTTACACAGATGATAGTAGACAATAACAGGAAATGTGAGCAATAAAAGACACCAGGAACATTGTAATTACACGGTGTGCACCTTAAGCCCCACAGGACACCACCGTGACCATAAATTTCAGATATTACTGTTATTTCTCTGGTATGTACCTGCCTTTAATATCCCTGTATCTGTTTTACTTTGTCTTTTTTCAGAAGCCTGAAAACAACCCAGAGGCTCTCGGAAGCTAAAAAGTTTGTTTAGTGTGTATTTACCACAACTTTGTTCCCGAAAGAAAAGCTTAATAAAAACAGCTGAAGTCTCCCTGTTGACCACGTGTGTGTCCATAAACCTGCAGAAGCACTTCAGTTTGTTATTTCCAATATAAACAGAGCGAATGTAGATTTTTCCTCTGCACAAACAAACTTCTGTATACAGCTCCGAGTTTCTTCACAGTGGATGCAAACCCTGCTGTACTGATGCCTGGACTTACCTCAACTTTTCAGTAAAGGCCTGCTCCAAACTAATTACCTCCCATGCATTCAGAACTTGGATTTTCACAGATTTAATTGGATTGATGTCTTCAGTAGGAACCAATGGGCTTGGACCTGAGAGGAAGAGACGGGGACGTCACCAATTGTTGAGAGAAAGACTAAAGGACAATAAGACAAGTACAGAAAAACACCAGGTTCATCCTTTAAGGTTGAATTAATGCAGGACAGCAAACCAAAGCACGTACATTTCCATTTCACACTCTAGTCTGAATGTACAAGCGCTACATTCTGCAAAATAACCACGTTTGGTTGTGATATTATCCAGTTTTCATCTAGCGAGGAGTATGAATAAACATTTCTGACAAAACTGACATGTTGAATCACTGTGCAATTTAAATTCATGGTGATGCATGCTGGATCTTACTGAATAAAAGAAGGCAGGAGGATATTTTTGTTCCCAATGTGACTGAATAACAAGAAAATGTCTTTAAAAGATCACATAAAATAAAATAGTTGCTTTATGCTTAACAGCTGAAAACATTTGTTGCCAGAAACACCTTCCTGTGAACCAGCTTCTCAGCGTTTCGCTGCGTCCCTTCGGTCGATTTCCTGGCTTACTGGGCTTACTGAGCAGCTCTACTGGAAGTATGTGACTAATGTGCAGCTTAATCAAGGCAATCGTTTGAAAGGTCATCTAATGAGTAGGAGTGAAGATCATATGTTAGCCTTTATCCCTCACTGTGGGATGTCGGGGTGAGCAGGGAACACCTGCCGCCGCCTGTCAAAACATTAGCTCATGTTAATTAGCCGCAGTGATCTCCTTGTTTTACCAGTTCAACTGCGGGCCAGAAGAAGAAGAAGCAGGAAAGATCTTCTACAGAAGACCCGTGAACTTAGGATGCATGCTTTGTATAATCTCATTTTAAAGCAGAATTCAGAAGCTCCTGAATGGACTCATTTCAACTGTGCTATCCATTTGGAGCCAGTTAACTTAAGCCAGATAACGGTGCTAAAAAAATTAATTTCAAGCTCGGTCGATTGTGGCATAAAACAGATCCGCCTTCAGTCCTCGAAGCTCGTGTCACTTCAAAGAGACGTGGGTCTCCTCCCTTGATATTATAATTTGCTGCTCGCTGGAGCCTTTCAAGGGTCACTGGGCCTCTTTGCACCGGTTTGGTGACACACAGTGCATTTTATCCAGATTTACTTTTTCCTTCTGGTCTGCATTGCTTTAAACTCCAACATTTTCACTTTGACAGATGTTATAGATGTGAATTGAGAAATCCACCGAGCGTATGATTGGCACTGGTCGCAGTAACAGGAGTACTATTACTCCCTTCCTGATTTCTGACTCCTGGGTGAACTGGCATTGCAGCAGATTGCGTTTTTATATCCTCGTGAATCATGATCTCAGTTGGCCGCAGTCGCTTTCATCAGCCAAAGCACACTCTTTTACGCTCCTCTGTCAAAAGGCACTGCCAGTATTTAAAGCCGAGGTTTTCCACAATGAGACATCCTCCAGTGAAACACGCCTGAAAGCTCCGTGCACTCGCCGTAAAGGAACTCTATACGGTGACCGCTCGACTGTAAAAAGTCAAAGATCACCTGAAGGCCAAATCATGACCAGATTAAATTAGCCAACGGCATAATTAGCCAGCGAGGTCACGAGGTGTGTTTATGATGGAATTTCCCATAATTCAGTTCCTGGAATTGAATTTCCATTCATTAGTTTTCACTGTCATCCTAAATGTACTGTATTATTTACCCTGATGTATCTGAGGATGTTCTGTCCGCCCCTCACATTTCCACTTATGGCCATCTTATCTTAAATATTTTGCCATATTAATTTCTGCGTGGACCTCCACTGGCTTCCTTTCTCTCCTCTCCTCCATGTTGTCCCTCGTTCTTCTCCTCTTTTCCATTTTTTATGGTTTTTGTCATCGTGTCTCTTCTCCTTTCCAGTGCTGACTTTTTTCCCTCCTCTCCTCCACCCTTTTCTTGTTTCCTCTCATTTTCTCTCCCTCTCTCGCTCCTTTCTCACTTTCTGAATACATCTCGTCTCATCTCTCCTTCCCCTCCTCGCCTCCTCTCAACTCTCCCCTCCCATCCCCCTCGCTGCAGCCTCGCAGGACTCCTGTGGATATCTAAAGGTCAGTGAATGTGGGACCATTAAATGCACACACATGCACCACTCAAAAGCAAAAAAAAGGCAGTAAAGACACACTTACACCTGCACACTTACACATTTTCAGGTACACACAGACACACAAACTCATTGCCAGTCCAGCGGTTCAGTATGAGACACTAACTAGAAGCCGGCATGTGAAGGCTGCCATGTTTTTGAAAGAATGAAATCACAATAGGTTTTTCTGTGACGGTGCCTTAGCGTGTGCGTATGAAACCTGCACAGCTGGGCCGGACTCACGCCTTTAATATAATGTGATCCATAGACTGTGACATTTAATTCACATTCGTGCAGCACTCACATAAACTCACAGTAATTGGTGCATCTTTTGAAGAAAATGCATGACATTTAGTTGAGTTGACAGGCTTGACAGTATGTTATGTCACCCTCATTCACATGCCGACAACAACAAGTATTCTCGAGGGTTTCTAAATAAAAGTATACAAATTCATGAAGGAAAATGTGGCTTTATCATAAAGGCTAACATGCTAAGTTCATTTTAATAGAGGCTACAATTCCGCGGCTCTATTTCCATCAGTGCAACAACTCACAGCTCACACGTTGTTGTATCATTTTAATAGAAAGACTGAATATAGAAAAAATAGAAAGAATTCATCATTTCCCACAAAAGCTTCAATAAAATACTTTCAAAGTATATTTATACACAAAGCAGCATGCATGTTAGCGTGAGTTCAGTGTAAGTCCATTGAAAGTCTTCTCTGCGCTTCTTTCACCAAATGCCTCCCTCATGAGAGTCATCCGGTCCGTTTCCAGCCTTTTAGGGACCTCAGACACCAAACTGGAGAAGAGTTGTATTTCAGATTTAACCACATTAAACAGTGACAGAGAAGGATTGTGTCCTTTTAGCCACTGGAAGGCCTTTAACCAAAATATCTGAGCAGGAAGCGTCGAGTTTCAGTCGCTGAGGAGCGAACAGTAATACAGAAAGGTGTATGGACTTTATTCTTGAAGTGCTGAGTTTACATTTGTAGGACAGATCAGAAACCGTACTTACTAAAACACAATAAATTATACTTGAAACAGCTAAAATTGAAATCAAGGACTCTTTGTAACGTGTCTATTTGTTATATAAATGTCTGATTCTGCTTGCAGCTGAAGTAAATAACAATATGCTATAATGAACATTTGCAATAAAGCAAATACCTTGAATTTAAAGTGGAGCATGTCTGACACACCTAAGGGGCTTTTAGCAACTGTAAGTCTTCTGTTCAACACACAGCAAGACGTGCCTTTCACTCACCCCGTCAGGTTTTTTAACACGACATCAGAGGAACATGTTGCGCAGCATATGGTGGAGGCTGGATGTGCTGCATCCCGCTGAGGGATGATTTCTAACAAACCTCAAATTGCACTTAATGCAATGTCTGCTTTTTAATTTCAGATGAAGGATTAAAGCTATAAATGCTTCTTTCACAGACTCGAAAGGAGACAGAAACAAAATGCAGCAATTAATGCAGACAAATCATGTGTTATTATAAAAAAAACAAACTTCACTGTGGCCTTTTCAGCAGCTTGTCTGTTTCTGAGCTCCTGGAAAGTCGATTTTTCTGAGGTGCAACGCTTCCCTCTTGACAAACACTGCAGGGAGAAATGGGACATTTGGCTGGATTTAGATTGAGATTTGAGGTCATACAGCTACTGCATGCAGTAAAAACATTTAGCTAATAATTAGTTGCTATTTGATGATGAAATTGATGCATATTTCGCCTTTATTGTGTGCAAACTCCTTTTGCTCAAAGCGATAGTATACTCTGAGTCTGTTTATCTGGTTGAACAAGAGTTAAATCTATTACCTCCAGTGTCATCAGTCCTGCTGTCTGATTGGCTTTGCTTTCTTTCAGCCCAGTTATCACTAACATCCCCCTGCACACAGTCTGTTTGCTCCGCTGACGTAAAACTCTGATCCTCCTGAGAATTCAGTGCTCCAATCTGCCGTGAAGTCCCGTCACCTCCGCACGTCAAACTCATTTAGTCCTGTCAATTTAAAATCATCTTTTCTTCTAAAGCTGTTGTCGGAGGCGCATGTCCCATTAGACAGGTCATATTTAAGCCCAGATCTTGTCAGTAAATTTCTTGTACAATGGCAGAGATTCACAAAGACAGTTTGACATCATCTGGTTTGCTCTGAATCTCCAGAGCTACCGAGCGAGCTTGTTAACTCGCCCGCTCATCGTCGTGTTATCTCACACTTTAGCCATGAAATGCAACATGCAAGTTAGCAATAACAGATATACAGCATCCAGTCAGCAATGTCCAGTTAGACTTTCAAAATAAAGCTTGCTGAGAACAATAAGAAATATGTGGTCAACGTGAAACTTTCATTAGGTTTAGGCAGCAAAACTGCTTGGCTAGGTTTGGGGTCGTGGTGGTTACGTACGTTTATCACATACATTAACTTACTTATATTACATTACTTCATTTGCCAAAGGAGTCAGCCTTCACTTATGGTTCCTCACAGGATACAAACTTCAGTCTCTTTGGTGAGGTTGCCTTCAAAAGCGATGCAAAGGAGCCATGAGCAGGCATCCATATGTGGCGAGTTGGCAGAACATCAATGTTTTAAAGAGACGTGGATAGCATGTTTGGTGATTAGCTCCCCAGGCTTCCTCATGCTTGTGCATTTTTGTGCTCAGTTGGGTCCTCCTCCAGAAGAACTGGCTGAGCACATGCATGTTCAAGACGTGCTCTGGCCAAGCCAGTCGACTTCCTGTTGGCTTGAATAGCATAAAATAATATCATAGCACTGCTCAAAATTGACAAAAGAGTCCAGAAAGGAATGAATGAATGAATAAATGCTGCTGTAAAATGCAAATTTCAGATGTTCTGCAGTTGAAACAAAGTGTGACAGAAACTTTTTGCTAGCTTTGTATCCGTGAGGATCCACAGTTTCATACCCCGCTCTTCCTGTGTGCATGTATATGGTACATGGGAGACTTGGCAGGAAAAACTATTTTTGTAGGCAGCTCCACTGTCACACCAGCCAAGCAGCCTTCAAGCTTTGCACCCCAGTGGACGCTCTTGTTTCAAGCGAGCTGCAGCCACACGCCGTGTTATTTCTTCATTGCAACTCACTGTACGAGGTCCTGTCACAGAAACTGTCTTTGAAGGAAGCCTTGCTGTCACAAAGGCACAACAGCCCGCAGGCCTCCATGCCTCAGCGGACGCCACATTTTGCTGCAGTCTGTTGCTCTGTGTGTGACGGACACGCCGCTGTTGTCAGTAGCAAATAGGGATGATGGGAAGGCCCGAGCTTTTAGCAGCCGCTGACGGGGATCTGCTCTCAAGGCAAACACCCAGTCTTGTTTAATTCAAAGCCCTTCCACGAAAAGTTGCCTGAAAGTCCGAGGGCTCTAACAAGCTTTAAAACTTATCCAGAAAGCTTTCATGTCAGCGTTCATCATTTCAGCCACGTATACTAGTCGCCCACTAATGAGACTTTAGCCTCCACGCCGCGTTCCTGGCCTCTCTCTTTGGTCGTCTGGTGATGCGTTAGACAGCGAGATGCCGAAGATGCAGTACGGACAAAGTGCTTTTAAAAGCCTCATTTGCTGTTGTCATGACTGATGCGATCGCCCACCCCCTCCTCAGCACACACAAACACACACACAAACACTCTGCGCCGCTCTGCTGTGAGTTGCATATTCACTTCCTGTGCATGTGTTATTGTGTTCATGTCTGAGACAGAACAAAAGGGAAAAGAGCGACGGGAAGCAGGAGAAAGAGTGTGTGTGTGTGTGTGTGTGTGTGTGTGTGTGTGTGTGTGTGTGTGTGTGTGTGTGTGCTCTTATATTTCTATGTAAGGAACTTAAACTTACTTCAGATTTGTTATTGTACACACAAAGCTATGTGACTCTACATATTTATGATCCTTACCAGTAACTCATTTCTATTTTTGGCATTGTGTGTATTTGTACTGCCTCTGGATGAATAAAGTTCTATCTTATCGTATTTTGGACCTTAAGATTGAGGATTGGTCTTGAGATGTGAGGACAATTTACATGATTCTCACTTTTTTAAAGGACTTTAAGGGTTAAAGTTCAAAAATGGGGGTAAGATAAGGTTTGGATAAGGGTTGAGGCATGTAGCTGCGATAGTTAAAAATATGCTGTGCAGGATTTTCCTGAAAAAACAACACATATAATCTCTCTCCATCATCACTTATGACTAACTAGAAGTGTTTAGTGGCGTATTTGTCTGCAGAAACCTGCCTTCTGCCTGTATTTTCTTCTCATTTTGCTGTTGTCCGAACGTTTCTGGGCTGCAGCCTTTGGGCAGTTGGTGTGTAGCCCACAGCCAATCACAGGTGAAACTGGGACTTAAAAAGAGGAAGCGCCAGACAAACGCAAATATAGCGAGGAAAATGAATGAATCTGGGGTTGGCGAGAGCATGGGCCTGTTTTTTGTAAAGTATCAGCTTTATCAGCTTCTCTGTTATCTACCTGATATGAACAGAGTGGACAAAATGCTAGAAACATCCCTCAGTAATGTATTAGACTGCGTTCAGTGCGTAATAACCTGAAAACTGGGTGTATTTGTGCCGGCACTTCAATTCCGTCCTCTACAAATCACACATACATAAACCTAATTTGCGCTGGCTAATATTTTTTTATGGACTGTGAGGCGTCACCACACTTTCCGCACTGGAACACATCGCTGCCAGTGAACACAATCTGGGCAGCAGCACATTTCCTCCCAAAATGTATTAGTCAGTGCAAATTAGTTTTAAATGGGTGTAATTTGTAGGTGACAAACTTGTACATATTCATGGACTGCATGCATGTATGTGTGTCTGTAATGAGTTTGCGGTGGAGTGGACGTCCACCTGCTATTAATCACAGTGTGAGCACCAGAACTGGCTCATATTGTAGGTTAGATTAATCATTTGTTTGAGGGTTCAGCCTCGGTCGACGGTTGAAGTTATAGTCTAAGGTTTGTGGCTAGGCAAAGGTCAGAGTCAGCCTTATTGAAATGAATGTATGTCCGTGTGTGTTTGACTGCGATTTTCGAGCTTTGTTTCTGTGAACTCTTGTTGAACTCTTAAGGTCAAAGCCGTATCCTCACAGTACATCTGTGAGGAGTTGATTGGATTATTGATCAACACCAATGACTCAACAATTATTGGCTCGTATCTGAGATTTCCAGCCTTTGAAGGTCATGCTCTGCCACGCTTCATTGATGGAGGACGGACGTTTCTGTGAGCAACAAACATTATGAGACATTTCAGTCAGGAGAGCAAAAAACAAATGACATTATTTCACCAGGCATCATGGTGACATTTCAGCTCTTTACCTGTTTTCTTCTCCTGCTCTCATTAGGCAGCTTTTACTCGCCAACATTGTGAGACTTTATTTTTTTCAACCCCCATGTAAAAGCGAGTAAAAAATCCTGCTGCAAAAAGCTCAACGCCATAGAAAATCCCCTGTAATAGCACTGACTTTAAGCTGCTGTGTTAATAGGTTCACACACGCAGTGTCTTAAGGTGAAAATAAATTAATTACTAGGAGGATATTGGCTTCCACCTCTGAGGTTTTATTTCTTCATTATCGACCAGTGTTATTTCGGCGCTCTGGCTGAGATATTGTGCTGAGAGGCCAAATGTGGTTTCTTTTTTTCAGCGCCTGATGAAACATGATGGGAGGAAGAAGCAATTAGATCCACTGAATCACAAAACAGCTTTTTTGGAGGAATCAGGAGTCTGAATTTGTGCCAATCCTTGTCGTCTTTGTTGTGTTGATTATTTGTGTGTGCATCCATCCATTCATTCATTCACACATTCTGTATTTACTCATTCGTGGGCCGTTGCATTTCAGGCATGATTCTTGAAGAATGTTACCGCCTTTAGCTTATTTAACCATCCCCTTGGAACCAGCTCAAACTGGAAAAAACCAGCAGATATATTGAATTTGGTTGTTGTTGAACCTTCATCATTCAGTTTCAGATCAGGTACACTCATGTATGGGTTTGGTGATGATTAAATGATTAAACAGGATATTTGAAAAAGAGGATAGAGGGTGACATTGGATTAGAGTCAGGGAAAGAATCTAGGAGCAGTTATCCTTCAAAGATGGACTAATGTTGTCAGCTGAACATTATGTGTTTGAAAATTTCGTTTTCTTTTCTTCCGTCTGGCAGCAAATAACATCCTGTGAGGATAATGTTGGTGTGGTAGTTCACAGTAAAGCACAAACCCATTATCCACCATCCTGTGGTCTTCTTGTCTGAACCAAGATTGAACGGTCTGAACTGAACTGACTGCTCTCTGTCAACCTGCACATCCAAAGCGCTTCACATGTGGGACACAGACGCATGAACGCAAACACAAAGGAAAACAGAGATCTTGATTCAGGACCAAACACCAGAGGCTGATTCTGCCGCCCGTCTCGGACAGAATGCCATCTTGGATCGTCTGCGAGCTTTGATGAAGCGCGGTCGCAGCAGTAACAGCTGACTGCATCGCTCTTATCTCTCCAAGACATCTAATTAGAGATGAGATGTGTGATCGTTGACCGAGATGAGTGACATGTTTCTGCTGAAGCCTGAAACCAGTAAAGCCAACGGAGCTGCCTGATAAAGTAGGGGAGGTTTGTGTGTGCAGCATTTCCTGTCTGTGAGCATGTATGGAGAGAAAGATGGCGTGACTGCAAATATACTGTGTCTATAGTAGTAGTATTAAATAATTCAGGGCCTTTGCTCCACTGTTGACATTCCCACTAATGGCGGCAGAGAGTGATCCCACCCAGCTGAAGCGCCGCTCGTTACAAACACACACAAACACACATACTCGCGCTATAAATAGGCCAATCGCAGGTCCTACTCGTTCTCTCTTCCCCAGCTTGCTACGAGGGAGAAATTACAGGCTGTTAGTGGATTCACAGGCTGTTGTAGCGATAGCAGGACTGAGACATTAGTGACATGCTGTGGCATTCACTTCATGTCATTTCTCTTCATTTGTGAGGTCGTCATGCAGCAGACAATCGCTGAGTCATGATGTGAGCAGGAAGCTGAGGAGGCTCTCAGTATATGTGAGTTAAATGGTTAGAAAGGGCAAAAAGAAGTCAGGAGTCGCCCTGCAACAGACAGTGTTTGAGGTTATTCAGATAAGAAGGCATTCGTTTGAGGAAACCCATTTCTTTGTGTGTCTCGGTCTGCGTTCAGTCATTTTCCTGAAATGAGCTTGATGTCTAAATAAAAATGCATGAAATTCGTGGCAGCCTGCGGGCTCCGTGGACGAGACAAGCGGCGGTGGGTGTGTTGGGAGTTGGCGAGGACAGTTTGTCAGCTCTTACAACCTCGGGTTGAATTCCTGACTCATGCCACCAGTTTTCTATTGTCAGTGAAGTTTTCCTCAAAGTTTCTAATTGAAGCTGAGCCTCATTTCAAAGCCACGGTGTGTAGAATTGTTATGTGATTGGTTCAAATTACTCTATTGGCATAATAGAGTCATTTTGGTGCTTTTAGCTCAATTATGTGTGCGCCCCTGGGTCGCACACAGTCTGCCAGTGTCTTTTGACACGAGGCCTGGGGGGACGACAAATTCAAAAATTTAACAGCAAATGCTCTTAAATTAACCCTGTTGTGAAGTGGCACCGCCTGCTCTTCATTGTCAACTGGGATTGGCTCCAGCCCCCAGAGACACATCCGAAGGATAAGCAGCTATGGATAACGGATGGATGGATGGTTTAAAATTCTTTGACATGCCGTCCTTGACTGTCACAGCTTAGTAACATATTGTGGGGACTGAAAATCATGACTCATAAGCCGTGTTTGCATCTAATTGCCAGTGCCAACCTCCATCAATAAATGAATAAATTTGAGAAGGGATGTGCTACGTTAGCATAGCTGTAATGAACAGAGAAGAAGAAGAAGCAGAGGTTGTGAACTGGAGACAGAAGCAGTTGTTTGCCAACCACCAATTAACCTCAAAGAAGAAGAAGAGGAGGATTTTTTATCATGGATGAGACAGAGGAATAATCATTGGTCCACATGTACCTGTTGCTATAACCGGCCATGTTAGTTATGGAAATATCTGGTAAGACACCAACAGCGGAAACAGCTTCTTCTTCTTCTTCTTCTTCTTCTTCTTCTTCTTTTTCTTCTTCTTCTTCTTCTTCTTCTTCTTCTTCTTAGTGCTGCTGCCTCGGATCCTGAACTCCCTGTGAAGATGAAGTGTAGTTCAGTGACTCCTCGCATGGCCACCGTGAATACAGGAGGGTTCAGATCTTGAAGTGAAAGGGAATCTCTGAAGGAATTAAGCTTCCCAGCCACGTTTGGAGCGCTCTGTATGCATCCACAATCCTGCAGCTGCTCCAGAGGTTGCATTGAAACTCGACAGCTCTGGGTGTGTGTGTGAGGCATGTTATCAGGGTTGAATCATCTTTCCCTGACTAAATAATGGTTATAAAGATCTGACATTTGTTCCAACCGCTTGACGCTGCGGTAGCTTGCGTGTGGTGACTCTGAGAAATGCCACGGCGAATGGCAGAAGTGTGTGTGCTCTCTGACACTGCTGCAGTGCGTGACAGTCTTTTCAAGCTGTGACATCGCTGGAACACGACAGCCTATAGGTTGTCTGCTCTCAACTCGCTGAACAAGTGAAAAATCTGCCTGGAAAAGATTGTCTTTGGGCGAAAGACATAAATTCTCAAACAGCCAGAGAGATGATGTCAGTGTCTTTGTGACATGGAGTCTCTGAACAGTGAGAGGATTCAGGCTGTCCATCACAGCAGGGACATGAGACAGGGCTCTGGTGACAGACTGATACTGTGTGTTTGTGTTCAGGGTCAACCAAAGCATGAGATTTATGTGACAGTAGACTGCAACCAGGCAGCTGCAGTGACATCCAGGTCTGATCTGCCCCTTCTGCCTCTTTATTTTAATATGAAACATGTGAAAATGTATGTACATTTATTCTTTTTGTGTCTGGTTTTATTCAGTGTCGGCGCAGGAGGAAATATTTTACCATGCAATTCTGCAGAGCAAAGCAGACAAAGACTGTTCTGAATTCTCCAAGTTTATTTGCACATGAAAGGAATAAAAACTGAAAGGAAACTAAAAAGAAATAGAAAACAGAGACAGAAACTCCAGTGGGGTTAAAAATATGTCACACAACAAAAGAAGGAAGTTATTTTATGTGGAATTGGGTTTTAATTTTGTGGTGTAGTGATCCAGGTCAGGTTTTTGAGTAAGAATTCACCAAACAGGGAAAACTGGAGCATGAAAATGTAAAGAGTTTTTTGCTTTTTCTCACGGAAAAGTCAGCATCAGACTAAATGAAGTGGAGATAGAGGTGAGGTAATCTGGACAGTGAGAGCAAATAGCATCAATCCTCAACACAATGTTGTGTAAAAATGATAACAGGGTTTGGTTCGTATGGCAAAGAACAATTCCCAGGCCTCTCAAGTGGCCTCTGGGCTAAATAATTGTTCAGCACTCCCATGGTCAGCACTGGAAATTACACACTAATGGTAGCTGACTGCCTCCCCGCACCGCTGATGGAGGGAGATTGGACTGACAACACTGATAACGCTGATGGCTCCATCTTCGCCGCGCTCTCATTCGTCATTCTGCACCACCTTGATGTAAAGGTTACACATCTATCTGTCTCAATGGAGCTGCGGCTGTCGTTCCAGACCACGAACCGCGGTCTTTGCCATCAGGGCGAGAGGCTAACCTTTTCGACCGCAGCGGCCTGATGAGTTCCACAGTTCCTCAGCAGCTCGTGGAGCTTTACTAGCTGAAGGCGTTATGTGCTTTAAAGTGACGCCTTAGATTTAGTTTATTGACAGAATTCTGATATATTTACAACATGTGAGAGTTCGTCTGGGATAGAGGAGCAAAGTCCTGGGCGCTGTTGTTGATGATTTAACAGAAGTCTGGATTTTTTAGTACTTTGAAGCTGTTTTTATAGCAGCAAGTCCTATTTAGATGATTTAGTTTAGTATCTATTCATGATAAAATAAAAGAAAATACACAACCAAATCAAAGAGATTCACCTAAAAAAGAAGCTGATTTGTTGCTATACAAGCAAAAAGACAAACAACTCAAATGAACCTGAAGACAATCAGACAACACAGCAACTAATTAAAAAACAACACAGGAAGTGCATGCTGGGAGGTTTAGCCCCCTGCCCGCCTCATGTAAGTGCACTACTCATTTCAAATTAAGAGCGCACAATTCAAGATAACTTCATCTAAAATGAACAAATCAGTGCTCTAAATGAATTTCAAGAGCCACAGTAGCTAGATGAGAAGGAGCAGATGTTGTTTCCACTGCAGCCCCTCGTGTTCGAACCCACTGATCTTCATCAAGGTGGAGATGAAAGGTGGGAAATATTAAAGTAGCAAAGAAGAAAAAAATGAAAAAATTGAAGTGACTTGTGAAGTGAAGTCATGAAATCCTCTTTGTGATGTGATTCTTTGATATTTTTTGTTTGTGAGGGACTGAACATACCGGCCAGGCGCTCCTCAGTTTGATGACTGAAAACCAGCAGGGCCCTGAATCCTGAGGATTAAAGACCATTGTGTTAAAGCAATACATGACTTATTTACATCCAGCTGATAAAAGCTTTTACATTTGCTGCTCAAAGCACTCTGGCCTGATCAGCGCTGAGCCTGTGCTCTAATCACTACGCCCTCGGCCGTTTTTATCATTATCACCTGTGTGTTTAGTGTAAACGCGCCAGTTTACGAAGCCGCAGCAGCTCTGAATGAACGTACGAGGAGCAGGACGAAGCCTTGTTAACAGCAGCAGGGCCGAGTAAAGTGAGCCTCATGCTTCATGTTTGATTTATGTCTGAGTACTCGCTGCTCACTCCCAATTGTGGCCCAATTTGTAAGGCAAATAGTGATGTTCTGTCAAATAAGACACACACTGCAAAGTCAGCATTGCAAACCTGCAGGATGTGTGTTTAAATGAGGAAGGCCCTCGGGCGTTTGGCTGGTTTGAGAGTGGGACGGCCCCGAGTCCCTTCAGACGTCTCAGAGACACATGTCAAAGACAACGAGGGTGAAGACCGAGACAAGACCTCAAGCTTTGAGGACGCGATGCGTGCTAGGTTTCCAGTTTATTTGGACTAAACAGAAGAAGAACTGCAATTACAGATTCAGGTTTCAGGCGCACATAACACACAAAAGCAACTGTTCATCCACATGACTGACAGGAAAATATCTTAACACAGCCGCTGTTACTGCTCCAAAGTTCGGAATCGCCCGTTTCTCTTCTGTCCTTCGATAATTTTAACAGATAAAAACAGTAGAAGTTACACACCAAATGTATTATTTACATTTGAAATAGATTTGGAGAAAGAAGAAGAATGAAATAATTTAAAAAATCTATTTATCCCCACAGTGTTGCATGGCAATGTTAAAACCATTTTCCTCCAAATAGCTTTTTTTTCCACACAAAACAACATCCATTTGTAAAGATGACTCTCCAGCTTTCATGGCAGCTGACTCCAAACTTTTGAACATCAGTGAACCTCCACTGACAAATAGACACACAAAAAGGAATCTAGTAGATAATGAGATTGATTTCCCTGTTTTTAGACTGAAGACGATTCCTCTAATATCATCAAAGCATCACAATCACAGCAGCCTCTTGACAACAGTGGCGCTGTGAGTCTGTGATAACTGTCTCATTGACAGAAGGAAGAGAGTCTCTCTGTGGACTGCCAGCTAAAGAGAGACATTCATGTTTAATTCATCTGTAGCCTTATTAATTTGGTACAAGTGACTTGATTTCTTACTACTGCACACGGTCAGCTCCCCTCAGCGGGGGACAGTTGCTTGGAGACACAGAGATTCCCAGAAACACTTCAGCAGCTCTGCAGCTTCAACATGAAAGTCTGTCATAAGTTTCTGGAGAGAGAGCTGAGGCGTCTCTCGCTGGACGAACAATGACTCAACGCTCATGAAGAGTTCTGCTGTCTGGTCGTGAGCCGGTCCTCCCCTCTTCTCAATTCACAGTTCCTGCATCCTAACTTCCTTTCCTCGACTCCTCTCCTCACGTCTCAGTCAGTAAATATGCATGGTACATAGTTTGCAAAGCCAAGCAACGGCTAACGGTAGCATGTTTTTAGGCTAAATGGATAAAGTGAAGCAAATGGATAGCTTATACATAAGAGACTGATTCACTGTGCTCGTGTTGTTGTATATTAAAGTCATTGAAACCCGTGTTAAGGAAAATAGTTTGATTCTTTTTGTAGATATTGTTAATATGAAGGTAGAGGCACAAAAGTTGCATTTAGCCAAAGGAAATCCACAGCTATCCTACTATCTAAAATGTTAACATATAACTAACTTACAGCCAATTTGCATCTACGTTATGTTTCATTTTTCGATACTGAAACACTGGAAAAACATAACGTGTTCATATGCATCTTAGAAACGTTTAATCTCCATGTATTGTGCTTGTTTTCCCCACAGTATCTGCTCATAGTGCAAGTAAATCAGGATTTATGTTTATGTTTATTCAAAGCTCTTAAGGTTAAGAAAATATTGTGGTCTTTTTTTATCACATATCACCTATTTTTTATTTACAAGTATATAATTCTTTGGGAACAGGGCTGCTCTGGTCGCTTTGTTGTGATTTTAATTTGTTAGATAAGCTCAAATATTTTTTGTTCATCTTTTGAAATCATTTTAGTATGAAGCAAAAAGAATAAAAGTGTTGGGAAAAAAAGACACTCAGTCACAGTGAGCACCTGACAATAGAGCACCGGCCCCAAACAGCTGCACCATTTGTTTGGCCTTGAGGCTAATGGAGTCTGAATGGAGGCACATTTCACTGTGAAACTCTTTATGCCTTGTATCTCTAAAATCAGATACTGAGATGACGCTTTCAGTCCTCTGTGGGCGAATCAGCGCACACAGCAAAAGTTTCCCCACGCGACAGCTGTGAACTTGTGACTCCTCTCAGACTCATTTTTCACTGTGAAATTGGACAATCGCAGCGCAAGATCAGTGTTTTAAACCGCCGTGAAAACCAAATTTTGTCAAATCTCAGTAAAAGCCAAGTGAATTTCATGGCATGACTCTTCACCCCGCTGCAAGATAAAGTGGCACTTCAGCAGCGAGCACAATCTGCATCCCGGCAAATTCTCTGAGAGGAACACATTCACTTATCTGCTGCTCTAACGTGGCCGCCAGAGACCGGCCGTGTGTGCAGTATCCCAAGGCAACATGTGATTATGCTATCAGCTAGCATTCAACAGCCATAATTTTATTGTCATACAGGATGAGAGGACGGGGGAAGCCAGAGGAAGTCGAGGCTGAGCGGCGATCCTCAGGGAAGGACGCGCCTCAGGGAGGAAGCTGATGGCTGATTACCTGCACCAGGAAGAGACGGAGGACTTAATGTGCACACACACACACAGACACGCACACACACACACACTGGTAAAGGAGGCTCTAATGGCATAATGGATACACCAGAGAAAAAACACTCCCATTACGAGTGTCTGAAGATGGATCTGAAATCCGTGTCAATGGGTCTTTCCAGGGGCCAAAATGTTGTATGAGGTTTAAAGTTTTCAACAAATTCAAAGCAACTGTTCAGCTTTGGTTTGAGCACATACTTGTGAAAAGGTCGTCACAGTAACCTCTATCTTCTCTGACAGATCAAACATGTTTGGATGTTGTCCGTTTCTCCTCTCCTGCCATGGTTCTGCCTGTCCACCAGGTGTCCTCGGACTTTCTCTCCTCTCCCCATCACCTGACTGCCCCACCCAACCTGCAGTTACCTGGACTTCCCTGCACACCTCCTCACCTGCATCTCATTGCGTCATCAGCCTCCCTTTAAGCACTGGTCTCCTTCCTTTGTTCGTCGGCAGATTGTTAAATCACTGCTCCATGTTCTGGCTCTCCAGCTTATATTCTGTTTGTCTGTTAACATCATACCAGCATGTAGAGTCTGTTTCTGCCTGCCTGACTTGAGTTATTTGACCTTTTGCCTGTTTGGTCCTTATTGGATTTATTCACTGGTGCTGAACTGGTTTTGACCCGTGCCTGCCTCACTGACTCCATAAGCCCATGTGCCTCCACTTATATTATCAAATCACTCAAGTGCACCAGGTCTGCCTCTGTGGTTTACATTTAGGTCCTTTCTCTGTGTTCCTGTTACCCTGCTTGCACATCAGTTGTGACAGATGCAATGAAAAAATAATGTAATGTTGTGGTGGGCTGGATGTAACTGTATCACCAGAAACAGGCTTGCCATCAGTGTTTACCAGCCCAGGAAAAAAATCTCTCCATCCACTCACACTGGGGATGATGGTGCCATTTGTGCTTCAGTCAGATGTGTTCACTTCCCTTTGCACAATGATAACATGGGAAACAATGTTAAATGAAATAACAGCAGTGACATGTAGGAACACGAGCTTCAGTCCATGTAATCCTGCCCCCTGGATGAGGTGCTCATGTACTAGTTTTTGTATTTTAGGATTATTTGTTTGCATTTTCAGCTGCATTAGAAAGCAGGCTTTAAGGAAGCAGACAGGATGGTACATTGCAGTACTGTGGTACCTGGGCTTTAACCATTTGTTATCATGTTTGTCATTCAAGGAGACAATGGTGCACATGGTGATTGGTAGACATACAAAGTACACTGACACCTGAGGCTTTTGCATCTTGAGTCCAATGTGTGGTCGGATTTAGGCAACAGCAGGAATTTTGCATTAATATACAATCATTAAAACTTTGATCAATATTGTATTTTTTACAAATTTAGCTTTACAGTCAAATGTTGAAGCTGCGGCCGGCTATTTGAGTTTGAATGCAGTCTCGCAGTCTGCATTGTACATATAATCAGACTGGGATTTTAAGCTGTTTAGGGCCAAAAATGCGTAATGTTGCACATAAATTGCAAATTACATCTAGCACTTTTCTTGGCCAGCTCTGAAGATCAAATGTGACATACCACAAACTAAAGCACAGCCCTCGAAATGCTATTGATCTTTGTCCGAGGGACTACTTTGAGTCTCATTGACTCCTCAGTATAAATTGCACAGTCAAATGCATGCTTTCACTGTGAGGAGCCTTTCAGCAAGATGGATATTAGGAGTCTATCATCAGGCGTAATGGAGTGGAGGTAGTGAACGTGCAGCCAGGACTGATTGCACTGGAGCTATGAGAGGGATTCCCTCTATACCAATGCTCAGGATTTGGACTTAAACTAATTCTGTTTCACTTTGGGGAATGAGAAAGGTGATATCCTATCACTGTAACATTTTCCAAAGGGGGGAAAAGCAATCCAGACACATCCGACCATTACACTCACAAGACAGAAGATTGATTAAAACTGAACATGTGATTGTACGAGAGGAAGCTCGCAGGAAAGCAGGACGAAAAGATTTATTGCCAAGTGAGGGTATAAAAGACAAGGGAGTGAGTTAATCAGAGCAAAATGAGATGACCTTTAATATCATGCACTGAAATTCCCGCTCTGATTGTGTTTGTCATGTTTTTGCTGACCGGCAGCAGAGAGCCAGACTTCAGGAAAATTAGTCTGATCATCGATAAAAGAAGCGAGAAGATGAGATCTCATCCTTTCAGATAAGATCTGCTGGAGCTAAAGGAGGCTATTTGTCACCGATGTCTGCAGCTTTTGTTTATGCCTTTTCTGCTTCTGACAAAGTGTTATCTAATGGACTGGTTCACTTTTCTCATGAATGCTGTATTTCACCCTCTGAGTGCCGGGGTGTTGAAGCCATTGAAGCTGTGTGCATCAGGAATGTGATCCTTTTAAATCTTTTATTGAACCTTAGATTTAGTTTACTAACCTCTAAACATGGGGCTTGAGCTCAGAACCAAGATTTCAGACATGGTTTTAAGGATTTGAATCCAGTAATTAAAAGTATTTGGGCAATTCCAAACATGTGCGCCAATAAGGCTGCCATTAGCAGCCCACGGCAGCTGCGTGCCAGTGAAGTATTTGAGGATTTCACTATGATAAATTCTTTTATGAGGAAAATGTTATGTAAAGCTTCTCTGTGAATAACAGGGCTTCAAAGATAAAAACACAAGAGAGCCATTTGACAAAACTCAAAGTAAACTCCACATTATTAATTAAAAAGGGGTCCATCTGACTTTAGGTTCACATGCTGCTACACACAGTTGAGGACCAAGTTCATTTATCCGAATCTGGCCCTGGATGCAAATCTCATCTCCACCTCTAAATTATTGATACGGCCTGTGCCATGAAAGAACAGCTAACCCAAAAAGTCTAAATGTCATTGATGTTAATGAGAAATACACTTTTGAGTGTCTGGAGAAATGTCATACTGTGGAGGTCAGATTGAAGCCAAGCAGAGAGCGTCAGGGCTCGATCTCATTTGCACTGAGAAAGGTGGAAAGTTTAGGCTTTCAAAGTGCATCTGAAGGTGTGCGTGCGTGCGTGCGTGCGTGCGTGCGTGCGTGCGTGCGTGCGTGCGTGCGTGCGTGCGTGCGTGCGTGCGTGCGTGCGTGGAGGGCAATCATTTCTATAGTCAAACTATAGAAATGATTGCCCTCCAGAGATGAACTACATACCCCATACCATGCTTCATTCCTCTGATTCAGAGGTTAGCCTAAATGTTGATTAAACCTTCATGATCTGTAGGGAAGCCAGGCTCGCTCTGCATTTTCTGTTGGAATAATTACATTTTAAATTATTTAGCAGCAAGACAGAATGCATATGAATTCCCTATCTGTATATTAAGGGTTTGGGTTGTCTGGAAAGCGGCAAAAAAATTGGCTCTCTTACAATGACTTGTAATACTGTATGACTGGAATCTATTATACGTTGTAATACTGTAAGTCCAGAAACCCTTAACCACCAGTAGTGGTCTAGTGGTCTGTGTCTTTTGCAGAGTCCCCCACAGTTTCAGGTCTCAGACAACGATTAACACAGTAGGACTGACTTGCACTGGGAGGACCCTGGCTGAGTTTAAAACCCACATGTGTTCACATGATATTAACACTGACCGGTTTTCAGAAGTTTTATTGTCTAAGTATTTTGGGAGAAAGGAAAAGGAGCGAGTGAAGTCAATCTCTCAGTTTCTCCACATGCAACTATTTTGGAGGGAAAATCCACCAGCGCTCAACAGCAGCACCTCGTCTTCCTGCAGTGATGTAGAAAGGTACGGTCAGGTCGCTGTGACATCATATTTGGTTGCGCTTACAGATGCCACAGAAACAGAAACACTGAATTTCCACAGCTCACTTCACCTTACATTCATGGCCCCATTGAGTTGCTTCGTGCATGTGTTGCTCTTTCGTTTGAATCACTGTTTAAATGTTGAGAATGTGATGCCACATCCTAATATTGTACCTAAATGATTATTTTTGCAGGATTTCGAATGGGCCTGAGCAAAGACAATTACATTAGTGTAAGAGGGAGCAAAAAAACTACTTTCTCAAGTTCTACAGCAGTTAAATTTAATTGTGCATAAAACTACTTTCACCAGGAGGTTATGGCTTATGACGCTGCAGCTATACCATTAAATACATTCTAGCTAAACTGCACCTCCTCAAAAACATTGTAAAAATAAATACAGATAAAATCTAACATAAATGAATCCACAGTTTGAAATGAGAAAAGTAAAACTTGAGAAAACTGAGAAACAGGAACCACACTCAGGACCAAACATTAGTCAGTGCTCCACCGGCTGAATTCATTTAACTGTGACTGAGTCTGGTCACGTTAACGACGGAGAGAATTCGTGCTCAGTCGACTTTCCCTGGAAAAACAAGATAAGATAAAATAAACTTTATTGATCCCTGAGGGAGAAGAGGCCCACTGCAGCAGCGAAGAATAGAGACGTCAGCTCATGAGGAAAAGATCGAAAGATACCAGGAAGTAAGAATGAAAAGGCAATGAGGGATGTAAAAAGACTGCAATAAAACAGAAAATATATTAAAGATCTTCCTGATTTTAAAAATGACGGGGGAATTAATGGCATGATGCCATTTTACACTGACTAAAAATACAGACAGACTGGGTTCAAATGAGGATAGAGAGAGTGTGTGTGGTGGTGGGGCCTGCACCCCTGTGCACGTGTGAACTGCCGGGCCATGGCTAAGTCCTGAGTCTGGCCTGATCCTGCAGCCACACCCTGTGCATGTGATGAAGATCCCAGATTCACACAGATTCCAAGTCCTCCTCGAACACCCTGAGCATGACTGTAAAAAACATGGATGAAGTCACAGCAACCCACAGGATCCTGAAGAGCCACTGTGAATCTCAGCATGTTAGCATGCTAACACGCTAACCTAAGATGGTGAACATGCCTACTACACATCAGCTTGTTAGCATTGTCATTGTGAGCATGTTAATATTAGCTCATTTTAATGAGGAAAAAAACTATTAACAGTACATTGTGCATTGTTTTTGACTGCAAGACCAATCCAGCACTGGCACCGTACTGTGCTGCATTTACCTTTGAGTCTTATCAGCTCTTCCGTGTTGGTCTCTGCAGGTTTCAGTGTTGTATAAGCTTTTTACTCCACTGAATGGAGGTTTGGAAACACCTCTGCTCTCCGACATCATCCATTCCTTCCATTCTCCTCGGCCACAAAAGACATTTAATGTTACATAATCTCTCCTTTCAACAGAAGAAGCCCGAGGCTATTTTTTTCTTACGCCTCCTCTCAGAAGCAAATCAAGGAAAATGGGATTGATAATGATTTTCAGAATAAATATTGACTGAAAGGAATGTAGAGAGTTGCTTGGAGCAACAGCTTGTGCATCCAGCACGCTGTATTTTCAATGCCAGGCTAAAAGGATTCAGTGTGTAGTTCAGTGCAAAGGACAAAGGTTGAGGAATTGATTCACAGTGTGTCTGAAAGTAATAATTTGCAACAGTTTTGCCTCGATAAATATCTGTTACATATAGCAGTAATCAAACATATGTCCAATATGTGAACATATTATTCACATTTCCTGTGCTGAGCATCCTCATAGCTTTTGTCTGTTGTACATTGGGTTTGTTTCTGGTTTCCAGTTTGCTTTGAAAAAAATAGAAGAAAATCTGCAGAGGTAGGCGAGCATATAATAGCCATTGTTGGGCAGACAAAACATTTTTGCCATTTACAAGAATTCAGACTTCATCTTCAACGACAGCAACAAAAGAACGAAGAAAAATACAAACTGACTGTAGATTTTTGTGAAATGCAGCACAGAAATGAGTCACATAAAACACGATGAACAGGATTGGCACATCAATGGATCCTAAATCATACATCTCTAATGCTATATTAACATTAGGAAGAATGTTTTGGGGGTGGCATGATTGCATTCGCAGGAGGAGGAGATTTGCTTTCGGTGCGAAAGAGCCTGATCACGCTAAAAACGGCACCGTGCACAGTTTCCTCATGCTTCACTGCAGTTTTAGCTCCATGAACCAGAAGCTAACTGGCTCACTCATGATGGCACTAGCTAGATAACAATACCAGCAACTAAGGAAATGAGCTAACAAGCTCATCTGCAGCACATTTCAGGATACTAACACAAAAAGTGTCACATCATCTAATTTATACGTCATGACTAACATTTGTAGATTTTTACTTTTTTAGGTAAAGGCGAGCGTCTCTGAGCCAGACGGCCTTTCAGACATCAGCAGAATAACAGTTTGCTGTTGCTTGAATGAAGTTATTTCTCAGAGTCTTCAAAGGCTGAACTTGCCACAAAACCTCCTCAAGAATTTGCTTACTTTGCTTTGTGAGCAAATCCTCTGACTGTGACTAAATGTGGTGTAAAATTTCAGTCTAATAAACAGTGGAGACACAGAGCCTTGAGACTTGATCATCCCAAATCATTGACAACTTACGTTAAAATGTAGAACACATAGAAAAACACCTTGCACTTAATTTTACAGCTAGGACTCAATTAAATTAGATTTTTTTTTAGATTTCAGATTAGAATTAAATCCCCCACAAGCCCTTGAGCTTTAAAGGTTGATTGGCTGACGGAGTAGTACCACTCCAAATAAGACACATCAGATAAAAAGCATCCACTTAATGACTTCGTGTAACAAAACATTCATTTAAACTCCCAGATATTTCCTGAAGCTTTAGGCTGAGTCGTTCTCTCAATCAGTATTTAACATTCATGCTGCAAAAGCTTGAACGACAGGGTGCAGCCTGTTCCTCCCGTACAATCAGCCAAGAGCCGAATGTTTATGCATCAGAAACTGTTAGAAATGATGCTCCTGCGCCTCATTACTTGGCTCCTGTTTCACCCCCCACAGATCACTCAGTACAAAGTGAACTCGCCATCCACCTTTACTTAGATGAACTGTATATGTTAAATATGATTTACTTTAATTAATGTCAGTCAACACAGAAAGAAACCATGCATGATGCATATCTGAGACAGCACAGTCTCTAACACAAAATCTTCAACACAGACCTAAAAATCATTGTTTCCAGTCAGCTTAGAGGACAGACGCCTATTGGATTTAGTGTATTGTGATAATGTGAGGTTTCATAGTGTGAGATCACATCAAACTGATCGATGTCTGCAGCCTCACACAGCTGTGGAGGACAATACCGTGTGATGCTTGTCTTTCTCCTCACGTCCTGCTGATCGGGCTCACCTTTGAAGCTCAGCGATGGGGTAGGCAGAGTTGATGGATGCTCACACTCCACTTCTTCTGCTTCACACTCCAGTCCATCTGTGTGTGTGTGTGTGTGTGTGTGTGTGTGTGTGTGTGTGTGTGTGTGTGTGTGTGTGTGTGTGTGTGTGAATACCTGTGAAAGCAGTGGAGAAAAATTTGCATCTGTGTGTCCATGTTTGTGTTTGAAGCCGTTTCTTCAAAGAGTACAGCAAAGTGTCTCCTCCAGTCAGCAGCCACGTTTGTGTTTTTGCCTGAAATGAATGTTATCGCTGATAGAGAAGCAACAGATGAACATTTTCAAAAGAAACATAAAATGACCTTTATGGCCCTCAATTAATGACCAGTAGGTTCCAATCCCAGTGTTGAAGGGACATTTATTAAGAAAAAAAGAAAGAATAACAGTACAAAGACCAATTATCACCCCCTAGAGGCTGCAATATTAATTACACCCTGATCATAATGTTGAATCTACACAGCGCTATCAGCTGTGGGTTAAAATCCAAAGGGTTTGGGGGCCTGAATGTAAACAGTTGAAAACCACAAGAGTCTGAAAAACCATGTAATTGATTTGATGAATTTCATTAAGATTTGATATTGATATGCCCTGTGGTAGACTGTGCTTCGGGAAGTTGGGATGATGGAGGAATGATATTGACATGCCGGCAGAAATGGCCTGATGATGGAAATGTCAGGAAAGGCCGAGGGCTCAGCTTACGTAAATGTTAGGACTCATCCCTTAGGAATCCTGATTATCCACAAAAACTCCACTGCAGTCTGGACAGTAGTTGTTGACTATCTCCTTCTATCCTGGACTAAATGTTGGACGAACCATCCATTTTATATCACTTTGAAGACAACATTAGTAGAGGCAATTATCTGATTATTAAAGATAATAGTGTTTGTAATCCCTTTAAAGGGGCTAAATAAGAGGATAAACTAAAATTTGTATTTTCCTCTCTGTTTGTGGGCTTTAAGGAACGTGCATATGGTGGACCAGCGGGTTAATTTCACGCTTTGGTGTGACACCGGGTCAGATAAATGTCACATGCAACAAAGAGATGGCAAGAGCATTATTAACCCAGACAGGTTTTTCCTGACCTTTCCTTTGCACAGCGCAATGTAAATGAGTAGAAGGACTTGGTGACAAATGTTTTTTTTGGGGCATGTTTTTCAAAAATGGTGCGGTCACAGTCTGTATTCTTGGTGCTAACACTCCCATGAAGTTTTACGGTTTTATTGTCTGCTATTATAAACGTACTTTCAACTAAATATGCAGTGCGACACCTAAGAAACAAGAAATATATTGTCGTGTAGCTCTCCGGTGCTAAAAATATGACATTTCCGTTCAGCTTGATGGACAGTAATTATATCATATCATAAATCATAAAATTAAAATGCTTCTATGAAAAAAAGGCCACACTGTTCTCATTATCAGGATGTGACCTTTGCAAAAGCACCATTCCTTTATTTTCATTCAACAGTGACAGCCAGGTCTGTTCCTATAGAGACAAAATGCCATTGAAAAAGTAATATAACACAGGGTGTTGCTATAGAGCAGATGAGGAGAGGCAGTGACATTTCAGACTCCTTGTTCCATTTCCGCAGTCGACCCCCTGAAGAACCCACAGCTGATTTGAAGCCTGATCCAACATTTGAAAAGGAAGCATACATGCCAGTCCTGTCTCTATAGACGACAACTGCCACGGGGCACGCCGCCAGTCCACGGCCCGTTATTTCAGTCTGAAACCAGCACCATGCTGAGACATCTACTGTCGAACAGTGAAAATAGCCTCAGTCAGCAAAGAATCAAATGTCGTGAACTTCCTTTCAAAACCAACAGGATCTTAGAGGCCAAGTGCACCGTTGACATGTATGCTAACATGTTACATAACAGCCCAGTATGTACTTCAGGAAGGCACCAAGACATTTGAAGAATAAGGGTAAATTTCTACTAAAATACATTACATGTCTGTATTTTGGTCTTTTTTTGTAGCTTGTGCGTGTTGAAGAGGGACAGCACATCAGCTTGGGTGTATATTTCTCATGAAGTGCACTTATGTCTCTGAGTGTTTATATCCCATCAACTAGCTTTGTTCCACTCCAACGGCAGATGTTAATTAAACCACCACGGATGAATTTATTCTATTATTGGATTCTCTCTGCTTGTGAGTATCCCAAATGTGTCTGAGTCCCCTCGCGCTTCATGCGTTGGTGCAGCTAAGAGCGGCGCGTTGGGACCGAACAGGAGAAAACAATACGATGATAATCCTTAACAAAAGACAGGAAAATTGGACCTGAATATATTGGCCTCTTCCCCTTAGGACTGTATTCCGTTCAGCTAGGACTGATGGAAGATGGATTTACTTATTATCGTGCCTGTGCATGCCAATGAGCAAGACATGGGGAATCAATAACACCCCAGGAAGAGTGTGAGGGCCATACAAATGCACGGTCAAGCCAGGTTAGGAACGAGGCAGTCACTCCAGTAAGAGTAAGCAGAGAGGCCTAAGTATCCCCCTTTTGACTGTATACATTTTTGGACAGTTACTAAGAAAATTGCTGTGTTAATCAACTCCAAATAGCCTCCCCTTGTCTTCCATGTTTTGCATAGTAAGCTCATTTCAACCTGCCAGATCTGCCTGTGTTGAATGGGTTTCTGAACACCATTAAGGGTTTTCATTTTGAGCCTCAACAGCACGATCAAAGCCTGTTTGTGGCTCTGCACCTTGGAGGATTCTACTTGAGACAGGTTCGAAGATTAAGGTAGAATGTGTCTCTATTTCTTTCAGCAGTTTGAGGAATCTTTACTTGCCTTCAACATGCAAGTGCACAGAGTTTGCGTGAGGTAGAGCACAAAATGGTGAGTCTCCATGTGAGTAACGGAGCAGCTAACTAAAATGCTAAAGGCTACATCAGAGTGAAATTGTGGACTCTGATCTTCTAACCCTGATCCTTGCTGATTTTTTCTGCCATGCTTGAGATTTTCACAGGTAGGATCACAGGACTTGCACATTTAGTCAAGCGGAGGAGGCCATGACGGCAGGTTTTTAACCCCCGAGTTCAGTGAGGCCATTTTGAGCAGGTACAGTATGAAGACTACCATACATGACAGCATACTGAGGTCTGAAGAATTTAATCCAAGTTATAATTCAACTTTTTGCAGCATCACAAGGAGTCGAACGATTCTTTCTTTGTAACTCCAAAGGCTGCAACTACAGACCATCATGCAAGCTTTTATTGTGCCTTCAACAACTGAGCTCTGGCTGATATTTCACACCTCAAAGCCCTTTGTAGACATTGCCACCCCCCAAAAAACCTTCAAAAGCTCCACAAGCATGCTTTTCATCGCCACTCCAGCTCAAAAGATTTCGGTGCGTTGCATGTATGTCCATAAAGCCCTCCAGTGAATTCCCCATCAGCCTGGCAAAGAGCACGCCTCGAGTTGTAGATGTCAGACTTACATGAATGCAGGCGCTGGAACAAGCAGAGATAGACCAGTAATTGAAAAGAGAGAGCTTACCCCACTCAGATGCATCCACTTGTGTCAGCACTTTGTGGGTGTTTTTTTTTCTTCTTCTTCTTCTTCTTTTTTTGTAAATACAACCAGCCCCAGGAGCTTTTCAGCTGAGGGGAGGCAGCTGCATTCACTGGGTAAGTGGATAGCTTCTATTTACATT
Organism: Chaetodon trifasciatus; assembly: GCA_037975065.1. Taxonomy (NCBI): domain Eukaryota; kingdom Metazoa; phylum Chordata; class Actinopteri; order Chaetodontiformes; family Chaetodontidae; genus Chaetodon; species Chaetodon trifasciatus. The sequence goes on along the minus strand of JBBMOE010000036.1, from coordinate 2,292,910 downwards.
GTCACGGGTAGAAACCTGCCCTGCTGTGTACCTCTCTTATCCAGACTGCTCAGGGACTATCATATATCTGTTTACATGTGTGCTGCCTTCCAATGCAATCCCATTTCCGACTCAGTGCTTCATCACCTTGATGACCCTTCATTCGCCACACTCCAATGTAAGATGCTATGGCATGAACGAACCGAATTGTATGTCTCTGAATGGGTCTGTGCACCTCTTCTTCAGTAAACTGAACGCAGTTCTGCAGCTAGGATGTTTATCCTTATTCCGGTCTTTTTGTGTTAAGAAGATTGAGAACATCAATAATCCCTGTGGCTTTCTAATGTGTCCATTGAGAATAATCGACATGCCAATGGGATCCTCCACCTGGACGATAACCCTCCAGCACCACTGCTACCCCCATCACCAATACAAATACAAACACACACACTCTCCACCCACTACCACCCATGACTCAACTGCTGACTGACTGGTGGAGAAATCAGTCACTGGGTACACTCAGGAGCAAAACTCTTAAACAGATACCAAATAAAACAATGATGCTTGTTGTCTGATTCTGCTGTTTGTATTCAGTTTTAGCATGTGATGCACTAGCGAGATGGTGGAAATGTTGTGAAATTAGCAGTGTATGAAAAGGCAAACAACCTTTTAACTGACATGCTCCATGCAAGTTCACATAAAAGAGATGCGATAGAAACAAGAATTGTTCCAGTGCTCAGAAATATCGATGTGTCGCAGAAAGTTGCACCTGAGCAAGTAATGACTGTCCCCTCTTAGCAGCAAATGCGGAAGCAGTGTGTTTTATTTTAGTCCTGCAGTGGCTCTATGCCCCCCCCCCCCCCCCCCCGCGAGGACAGCCCACCCCAAAGTTTGAGAATCAGTGCCTCTGCTGCAGAGTTCATGTGAGTCATTTGTGCATACAGAGTTTCTGAAAAATGTCAGATTTTGCTGTTTAGGTACTTTCCAGGTATTGTCTGGGGACCATAATCTGTTCAGCTGACTCAAGAGACGGATCTCATACTGAGTCTCCTCCTCCACGGCCCTCCAATACATCCATCCCAGACTGACCTAAACGGACAGCCTCCTCCCCTACGTTCATCCCCTTCCTTAACTTAACTTCCAATATGACCTCATTGCATTACACGTTTGACAATACCTCTGTTGTGGCGTGTTTCTTGAAACCAGACTTACACACTGCTCTTAATCTTGAAACAGTAACAAATACACATTTGCAACTGCATACTTTAAATTACTGGCATTTTTTTCTTAAGCAAATGCAGATTTGTGACTTTTAAACTTGTCTTACAGTTTAAGACACTGATTTTATATTTAAGACAGTCCAAATGATAACATTGTGCCAAGCAAACAAACCTAGTCATATGCCTGAAAGACTACACTCAGCCTAAATCTTCCACCTAAAGATGTGTTGGATTTCTAAACTTTTAAAGTAAACATCCTGCAGGGGTCACCCAGCAAGGTCAAGCAGCACTAACTGTTCGTCACAGTTGTCAGCAAAAGAAATAAACCTGGAAGAGAAATAAAATTTTCTCTTCCAGGTGAAAGTTCATTATCTGTGACCAGACAGTAAATAATGGAAATGAATGGAAGTAAGAGAGGACTGACGGGGTGATCAGTATCTCGTCTATGAATGAGTGTTATGTGTGTGATGGCACTTATGACCGGGATTGGAGTTGTAAAAAGTATATGATCTCTACATTTTGAGCCTTGATAGTGTCACTGTTGGGCTAAATGACCACAGAGACACGTCACATTGGACGTCAAAAAACAGGTTAGGATGTCTGCAGCCATTTGGGAAAGCATGGCCTGCCTGCACTTGCTGCATGCAGCAAAAGACGGGATGAAAAGTGATTTTCATTTGGTGACAGCAGCACTGTTGAACTGGTTTATGGGCAGTTATAATGATGTTTGTAGACAGATCATGAGAGTAGGCCTCCAAACATGTTTTCATACGAATGAGGAATCCATTTTTTGTTTCAGGTGCCATGGAACCATTTTAGGTGTTTGTTTTTGTTTAAATGTGTAGTTTTGGCTTTGATCTCACTGAAAATTTGCATTGCACAAAAAGAACAAAGTGCATTATTATGATGTCATCGTTGTGAGGTCACAACATTCCGGACACAGGCTATAAATTAGAGGGCACTCTCTCTCAAAACAAACCAAACCAAACACAGTTCATTTCATATCATTGCTAAACAACGTACTATTCGAGACGGATTTCAAAACGTGGCCAACAACACGCACTGATCAGTGCCGGATCTCCATTCAACAACTTGGTAAGTAGTGAAGACCAAATCCTGCAAAACAGCAGTCTCTTAAGTAAAAAAAATATATATATATTTTAGTATATTTAAAGTATATTTAAATACTGCAAAGTCTGTTTCCAGTAGATTTATGTAAATGTGCATTTACTTTAAATAGACTGAAAATGAATACAGTAAAATTGATTTTAGTCAAATAAGTAAAATTTTGTGTGCACTTTTAAGATACTCTTTGGGGTGCTCAGTATACTAATATTTAGTGTATTTTAGTGTGTTTCTTTTCCCTTGGGTAGATATTGTAGTAGATTACATTCAGCACATAGAGCAAACAAAAGACCTTTTTCTGTTTTTGCAGGACATCACACTGACCCCATCGTCTATGCAGTAAAGGACTGCAGATTAGATGGAAGAAAGAAGACCTCCAAGAGAAATCCTGAGGAGAGTCTTGAAAGAGTCAGCAAGAGGAGGAGGACAAATCAAAGTTTCTCCGAGGACTCCTGCAAGACCATTTGGGTTATTGAACCCACTGTCAGCAGCATCCCCTCTGGGAGTGAAGAGGGGACCAGCAGAAAGAAGAAGTCTGAAGAAACAGAGGAACCCAGGAAGAGGAGCAAAAAGACCTCCAGTTCCTCTGAGGCATCCAAGGACCACGCCACTGAGGTTTCCTTCTGGGACAAGCCCAGCACCTCCTCTTCAGCAGCAACTGTCTCCCCTGGCAATAAAGGTAAGAAATATTGATTAGAAATATTTGAGTTTACTCTTCATGAGGAGTGTTATTTAGACTGGGAAGACTGTAGATGTGGAGGGAGTTCTTCAAAGACTGACAAAATACTCTTGATGGTGTCATGATGGGATTTAGAAGTTGGAGTGTCCCCTGAAAGATACCAGTGTTTTGCAGTATGTTTGGAGCATGATCCATACCGGGGACTAAAAGTCTAGATAACTCTGCCTCTGCTGCATTTGTTAATACCATTGTTGTTTTAACTTTATTAAAATTGTCTTTTAATTAATTGAATCTTTGTTAGCTTTAGAAAGATTCAGGCTAGCTGTTTACAAATCCCCAGTCTTTATGCTAAGCTAAGCTAATCAGCTGCCTACGCAAATGTCCATTTTTCAAGGTTCATCCTCGGGGCTTAGATTCATATTTGAATTAGGATTCTGAGAAGTTACTTTCTTAGTGTAATCAATGAAAGTTGTGAACAAGTATAATCATACGTTTTTATCTTTTTTTTCTCCTGCAGCTGCCTTTGAGGCCAAATACAGAGAAGAGGAAGTGCTCGGTGAAGGAGGCTATGGAGTAGTCTTTGCTGGCTACCGCAAAGACGACAATCTGCCAGTAAGACATGCCATACAACACACACACACACACACACACACACACACACACACACATGCATACAGTCTTTGAGACCAATATCCACTCTGTACGTAGTATAAGCTAACCACATGTCTGTGTTTCTGTCTTGTAGGTGGCCATAAAACACATTCACAAATACGGCATTAGGTGGACATCAATGGTAAGTGAAAGCTCTACGTTGTTTAAATCATGCGACAAATATTTCTTGATATTTGTCTTTTCATACTTGGCACAAAGGGAACATATCCACATGTTTCTCTTGTAACTCACACAAACTAACAGCTGTTTACTTTTGTCTGTATGTACACATGAAGGTTTCATTGTTTGTTTTTCATTTTTCTCTTTCACGCTTCGTAAAGTTTCTGAAAGAGAAATTTCAGGATATCCCGACGGAGGTGGTACTGCTGCTCGAAGTCCAACCAGCAGCAGGAGAGAACAGCGCAGTCGTGAAGCTGCTGGACTGGTACGATCTGGACGATGAGCTGGTTCTCGTCCTAGAGAGACCGGTCCCCTGCATGGACCTGATGGATTACATCATGTCAAAAGAGTCCAACTTGTTGGAGCAAGAGGCTAAAGTAAGTAGCTGATGCACTGTGTATTTCTGTGTTTCTGTATTTGTGTCCAAGTTCACCAACTCACACTGTCTCTTTGTCTCTCCCTCAGATCATAGCCAAACAGCTGGTCGATGCTCTCATTGAGATCCACTCCAGAGGTGTGTTCCACAGGGACATCAAGATTGAAAACATTCTGATAGAAACTGGCTCTGATGTTCCACGTGTCAGGATTATTGATTTTGGCTGTGGCACATACGTGAAAAAAGGGCTTTACCATGGACAGGCAGGTAGGCCATCTTTCTGTAATAATCTGGTTCTCTGAGCCAGTCCACCATCTTTGCTGTGTCTGTTCTTTACCCCTGTTCTTCACCATTAACCTTGTCTCTGTGTGGTTGTGTGTATTTTAGGAACCCTTAGGTACAGCCCGCCAGAGTGTTTTCTGTATCGCCATTACAGGGCTGAACCATCGACAGTGTGGCAGCTCGGCGTAGTGCTGTTTGGGATACTGCATAGATCCCTCCCCTTCTACAACAGCGTCACAATTGCATTTCAAGAGCCTGAATTCAGAGAGGATCTTTCTCTTGGTAAGTACACAGTACACAGTACAATCAGTAGAATCAAACACACACAGAAACACAAGCACAGTCAAACACCAAAGTAGATGTACTGAAATGTCCTGTTTGTCTCCCCAGACTGCCAGAATTTTCTTCAGATCTGTCTGACCAAGAGCCTTGAGGCCCGCGCCACCCTGAAGACACTGAAGAGCCACCCGTGGCTGTTATAATCCGGACTAGACATCCCAGGACCACAGACCCCAGTTCCCCTTCGTCCAGGACCAACTTTTTTCTAGTCGCGTGTAAATATGTATACATCTCTTTTGGATGGTTCCCCCTGTGTCCCGTCTGAAGCTGCAGAGAGGGGATCTCTCTTTGAACTGCCTGAGAGCTTGAGCTGGGTTGGACGGTGACTGATACAAGCCTGAACTATTCTATACATTGGACCATTCAATAATCAATAGAGATAATAATAAATAATTGTTTTTTAATAGGGGGCGGCACGGTGGCGCAGCAGGTAGTGCGCGTGCCTCACAGCAAGAAGGTTTGATCCCCAGGTCAGGCAGGGGCCTTTCTGTGTGAAGCTTGCATGTTCTTCCCGTGCATGCGTGGGTTCTCTCCAGGCACTCCGGCTTCCTCCCACAGACCAAAAACATGCTCATTAGGTTAATTGGTGACTCTAAATTGTCCCTAGGTGTGAATGTGAGAGGGAATGTGTGTATGTATGTTGCCCTGCAGTCGGCTGGCGACCGGCTCAGGGTGTACCCCGCCTCTCGCCCGTTGATAGCTGGGATAGGCTCCAGCCCCCCCAACCCCAAAAGGGATAATCAGGTGTATAGAAGATGAATGAATGAATGTTTTTTGATAAAAATGTAAAAGAAAGAAAGAAAACTTTGGCACAATGAGCATTTATTGGTACTATTACATCTTTGTGTTTTAAGGAGGGGCTTTTATATTGGATTGCAGAGACTGTAGAGTGATGTAGTGGCCATATTTGGAACTACAGGTCAGGTGATACATGGGACTCAGAGAGAATACTTGCCAATCACAGGTCCTTACAAAAGCAACTGCTGTTAATGAGAGATGGTCAACTATGGAAAATGAGAAATCAAGGGCTGGCTTTACTTTAGGGAAGACTTCAGAATATAGTGGCACAAAGATTAAGTTATGTAGTGTCTCGTGAAACTTCCCCTTAGTGGGATGCATCAAAACTTTAAGGCAAATTAGCAAATTCAGATGTAGCTGCCTTTACTTTTTACCTCAATCTGAAAGCTGGATGACCAGGATTCATTTAATGGACAAAAATCACCTTTGCAAAGAAGATAAGAATTGAAATTAATTGCATTTTCAGCAATTAAAACTAAATGATAATTTGAATTATGGGCAAATTAGCTCCTTAATGTTTGTAAAGTCTCATCTAACAACCCAACAACAATGTAACAATGTTACCTTTGATGTTTGCTAAAGGAATATTACAGCGTTGCCTTTGTTTGAGCTGCTCATACATCATCAAGCTAAATTCTCCTCAGTATTTCAGTGAACGAGTCAAATCTTTTGGCTAACAGCAGGTTTCAGAAGAATTGTTCATGACAAACACTTTTCAAGTTGAACCTGAAACAGGAAGTCATATGTTAATTACTCTTTGTATTGTGGGAATTAATAAAAATGTTAGGCCTATTGATGTAATTATAACAGTTTCATTTAAACAATAAAGTCAGTACACTATAACAAAAAAAAAAAAACCCAACACAAATAAATTTAATATACAGTTCTATGAACAAAATAGATATATGCAACTTAAAGTGTCTAAATGTTGGCATTTTAATCAGGGGTGGGGAGAGCACTGTTACTTTTAAGAGGTTTTACTCCAATAAAAGCAAAAATAAGGTCATTTAAAATGTGAAGATTGAAGATTACTGTGTTGCACTTTTTAAATGATGATATGTGATTCTACTGTTCAATTAAAGAACATCTTTAGGCTCCAAAATAGGTTGCAGTAAATGTCAATGTGTACACAGCTCATCATGAATCATCCTTATTAAAATATTTAAATAATAATCATTATTATTATTATTAACTTTGTTAATTATACATGTTACTATTTATATCTAAATAAGAATTACTAGAATCATACACCATTATTACATTAATCAGCATTAACTGCCACATATATTAATCAGTACAATAATAAATAATGCACTTTGTTGAAAACTTATGATCATTTTGCAGCCTGCAGTTTGTGATGCTGTTTAATGAAGAAGTCGGGCAATAATTGGTCTTTTTCCATCTTTCTGTGAGCAAGTTCCTCAGTTTGTGTTCATGCAGCAGATCTGATACCAACAATCCAACAATCACTGTGACCTGGAAAATGCTGCATCAAGTTTTCTACTCTGCGTCTATTTCTGGATCATGAATCTAAGATCTCATCCTGAGTCAAACCACTGATGAAAGTTTCTGTTTTTTGTTATCTGCATCTCAGGGTTCCGTAATGTGCAGAGCTTAGCTGAAAACCAGAGTGCATGGAAAACACGATTGCTGTTCAAATCTCAAAAAAGCCAGTGCATCCTACACCAACAGCCCACCTGTAATCCCCTCAGCAGCTGGCAAGACATCACAAAGATTCACGATTCTGTGTAACTTATCTGGTTTTATCCCCATTAAAGAGTAGTGGCACTGAATCCCAGCTGTGACATATAGCCAGAGAATCCCATGTGACTCTATTTGCATTTCTTTGTTATAATTGGCGTGCTCGTTCGCTCAAAATGCAGATGAAAAAGCAGAAATAAAGCAAAGCTACAGGAACATGATCATTGTATTCAGATCATTCAGTCATGTCAGTAAATGAAGAATGCAAAGTAGCTACAGCAAGACTTCAATGCCTGTAATGCCTTGACCCGCCTATAGGCTCCGTTATTTTGTGTGTTCATTAAAACTGGTTCACTCGCTGTGTCCAGAGTGCCTCTCTTCTCTTATTTTCATTCATTTTATTTTATGCTCTTCTATATTGGCCAAACACAACACAAATGCAACAGCTGTGTACATTTCTACCAACAGTATTATATTACGAATCCAGAGACAATTTTTAGAAAGTAGGGCAGCTGTCTGATGTCACAATGAAAGTTGTAATCCAGACTTCCTGTCACTGGATCCATCCAGATGTGTTCTCCCTCGCTGGTAGAATGTCTTGCCTTGACAGATCCAGGCCTACATGGATCCCTGGGTACTCCTCCTCCTCCATTTCTTCCTCATCCTCGTCATCCTCACCCTCTGCCTCACTCTGCAGTGTTGTCACCTATTCAATCATTCATCTATTCATCTCTTAAACAAGTTGGCCCTGTGCTTTGATGTGTTATTGTTTTCAGAGCTGTGAGTATTCAGTGTGGCCAAATGGTCATTTCAGTTTAGCATTTTAAATGGTTTCCATGAGAACAAGAGATTGAGATTTTGAGGATCGTGCCAGAAATGCAGAATTATCTGTTGTGTTTCACAAAAATGTGATTCAGGAGCAGTCAATCACAGATAAATGCTTATATTTTCACAGAATACTTAACAGGGTTGAGTTTGTGAATGTCAGGGTTATGTTGCTTTGTCATGAACAAATGACACACTGTGAAGTTACTTTCTCTTCTGACTTTTTGGCTCGGAAACATTGTGGGAATCTCAGCTGGGAAGTGTTTTGATATCAGACATTAATTCATAACACCGTCCTCCATTACTGAGCAGGTGGGATTTATGCATGTTTGTTCTCATAAAGCGTTAGTTTCCTTCCTGACGGACCTAAGAATGGCTACAGTGCTTTGTGGTGGTAATGTGCTCTAATTATGATGGACACGGGTAACTTTACTGCATACCAAGAACGGTACCTCACATAAATTTAGACTTTTCTTTGTTTTTCTCAGAAGGATGAAGTGATTACATTACAGCCTTTTGTGCCGCTGTCATTCTTCCAGCATGGTGGCGTCTCCCTCATTGGTAAGCATTCTCCAAACAGCCTCTGCTTTGTCATGCCAGAAGACGGCAAAATTATATCGACGTCTTTCTTCTGCTCTTATGTTAATATATTCCCAGTGACTGCGGTGTTGTGGTATTGTGAAAACAGCGCTCCTGCCCTCCCCATCCTCTGCGCCTCTCCTCATCGCTTCCCAATATATTTCTCCATCTGCAAGGACAAATGAAACCAAGCGAGGTCTGCTGTGTTCCTGGTGCCAAATTCATTTTCAATGTGGATGGGGCTCACAGTGGAATTATGTCATGATTGCCCAAAACAATCAAACCCAGGCAGGGGGAATGCAGGCTGAAGTGGTGCTGCGCTGAACATCATCATCATCATAACCTTGAAAGACCTTCACTGGCAGAGAGGAGAGAGTCAAGAGGGCCTCTGGGTTATAACTGTGTACATAGCGCCCTCTGTTGATCAGCCTGGAGAAAAGGGAAAAAAAAATAGCTTCAAAGCAGATGGGGATGTCTGCGCACATTAAGGCCTCTGAGCATGAAAGGTTCATAATAATCGCATTATATTTCCTGTTATTGAGTGCTGGAGGACACAAACAGATCTATGCTTTGACTTCATATAGAAAGAAAACAACTGCACTGACAATTGAGTCCTGCCACCAGGGCGGATAGAAGAGTTTCTTATATAAATAAATAATAGTTCTTGAGAGCAGTCAGGGATTAAGGTTACATGATATATTTAATATTTCTACTGTTATGTACTACTAATTCAATGTTTACAATTCTTTATAGATTTCTGAGGTGGCAGACAAAAGAAATGTGGCTTGTAGAAATGTTTGGTGACAAAAAAGGGGGAAAAAAATAAACAGCTAAAATTGATTTAGGACATTTGTTATATTTAATAGGGTGAATAGAAATTTGGTATGTCCAAAAACAACATATCTCAGAGTGGAATCACCATTTAACTTCAGCAACAACAGCAAAAAAGGATTTTACTTTTCAAAATAAAGTGTGGGGTAACATCGCATTGTACAGATGTTGCTTTATATTGTGTACACTTCATGTTCATAATATATCGTATATGGTAATATTGTAATGTAAACCAATTTGTTGGGACATTTCAGAGGCTTTTTGTCGATAATTCGAAAGAATCTAAAAATACCATCTACACGCAATGAGCGTTTTTATTTTGAGTGTCTCCTTCCGGTACTTGGTACGTGTTTGCGTCTGTGCTGCGTGTTTCTTGGCTTTGCTGCATACCCTAGAGTGTCTTGTGGCCGCAGTTTTTAGATAAATAACCATGTCTTTGGAGGTGGAGTCCGCAGAGTAAGTAGTCTGGTTAATTACTATAAAACAGGGCAATATGGATAACAAATTTCACGCTAATAACTGTGCATTTTATCATATTTTCTGTCCGTGAGGCCTAACTCATCCTGCGGTTCACTAGCGTTAGCGTGCTAAGCTAAGCTAAGCTAACAAGCCAACATACGGACCTCTCCATAGATGTTGTTTGATCTTTGTGGCAGCGAAGTGGCACTAATTTCAGTCCGAAGTGTTGCCATGTTATTTAAAGTACACTTCCGTCGTATTTTTACTGCTTTTCTTTGGAGCAGACAAATGAAAGACGGGAGTTAGCTAGAATTCATTAGCATTAGCATTAGCTAACGGTATACCATCAGTTGTCACAGCTTATTCTCTGACTGAAGAAATATTTTTTTCAAACTAAGGCAGCAAAAGTCAGATGATGAGTATTTATAGTGCTACTCTTTTACTTTCCATTAAAGTTCGTCACTTCTTATGTAACAAATTAGAGTTTGTATGGCTTCAGCTGAGTTACTGGGAATATGTAGTTTATCCAAATGACTTTTCTGTTGTCCACAGCGTGATCCGTCTGATCATGCAGTACCTGAAGGAAAACAATCTGCAGCGGACTCTGGTCACCCTGCAGGAGGAGACCACCGTGTCTCTGAACACTGTGGACAGTATAGAGAGCTTTGTGGCAGACATAAACAGTGGCCACTGGGATACTGTCCTGCAAGCCATCCAGTCCCTCAAGCTGCCAGATAAGACCCTGATAGACCTTTATGAACAGGTGAGGTTTGTGGTCTGCAGGTAACTTTACACTGTGCTCATACAGGTTTTATTATCATCTTGAATTTCCAGTGCATCCACCAGAAGTTTGAAGTTCTTAAAATATATCCCGATAACTTCATTCCTGTTTGTTTCTATTCAAGGGGGCAGTGTTAAATCTATTCTTAATCCAGATCTTTAAGTTAACTGATTTTGAGATGAGATGACCCAGCATTGCTTCTGCTGTTATCACTCATGTCAGCAGATCTCTCAGTGAAAAGAGCGTTTCCTCTGAATTTGAACGTCTGTGTTCTTTCCTGACCAGGTGGTGTTGGAGCTGATCGAGTTGAGAGAGTTGGGTGCAGCCCGTTCACTCCTCAGGCAGACCGACCCCATGATCATGCTGAAACAGACCCAGCCAGAGAGATACATCCACCTGGAGAACCTGCTGGCTCGCTCTTACTTCGATCCCAGAGAGGTGAGTCCAAACTGAACTTAAAACAAGATGCAAACAGGTAAAAGGCTCAAATATGCTTTACTCCTGCACTGACTAGTGTTTAACAGGATTGTCCTTCCTCATATGAAGACTCAACAGATATGTAATACAGTACAATCTGCCAAACCTGATGTTGGTTAAGTTGTGTTGAGTTTCTGATGTCTGTGTCACTCGTTGTCCAGGCGTACCCAGACGGCAGCAGTAAGGAGAAGCGCCGGGCGGCCATCGCCCTGGCCCTGGCAGGGGAGGTCAGCGTGGTGCCGCCCTCTCGTCTCATGGCTCTGCTGGGTCAGGTAAGATAAGATAAGATAAGATAAGGAAATGATCGGGAAATCTGCAGGTGTGATGAATGTCAGAGACTCACCATAAAATAATTTGCATCTTTGTGTCTTTTGATTAACGTAGAAGTTATGCTACAACTCAAAGTGCTAATGATGATTTTGCCCACTGTCTTCATTCTCCTCCTTCAGTCTCTGAAGTGGCAGCAGCATCAGGGCCTCCTGCCTCCTGGTATGACTATCGACTTGTTCAGGGGTAAAGCTGCTGTTAAAGATGTGGAGGAGGAGCGCTTCCCCACCCAGCTCAGCAGACACATCAAGGTACCCACAAGCATACTGTCGTTTATGTCTTACACATCCAGGAGTTAGCTTAGATTTCATGACTTAAACATTTGAAGTGTTCTGATGTCACTCGTTTGCCCTCCCTGCACAGTTTGGACAGAAATCTCATGTGGAGTGTTCCCGGTTCTCCCCTGATGGTCAGTACCTGGTCACCGGCTCAGTGGACGGCTTCATCGAGGTCTGGAACTTCACCACCGGCAAAATCAGAAAGGTAGCTTCTCCAGAACAAACGCACATTAACCAGAGTCACTGTCTGTTTGAACGTTACATTTACGCTCATGCGTTGTGGCCTACAGGATCTGAAGTACCAGGCTCAGGATAACTTCATGATGATGGACGATGCAGTGTTGTGTATGTGCTTCAGTCGAGACACAGAGATGTTGGCCACTGGAGCTCAGGATGGAAAGATCAAGGTAGACTAGAAACATTAGTTCTATTTCAACCCTTTTAGCTTTTCAGTTATGCAAAAATATGATGTGTTTATAGATAAATGAACGTGTAATGATGGAATACAAACATACCAAACATACCTCAGTGTCATGTTGCAAAAGCAAATTAAAGTGTGTGTGTGTAGGTGTGGAAGATCCAGAGCGGTCAGTGCCTGAGGAGGTTTGAACGTGCCCACAGTAAAGGAGTAACATGCGTCAGTTTCTGTAAAGACAGCAGCCAGCTCCTCAGTGCCTCCTTCGACCAGACGATCAGGTAAAGTCCTGTCCGACCAAACGCCTTCACCCTTTTTATTCTTTGAAAAAGAGCTCAGCAACAGCTCATTGTTTGAGTTGATGGAGCACCTGTGCTCTTTACTGAACATCTGCTTTAGGATCATTTTGTGAACCTGAGTCAATTCTTCTTCTTTGCTAAGGATCCATGGGCTGAAGTCGGGTAAAACTCTGAAGGAGTTCCGCGGTCACTCCTCATTTGTGAACGAGGCCACCTTCACCCCAGACGGCCACCACATCATCAGCGCCTCCTCGGACGGCACAGTCAAGGTGACGCAGTAAATCACGTAATGGCATCAGTGTGCCTGTACGCACTCTGCGTGTCTAACTAGTCTCATCTCGCTGTGTTTGCCCTGCTTTCAGGTGTGGAACATGAAGACCACCGAGTGCAGCAACACCTTCAAGCCTCTGGGCACGTCAGCTGGCACCGACATCACGGTCAACAACGTCATCCTGCTGCCCAAGAACCCAGAGCACTTCGTAGTGTGTAACCGCTCCAACACGGTGGTCATCATGAACATGCAGGGACAGGTCAGTCCAAATCATTCCTGAACTCAACAGCATGATGTGATGACAGGCAGCTGAAGTCGGTTGCATAAACTGTGCTTTTGTCTTTGTTACATGATTTACAGTCAGAGTTCATGCTGCTTTTTTCTCTTAAAACTGACCAATAAATGTGGAGAACTGCAGCTTTTTAAGGTTTGCTTATGAAACTGCCACTGCCTACCTGCCTGCCTGCTGCATTCAGTTCATGCTTTGTGTGTGTTTGATTGCACTCGTGACTCTCGCTGTGCAGATCGTGAGGAGTTTCAGCTCCGGTAAGAGGGAAGGTGGTGACTTTGTGTGCTGCACCCTGTCGCCCCGCGGCGAGTGGATCTACTGCGTGGGCGAAGACTTTGTGCTCTACTGCTTCAGCACCGTCACCGGCAAGCTGGAGAGAACGCTGACGGTACGTTAGTGCACTCAGGAGCTCAGATCAAAGCGTCCAGAAATATCACAGCACATTCCCTCCTCTGCCTCTGCCTCGAAAACGCCCGGCTCTGAAGTTTTCATTTAAGTTTTGAGGCGAGGGCGAAGCTCTTTTGTTTTATTTGACGTGACAAACAGTCATGGACAAAGAAGGATCAAACCCTCTGAGGACTTTGCTGTGTTTTATCAGTTTCTAAAAGATCTGCATAAGTCACACAACTTTTTGGAAGTTATTTAAGCATAATTTCATTTAAATTCTGATCAAAATGTGTTGTTTTAACATAGTTTAACCATGATTAAAGTCATTTCTGGATCATCATTTTAGTAACTAAACCGCATCCTTCATTTTAAAAGATGGGTTCATGCTCACGTCTCGCTCCCCCGTCCTCCAGGTCCATGAGAAGGATGTGATCGGCATCGCCCACCACCCCCACCAGAACCTGATCAGCACCTACAGTGAGGATGGTCTGCTGAAGCTGTGGAAGCCGTGAGGCGTCGCTCTGAGCTGTTGCTGGACGTTCTCACACAGCGGCTGCTCTCCTCGCTCTGGACACTCTGCTCCCGTCCTCTTCTTCTCTGTTTTTTTGTCCCCTTACATCTCTGGAGGAGTCGTTCTCTTTCAGGTCACTGTGAACACAGCGGTCTCAAAAACTCCAGGTTTTATATATTCAGATTTAAGTGCATCTTACAAAGCAGCGACTTGTTTGGGATTCATGACTTTGAAGCTGCGGAGGTGATTTTTTTTTAAAGAAACATTCAAAATGTGAACCAGACACGATTATTACGAGTACTCTGTAACTGTCCATCGCACACATGAAGACAGCAGCTTCCAGATTCAGTCCGGCTCATTCATTCACTCATTCATTCATTCGTTCATTCGCTGTCAAAATAAATCAGGTTCTGCTGTTCAACACCTGAACTCTCCAGACGTTCAGTAGCTTCAGCTTTCTTTCAGCGTTGGAGAGACGAGGCAAGGCGTTCACGACGACGAGAGCTCGTTTTGAAAATTCCACCTTTTTGTAAATATATTTTTTATTTGCATTTGTTTTGTTTTTTTCAAGAAGACCTGGTTAAATAGTGTGTGCTCGTTTCTGTCTTTTTTTTCTTTTTTTCAGAATTGAATGGCATCACTCTAAAATTCTTTCAGAATGTTTTGTTTCCTGAATTTATTCAGTTCCTTCAACATGGAGAGCAAAGTAATACTCAGTTTAATAATGAAGTGATTCTCAGAGACTTAACAGGCTGAAACATTTCCCATTCGTGTATCTGTCTGCTATTAAAGCTGTTTAACCAGAACAGAAATTAGCATCTTTGAATCTGTTGTTAGATAGCTGGAATCTGGACAAAACTGAAGTGAATCTGACTTTGCAGGATGTTAAGAGGACACAAGGTGTCAGTATACAACCGTTACTAACCGTCTTCAGATAAATCTGTTTGCAGCCGTGCACGCTGCCTCTGTGTGACGGAGGGAGAGTGGACCGAGTTTGAGCCCTGAATAAATTCTGCTTGTTAGTCGAGGCGCAGCAGAGAGGAGCGTCAAGTCAGCCAACAAGACAAATGCCAGGACTCTGATCACGTCTTCAAAATAAAAGCATGCATTTGTCACTTTTACCAATGTGGTATGTTTTAAAGTTTGAAAGTGTTAGCGACTGCATTTCTGCTGCATCTGTCACCATTTTCAGACTTTTTCTTGAAAATCAGACTGGGAAGACGTGGAAATGGAAATTAGACAATCAGCTTAAGGGGAAGAGTTTCCCAAAAGCTGTTTGTTAGACAATAGAAGTTTCACAGCAGCATTTTCTTGGCCTTTGTTCCTTGTAATAGCTGTATATAGCAAAATTAACTCAAGTAACCAATGGTGAATCTTCCACCTTGCCAAAGCCACTACTTTTTTTTTTTTTTTTTTTTTTTTTTTTTGTTAAACATTGGGGGCATGTGGCAGACTAAATTGTGTGGAAAAGTGGAAAAATTACCATTATAATTTCCCAGAGCCAAAGATTGTTTTGTTTATTGAACCATCTGCCTAAAACCAGTTTAATATTATTTAAGTAAAAGTAGCACACGTTTACTTTGAGGAGCAGGAATCTGAACATTCGAGTCATTTTGCTTGAAAAATGACGTGAGTTACTAGTAATTTTATGTGATCAACTGATTCTCAGCTCTACCTTTTGCTCACTTACACGACACTCTTTGTCTGCACTACTATTGATCACTCAAAAACATGCTGTACATCAACACAGCTTTTATTTTTTCAATCCGTGACAGGAAGTTGTTTCTCATTGTGGCTGACCTGACTTGCAGAGCAGCAGGTCAGGGAGGTTGAATGAGAGTTTAGTGGTGGAGGGGCTTCTGCTGGGAAGCGTTACTATGGCAGGACTTCTGCACTTCATTCTGCTTTTATTTCTGCATTGTGGATCATTTCACCTCATTTCAGCCAGACCTGATCAAAACACGACTACTGAGGCTCCAGATGCAGCTTTTACTACTACTGAGAGCCTTTTCTCTGGAGGGAAGACCAACGTTACTGAGGGTCCCACCACAGGTTTCACAACCGGTTACAGTAAGTCAACAACTAAACCTCCCGAAACCTCCACAACTACTGAACAGCTGAGTGAAGACACTGGTAAAACAGCAGAGAGAGCAGTGCCCAGAAAAGCCACTGAAGAAGAAGAAGAAGGTCCTTTGGAATTAGGTAAGTGGATGTAATTTAATATGCTGGAATTGTAATGTTGCTTTATTCCCTATAGAAACAATATTCCTGTGTGTCTGTGGTATTCAATAATGAATAATGATCTAGTGATTATACTGTGGCCTTATGAATTTTGTTACAGGATTTAGGCTTCTTTGGAAAGATCTTCATGAGGGCAGATCTCTGTTTTACAACCTGACTAATCATCTGTTGGTTTTGCATTCATCTCACTGCTCGCTGCTGTTCCCACAAACAGACACAGCCATGCTGGTGAAGTTAACATTTTAAGAGTACAGTAATGTGTTCCTGTGCAAACAAACAGAGAGAGCAAAGTAAAGAGTTTCAGTGAATCTGCAAACTCAGACCTGCTGTGAAAAAGAAATGTCCCTCAGACCAAACTCCAGTGTTTCAAAGGTCCATGGTCCATTGATGAAGGAGTTACAGTTGGTGGAGATGCTTCAGGACAACAAATCAGAGGCTCTTTCAGGGTTCCTCAAAGCCTGACATGTTGTCAGAGTGTCAGTGTCCGAGCGTGGGGGGAGGATGTTCCACATTCTGCTCCGTGCCGTGAGACATTTTATCCGTTTTCTACTGATGAGAACCAGATGGGCTGTGTGATACCTCAGACCCAAAAAAATGCAGATTGTGTGGCATTGCTCATGCAGGCATCACTTTAACTGTACACTGTCTGAATCTGTGGCTGCAGCCAAATGACTTTAATGTAAACAGATGTAAACATCTGCAGCCAAAACCTCCAGCTCAGCAGCATTCACATGAATCCAGTCTCAGGTCTGAAAGCTGGTTTGTGCTGCTTGCTGTTAGTGGAAAATAAAGTTGAATGAGAAGATTGATACCTCTCTCATATGTTTATGTTGAGCATGAAATTACAGCCAGCAGCCGGTTAGCTTAGCTCAGCATGAAAAGGAAACAGCTAGCCTGTCCAAACATCCACCAAGCAGCACATCTAACTCATTAATATGTTGTTTGACTTTAATGTGCTGGACTTTTTTTTTGTCCAAGCCAGAAAAACTAACTAATTTTTCTTAGCTTTGGACACAGCTAGGCTCTCAGTTTCCCCTGGTTTCCAGTGTTCATGCTAAGCTAAGCTAACACCTGCTAGCTTCAGATTTAACAGACAGATATGAGAGTGAGCGTCTCGTCCAACTCTCTGCAAGACAGTGACTGAGTGTGTTTCCCAAAATGCCAGATGAGTCGTGTCCTACGAGGTCTCCATGTTTCCTGCTGTGCATTAAATCGTTTGCATTTCTGTAGAAAGGAGGTCCGCCAGGAGCGTTAAGGTAACAAAGAGGCCCAAAACAATCCAGAAGAAATCCAAATTCATCACCAAGAAGCCAAAGATTGTTAAGAAAACCAAACCTCATGTCAAACCAAGTGTGGCCACGGAGACGCTCCCACGTATGTATGGGGATTAGCCCAGTATGCCAATCAGACAAGGGTCAGATATTAGTGGCAAATAGTTTTACGTGCTTTCACCAACTGTGGGGTTTGCTGCGTCAGGACAATTTGGTGGTGGTTTCAAATAACTGCAGCAGCTTCTGAAGGTGTAAATGGGACACACTGAATCGTCCATTGAGGCAAACCCACCCAGGAAAGCATCAAAGTGTAAAGCTATTTGCTAATTTAACACCATATTTAGACCTTGATCTGATTCATGTGGTGAGGCAGTGCATACTGTGTATCCAAACGTGTATGTTATAAGGAAATTAATTCAATCTGCTGCTTCAATTCACAATCATCTCTTCTGTCCGAGTGGAAGCACAGATTCATTGCAAATTAATCTCTGAAAAACTGTTCATGAGGACACTGGGAGCAGCTTCAGCTCTGCACCAGCACTGTGAACATAATACCTGTTGTCACTTAGCGTTTAGCATGTAGCCGGCACTGCATGGTGAAATAGACTGCAGACATTCGAAATGTCTCCTGTCCGTCCTCTTCCATCTCCCATTTGTCCACCTTTGCTTTCTCTCTTTGTCTCTCTATTTCTAAGACTTTCTCTCTCACACACAAACATTCATTATAACCTCAACCCTGAAACAAAGTCCTGGCCCTCGAATAAATTAACAATGTGGGGGATGGATTTTTGTCTCCCACTCATTTCCTGGAGACTCAACCATTGTCTGCCAACCCCTAACCCTTATCTTAACCTTAACCCTAAAACTTAACGATTGACATTATGGGGCCTTATGATTTATCCCCATAAGGAAGCAAATGCTTGTATTCAAGCATACTGTGTGCATGTGCTGGACGGGGCGATGAGCCGACTGAGGTGTGTGTACACAGAGTGTATGTATATCTAATGTGTGTGTGTACAGTCCAGGGAAGCGGAGAGATTAACTTGTGGTCGGCTGGAAATAAATGCTGAGTAAGCAACTTGTCACGTCATGTCAAATCAGAGCCGATGCTCATTAAAACCCGCTCAGGCCTGTCAGCCACTGCTGGAGTTAGATTAACTGTGAGTAATATGGGAAAGTGTGACAGTAGAGACTCATGATATTTCCTCTTCCTTCTGAACGAAGTGACTGAAATCTTCATTTTTGTGCAGCGGCTTGTGCAGTTCTGCCTCACGAAAGAAAATCTATAAACACTCCATTAAAGTCCAGATTGAGTAAAATGTCCCATCAGGTGGTCACGTTTTGAAAGTGTTTTCTTCGCCTCAGTGTTGTTCATCATTCTTTGTCTGAGTGAGGAGAACGTCTGGACTGTAGATGAGACGGGTGGGTGAAGACGGCTTCACCTCCTGAGCCAGAAGTTTGAAGTCCTGTGAGCATGAAAGGAAGAAAAGGTTTCTAATGTCACCTCGTTACACGAGCTGTCACCCACCGTCCAGGCTGCAGGCAACCTGGAGCGTGAAGACACGTTGTTAAACAAAACAGCTTAAATCCTGCTGTTCTGTTTAGAAGTAGGACACATCTCAAGGACATTTACCAGATTTGAATAGATATAGTAGAAAGTTCGCCGTGAAAACAGTTTTTGAGGCACTTTTTGGTGCAAATCTGCCATTTTTTTCTGAAGAACTCCATCCAATGTACAAAAATGTTGGCAGATAACATATCGAAGGAGCCCTGAACAAAAGTCTTATAAAGTCTTATATACTTCTTTAACTCTGGAACACATTGTGCCATTGTTATCAAATTCAGATATACATATCAGCCCCAACCGATTCTGCACGTCTGATGATGTCCTCCCTGCAGGTGGTGTCGCAGCGATGCGACGCGTTCACTTAGTTATCGTGAGTTTGATTCATCCTACTTCAAAGCCTGAATATAAACCAACAGCTTCTTTGAATGGTAAATAGGGATCATAAAGGCGGAGGGTTGTGTCGGGGAACCCAGGGAGGTGAGACTCAGGGTGGGGGAACGTTTCTTTGATGACTCCATCTTTTCTTTGAGGTTCCTTTGAAGAGAAGGAAAAAGGCAAAATGAAAAAGGGTTGTGGGGGGAGTGGATGTGAAAACTGAAAACAGGGGGAGGATATATCTGACTGCAGGTTTGAGAATGAGTCTTTGTTGCTTATAAAAACTGTATTTAGAGGAAAAGACGGGGTCCTCAGCTTCAGGCAGAGAACAGTAAGACCGAAAAACACATTTTCCTTTGTTTGGGTTTGAGGACCACCTTATGGTGCTTATGATTTATCTTCTCTCACAGTGGGTTTATTTACCCAGATAATCAGCTGGGCTGTGGGCTGCTCTTATGTGCTATAGATTGATTGTCAGTTATCATTGTCAGTTTGCCAGGTCTCTCTGGCTCGCCTTCAGTAGTTTGGCAGGAATCCACCGGTCAACAGCAACAAAGAGACTTTGGTTTTTAGGGCTGAGCAACATTCAGCTCAGCAGAGATCCAGCTGGACTACAAGGCAAAAGGGGGAAAGGGTCTTTAAAGGAAATGCCACCTACATTTAGCATCCATTTAGCTGCTTCTATATGTCCGCCTGAGACTTTTTAGCAGCCAGTAAAGCTTCCTGGCAGGAAGAGGCAGCGTGAACCGAACTGAACCCTGCAGACAATGTGAGTCTGTCTGAGGCTTTAATACGGCAGCAGAGGACGCTGGACAGGTCTAAAGAAATGTCACCGTCTGCTAGAGAGTTGAGTTTTCTCTGTTTCCTGCCCTCCTTTTTACTTCTCTTTCAATTTGCTTCTTTGGTTTGAGACCTGAATCCATCCAGGTATTTTTACTGAAGTACGAGTCGCAGTACTTCAATATGAAAAATACTTTTTTTTGCTTCAGTCTGTCGCCTGTCATTTCTCGCATTGATCAAATGTGAGAAATCACTTGTAGCCTTACATAATTCATGTGAATTAACATTAAAAGACGTAAACAGCGCAGGTTTTTCTCCTTTCCTCTGCTGTGTGATTTAATTTGTACTCACATGCTTTTAAGAACTGATCTTGTGATTCTCAGGTCTCATAAGGTCAAGCGTGCGTACATATATCATTGTAGACGTACATGTGAATGTATGTGTTGTATGACTGCAGCACATGTAGTGTATACTGAGGAGCACAGTGGGTCGAGATGCTGGTTCATTGTTTTTTTTTTCCAAATATAAGCTAGAATTTTAAAGTTTACTTAATTATAAACTCAGTATCATGCAACACAAAAATATTTTTCCCAACTGTGCGCTTTGTCGTAAGGCATCAAATGCTACTCGGCCCTCTGAACACTGCCTCCTTCTTACTTTGCTTCTCTGCTCTCTACTGTCTTGATATAATCACATTAAAATGGCGAATAAATCCCTGTTGGCTGTCTCAGAATGTCCTCCGCTGGGCCTGGAGTCACTGAAGGTCAAAGACACCCAGCTGAGAGCGTCATCATATAAGCGCAGAGGCCTCGGCCCTCACCGCGGCAGACTCAACATCCAGGTAGACTTTCAGCAAACCAAAGGTGTAATCTGTACCAACAGAGCAGCGATATCAGTGTGTTTCTTTTCCGTTTCCTGTGTGTGTGTGTGTGTGTGTGTGTGTGTGTGTGTGTGTGTGTTGCAGTCTGGGATAGAGGACGGTGATATCTACGATGGCGCCTGGTGCGCTCAGTACAGAGACAAGAAGCAGTGGCTGGAGGTCGACGCCCTGCGGCTGACCCGCTTCACCGGGGTCATCCTGCAGGGTCGCAGCTCCATCTGGAGGTCAGTGCTGAGGGGTAAAGTTTGTTTAGTGTCAGAGGTAACATGGGAAATGTAGTTTTGTACAAAAAAAGAACAAAAAATGTTTTTCACTCCATTTCTTTAAGCTGATATTTCTCCCCAAATCTGTCTTTTACTGTAACTGTAAACTCCATCTGATGTGGATGCAAACACCTTCAAATTAGAATTAAGCAGAGACAACAATCATGCATTTAGCAGTTTTTCTAACCGTGGGGCTCTTATTTTGTGAAGTTGTTGTGTGTATCACGTGATATGATGTGTACTATAGAGCTACGTGTCTCGTTCACACACAGTTGGGACGTCGTTCACACCTACAAGGTGCAGTTCAGTAACGACTCGCTGGCCTGGAAGCCGTGTATGAACGGGACTGAAGAGGCCGTGAGTGAACGTCCTGTTCTTCTTTTCCAACATTCAAACTCAACTTGTTTCTCTTTGCTTGTGTTTCCCATGTTTACATGTCACTTTATTATTGTTTCTTCCTTTGCAGCAGTAAACAATCTAACAGTGAGCAAATATCTGCAGTTCTGTCTTTTTGCTTGGAGGGAATAAGTGGCATTGATATTGTTTTGTTATCTTTATATCCTCGACAACAGCGCTGTATGATTTGGTTACATTTAGGAAACTTTCTCCCTTTTGGTTTTTCAAGATGCCAAAACTTTGCCGCCTTGGTTAGGCTGGTTTATCCGAGCGGTCTTTAAGGCTTGTGTGCCAAAGCCACAGCAGACCACCAAGTTCCAGTCATGCAAAGCCTGTTTTCCACAGAGTATCAGACGCTTTAATGTTCCATAGAGACAAATGAGTGAAAAATACATCCAGTATCCTGTATTTCACTACATCTCCTTGCACTGCAGGTATTTGAAGGAAACCAGGACTTGGAGACACCAGTCCTCGCCCTTTTCAACACGTCCACAGTGGCCCGTTACATCCGGATCAACCCACAGACCTGGTATCAGAATGGGACAGATGGTTCGATCTGCCTGAGAGCTGAGGTGTTGGGCTGCGCACTCCCAGGTGCAGGAAGTCAACTGCTGGAAGTCACATAGATTTAATTTGAGCTTTTTGGTTGCTGTAACAGCAACTTTCCCATTTCACAGATCCAAATAACATCTACGCCTGGCAGACAGAGCCGACAGAGTCCAGAGACAAGCTGGACTTCAGACACCACAACTACAAGGAGATGAGAAAGGTAAGACAGAGTCTGGTGTGTGTGTATTGATTTTTGATGATTTCATGATTTGATGGATCACAACGATGGAACTGGTGATGTTCCTCCATCTGCTCACTGACACTCACCCAGTCAGACGTTTTTGACCTGTGCAGAACAGCTTATTGCCATCAAGGTATGTTTTTTAGAAACAAAGCTCCAGTCCAGGTTGACAGATGCACCAGTTTTGGGTTTTTGCAGCGAGTCCACGACGCTCCCGCAGTGTGTGTGTGTATGTGTGGCCTGGTCTCAGTCTGACCAAAAGCAAACAGTGTGGGAGGTTTCGCTCCTTCATGGCAGCGTCCTCACTGCGCTGCCACTACCAGCGGTCTGTTTGGAGATGCCGTCCTGAATCTGTCAGTCAGAAAACAGCCCACAGAAACAAACATGGATCCGCATTCCACATGTGGGATTTAACACGGCCTTAACGGGCCAGACATAAGTGCGAGTTTATGAAGTGACTGGGAGACATGCCACCAATTATTTCATATAAATCATTTGTCCCCTGCAGTTCCTTTATGTGGCAATCATTGCAGGTCCTAAAATGCCTCAAATGGAAAGTTATTCCACGTCATTACTTTTTCAGGGTGAATTCATATTTCCACAGTTATGAATAAAAAAATGTTTTTTTTATGTATCACTGTTAAGATATTTGAGTGATTTAGCTAAATAGATGGGAATCATTTTTTTTAATTGATGAACAGACAATTTGAGTTTGAGACGAGACAAGCGTTAGCATGCATGTTTTGACGTTTTTCTAGGTGTTTTGTAGTTGTTATTGTTATTTTTCATGTGCAAAATCATTCACACCTCCTGCTGGTATTGATCCCACGCCTCTGTGTCCTTTAGCAACATGCTTTCCCATAAATTTGCATCAAACAACATCTCAAAAATAACAGAATGAAGGAGGAACCTGCAGAAAAAATGGCATGAATGCACCGAGAAGATGGCAGCTGGTCAATAGAGGGCGCTAGGGCGCCGCCCCTCCCGTGAAATATTGACACTTTTATATATCTACCAGATACCTAGTTCGCGCCTCTGTGCGCCCAGACCAATAGCATTGTTTTCCAATTTTTTTAGTCTTAGCGTGATTGGACAATTCATCGAATCAATCACGTCCATCAGCAAGCATTCGCGCCACAGCTCTAACTACTTCCGGAGAAGAGAAAAGATGGATAGCGGAAGGATGGCGACTGTGGTGAAGGAAAACTCGGTTGTTTCTCGACGTGAAACTCAATTTTTTCGTCGGTTGAAAACGATGAAGTATTTAAATATTTCGCAGCAGACTACTCATACGCACTGATGCGTGCTCGGACTATATGCACAGCGCACGAAAAAAAGAGGAAAAAAAGATACTCACAGCGCGCGCACATGTCGGGACTCGGGGTCATGCAAGATCGACATGGCTAGCAACTGCAACTGCATTATTTCATGAGTGATGAGTGAGTGTGTTACTAAATGGAGAGTTGTGTTATGTTGTACTCTCCAAATGTTGAACTGTAAATAGTTGTATTGATTTCATATTGCCAGCCAAATACTGTATATACTGAATATGTTCTGGAAAGATTTGATTAAATACAGTTTTGATGATAGTATAATTTGATTTGATTTGATTATTGCTATGGCATCCATGGTGCCTGTAAATTGTAGACTGTGCTAACATTGATTTCATGGGCCAACTAGTAGAAGACAGTGTATCTGTTGATGGCCATGGTGGAGGTGTTTTATTGTGGAATCTAATTTATTGTATCTGAGACATTTAACTTGATATAGCTATACAAAAATACTGTACAGTATGTACAATTCATATCTGGTGTTGCCATCTAATGACTGAACAGGAAAACCAAATTAAACAATACAATGTAACACTGTAAAGTTAGCTATCTGACTTTTATTTATTATTATTTTGCTCACTGAACGGGTCATCTTAGCCATCATCGCAACAGTTGCCCCCCCCCTGAGAAATTTGTCAGGAGCCGTCACTGAACAGTTCAATAAGTCAGAGAGTCCCGGCTGCGTCCACGAGCCTGAAACATTTTCACACCAGCCAAAGCTGAAATGTGGTAGATCTTAAAATGCCAGGATTTTTCTTTACTTCGCTGTAGTGCCTCTCACTTCTCTGATCAGCTCTGTTGTTGTTTCCCAGCTGATGAAGTCCGTGAACGAAGCCTGTCCTGACATCACCCGCATCTACAGCATCGGGAAGAGTTACACCGGTCTGAAGCTCTACGTCATGGAGATCTCCGACAACCCCGGAAAGCATGAACTGGGTGAGATGCTGAAGACAGATGTGGACAGTAAAATGTCAAACCACAGCTGTTTTAAAGGAAAGGTCTCATTCTAAGCTCTATCGTGGTTTAGCGCTAATATGCACAAGATCCACTGGGGAAAATGCTAAAAATTGTTGCCCTTTTAGCATTTAATTCAGTGATTTTTCATTATCTACGTCTTTCACAATCCTTATTTACTGAGCAGGGGAACATATTATGTAAATGCTGTGAAGCTAAGAGCAGTTCACCCTCAAAGAAGGCATCATTTCATCTAATGAGGGACAGAGGCTTTATGATCACAGTACTCTGAGGGGTCTGAGGGGTCTTTCACAGCGGCCGCCCCTGTGTCGCCACCCTCCACAGCTACGCTGACAGTCCAGCTCTGTGTGAAACATGAACCGACGCAGACCAGAGTTCCTCTGTTTGCTCTGAGGTGTACAAATGTTGTCTTTAGACTCGTCGGTTCTGCCCACGTGGCGGCAGAGCGGAGAGGTTTTCCCGCCAAAAACACACATGGCAGAGGAGGCGGCACGGAGGAGCAGAGGCAGAAGATGTCCGTCCATTCAAGCCTTCAAATCTCTATCCAGTTATTAAATGTAATCCTTCAGCAGGTGCAGAAAAACTCCAACAAAGCTTGTTTCAATGCAGTTTCCTCTAGATTACCTGTATAGGAACACCTGATCCTTACGCTCAAGTAAAAATACAAAAAGCACCAAAAATCTGGCTTTGTTAGGACTTCCTGCTCCTTCCTCTGGTATTGTCAGGGCTGATAGTTGGTAAATAGTTGGTAGTCTGGAAAAAGGACAATGTCAGTTTTTCCCTCCTCTCAGTCTGTGACCTCATTTTTTTGTTCGTCTTTTTTCCAGAAATCAGCGTTGGTTTGGTGTGATCTTATGTTCCATGTGTCTGAACGATCAGGTTTTCAGCATTTCGTGCCATCTCAGTGGTTACACATGGAATAACTGGAATTTCAGTGTAGTCAAATAGCCTTGGTCTACCCCTTCACTTTTCCACAGTTATGTAACTTGCATGAATGTTCTCTCTGTGTTGTTTGACGAAAGCTTTTATGTTATTGTTGATGCTGCTCTCTTGGCCGAACTACTGGTACTTTTCTGTATCTCTATATGTTTACTTAGAGATTAGTTGAATAAACGGAGCAAAAGAAAATGCTGCTCTTTACAAACCCAGACAAAGTGTTTAACAAGCATCAAATAACAAGACGCAAGCATGGAAATTAATCAGTGAACGATCATTTTGATTTTGCAGGCAGGCAGTCTCTCTGAATGTGTGTTTTCCAGCAGACACTCGTCTCAGTGCTGAGTGTTTCGTTAGGAGGAGAGCGAGCTGAAACTCCTCCTCGTAAGCAGCGGTGAGGAAGAGGTGTGAGATTTCAGATTTGCCCGTCAGTGCAGTGTATGCAGACCAAACAGGAAACAGGTCTTTCAGCGGGGTCACTGACAGAGGTTGATCTGTGCAGGAGGTGTTTTGAAAGCACAGATCGTGTGTCTCTTCGTCCTCACTGAATATGATCTGCAAATGTTTCTTCCTTTCTTCTCTGTCTTGGTTTGGATCTTTAGATTGATTGTTTCTGTCTGTATGAACTCTGACTTTGGAAAACAGAAGTAAAAACATTTAACAATTGCACAAACCGGTGCTCTGAACTCCCTTCCTGTGTCTGTGTTTTGGCGCCCCCTGCAGGAGAACCAGAGTTCCGGTACGTTGCGGGGATGCATGGGAACGAGGTGCTGGGCCGAGAGCTCCTGCTCAATCTGATGGAGTACATGTGCCAGGAGTACAAACGAGGAGACCAGCGCATCGTCCGGCTGATCAAAGAGACTCGCATCCACCTCCTGCCCTCCATGAACCCGGACGGGTATGAGATGGCCTTTAAAAAGGTGCCTGGAAATGCTTTTAGTCCAAGATTGTGCTGTAATCTCCATGATGGCCACAATATAACAGCAAAGGCTCAATCCCGCTTTCTCCGATCCGCAGGGCTCGGAGTTGGCAGGCTGGGCTCTGGGCCGTTACAGCTACGAAGGCATCGACATGAACAGCAATTTTGCAGACCTCAACTCGGTGATGTGGACCGCCATCGAGCTGGAGACAGACCGGTCCAAACTCATCAACCACTACTTCCCCATCCCCGAGCAGTACACCTCCGAGGAAGCCTTTGTTAGTTTCACACAGACACGTCACACACACGCTGGACAGAAGTGTGTCATTGGTTCAAACTCAGCACCATGTCTCCACCCTCTGCCTCCTCCTGCAGTGTTCCTCCTTACCTTGTTTCTGGTCTATGGATCCCTTCACCTTGTTTTTTTCATGAGTTTTTTCACGTTTTTGCACACAGGTTGACGTGGCTCCTCTGCTCTGTACCGTTACTTTTTCCACTAAGTCTCCAACTCCACCTCTAGGTGGCGTCAGAGACCCGAGCTGTCATCAGCTGGATGCAGAACATCCCCTTTGTTCTGAGCGCTAACCTCCATGGAGGAGAGCTGGTGGTCACCTACCCGTACGACATGACCCGGGACTGGGCGCCTCGCGATCACACGCCCACTGCTGATGAGAGCTTCTTCCGCTGGTTGGCCACAGCGTACGCCAGCACCAATCAGGTTCATCCTTCTCCTGCTGTCACTTCCCGCCCTCGCCTTTTAAAAAACAACCTCAGGGAAACGCTGACACCTGATGGCACCACTGTGTGCTGAACATGTTCCTGTGCCTCATTCAACCAGGTGATGTCCAACCCAGACCGCCGGCCGTGCCACAACAAGGACTTCCTCAGATACAACAACATCATCAACGGAGCCGACTGGCACAACGTACCAGGAAGTAAGAATGTGTGTGTTTTCCAAAGTAAACTCAACCTCATTCAGTGTGACTGAAGCAGGAATCCATCACGTTTTTACATAAATACACAATTCACATCAAGTATGTTTACTCCAGTACTGTGCTTAAGTACACTTTTGAAGTTGGTGTACTTCACTGGAGTACTTTGTACTTCTACTCCGCTACATTTCAGAGGGAAATGTGCTACTTTTTAATAACATTTATTTGATAAATGTATCAAATTGTATTTATTGACTGGTTACTTTGCAGATTCACATTAATGATAAAACATAAAAATCAGCTGATACATTTTGATTTACTGCTACAGGTTAAGTTACTCAGCCAGGTAGAGTAATTAATTAGATAATCAGCCCCACCTTCAGCAGCTGCAACATTAAAGTGAAGTACACATTATTGCATCACTTTGCAGGATTCTGAATAATGAATACTTTTAAAGTAAAAGTGTGCATGTATAATCCATCATACCATTTGAATGCAACTATTTACATGAAGAATGTGCAGAACATCCATATTTGAAGCCAATAAGAAACTTTGGGAAGCAGCTAAATTGAAGTAGTGCAAAAATGCAGTTTTTGGCCTGAGCCTGGAAGAGTTCAGTCATATATTATTGAGTCAGCTGCTGATGTTTCACCACAGGAGGCGACAGATTACAGCTTTCAGTCTAAAATGAGATAAACAGCTCAGTAGGAAACTCAAACCCAGCAGAGGCTCCATCAAAGAAGAAAACCTCTGTGCACTCTTTTTCACTTGCAGGTATGAATGATTTCAGCTACCTGCACACGAACTGTTTCGAGGTGACGGTGGAGTTGTCCTGCGATAAATTTCCTCATGCCAGTGAGCTTCCCATCGAGTGGGAGAACAACAGAGAGTCTCTGCTGGTCTACATGGAGCAGGTGTGGCTGCTGCCGTCATTTTAAGTGAACATCCCTCCCTGTTAAAGTCAGAACATCTCTTATCTCATGTTTGACAGCGCACCAATGAAATGTCTCCTCCTGTTTTTTAGGTCCACCGTGGAATTAAAGGTGTTGTTCGTGACAAAGACACAGAGGCTGGGATAGCAGATGCCGTCATTAAAGTCGATGACATTGATCATCATATTCGATCAGGTACAATCTTACATCTCAGATACGAATCAAATCAAATCTGTGGCTGGAAAACATGAAGAACTTTAATGAACACTTGCTGTTAAAGGTATTTTATATTTCAGCTGTCGTCCAAAACACTTTGTAAATGAAACTGCGGTAAAATGTCTTCTCTGCTCTGTTTCAGTTGCTGATGGCGACTACTGGCGGCTGCTGAATCCGGGCGAGTACCGGGTGACGGCCAGCGCAGAGGGCTACTACCCCTCATCCCGCACCTGCCAGGTCATGTACGACCACTACCCCACAATCTGCGACTTCCGCCTCACCAAGATGCCCAAACAGAGGCTAAAAGACTTTTTAGGGAAGGGGGGGAAACTCCCCAAAGACCTGCAGCTCCGGCTGCGACAGCTGCGCCTGCGTAAGCTCCGCGTCACCACCAAAGCCATCAACCAGAGGCGTGCTGCTGCAGCCAAACGGGCAAAGAGGGTGTGAACGAAGCAGGACTTGGTTCAGTTCACTCTGGGTCCAGCACATTCAGGTCACTTTTCTTCTTTTAAATGCTGTTTTTCTCGTTCATGTTCATGTGTTCCCTCTGCCGTCTCGCTCTTGACAGTTTGTCATCAAATCGGATAGCTGGGACTATTTTTTCAAAAACTTTCCTGGCCATTCTGGCCAGGAGGATGGCTCTGCCTGTGCCCTCTGCCCACAGGCTTTTTGTTGATTCTTTGCGTGACCGGTACACTCCAGCCAGAATTAGCAGGCCAATGAACACTCGCAGCTCTACCATGGTGATGTCTCCCCAGGCATCGCCATACGTTCGCCGGCCGTAGACATTAGTGTACTGTAAGACCTGCCCCAAAATGTCCTCAGTAATAAATAAATCCATGGTGGATTTTATGTTGCTGATGCAGCGGAGGGCATATGTCGCTGGGCCCTCGGGGAGACAGGCGGCTGGGGTGTACCGGAGCGTTTTTTCCTCAGTTGGCTCCCAGGAGATCTCCCCGGACCAGGACAGCCACTTCACCCTCTCCCCTACATCATCGGGGACGTCCAACCCCGAGGAGCTGTCCGATGCAGAGCTGGTCCTGTCCTGGTGGGGGAGCTCCCATTCCATGTCAGATAGCGAGTTGTCATCCTCTGACCCGGATGTTGAGGAGGAAGACCCGGTCGTGGTGTGGGCTTCGTTCTGCAGGGTCGCAGTGGTTGTTGAGGGGCCAGGTCGTGTGGGGCTGGATGTGCGGGCGGTGCGCTGCGTGGAGCGGTCAGAGCGTCCAGGGTGAGTGGCCCTGGAAGGGGCAGTGACCATTTCCATGGCCTGTTGGACGGTGAAGTTCGGTTGTCGTCTTCTCATTTCTTCTTCACACAGATTTGTAGAAATGTATAATTCTAGCCCTGGCTGAATTTCTATCTTTATTAGCAGGCGCACCTGCTTAAACAATTTGAGGCGCCCGGCTGCCTTGTTTACTTTCTGCTCTGCAGGGATTTGCTGCTTGTTGGCTCCCAAACTTTTATTATGATGCAGACGTGGTTGCAAAGGTCATGTTGATATAAGGGGATTTTTCCTCACTTTTTTCATCTTTTCATTTCAAAGACATGCCGCTGCCACTCTCCCTCACCAGCTTTCCTGCTCTGCCAGCTGTTCACCACGCCAATCTGCTCAATCACGTAACACCTGACCACCTGACCCGATTATCGGCGAAACAGTTTGCTGTTTTGCAAACCAAACCACCCCTGAAGCCCGTGCTCGCTCTGAGCAGAGACTCCCGAATATTCTGACATCCATAGCCCACACCCAAAATAGTTTAAGTTGAAATAATTTATTCCACTGTCCTGCTGTCACTGTTATATCCCATTAGTTCAAATGGGGCTTTTATCCCTCACAATGCCTCCCTGCAAAACATGGGTAGATGGCGCCATCTGGTGGATTTTTTTTATTGCAATTTTGAGCCTCTGAATGGCAGGGATGCAGAGGAATTCACAGGATTTCACATTTCTGTATTGCAATGGCAGTAGAATGAAAATAAGTGGTTTTAATGATAGTTAATGTGACCTTAAAGGTCAAAAAGAGGATGAAAGTGGCAATCTGGCCTACACAGTGTAAAATTTTGTCAACTCAGTTTTCAAGCTGGAATCCCAAAATTCATTAAAAATGCAAAATCTTTGCCAAATTTCATCATCTCAGCACAAGAAATGCCAAAATCTGAGCAAAAGAAATAGCATTGTACAGACTTAGACTTTCCTCTGAGACTGGACTCTCCCCTGTTCCCCCCCCCCCACCACCCCCACAGACATTTGAAACTTGAGTTGAAGAGAATAAGAAGTAATTAACTCTTGATGAGAAGTTTGTTAGTTTTAGAAAATAGGAATATAAACTAAGGTGTGTATCAGCCTGAACAGTTTTGTTAAGATTATATTGATTTCTTAAATCCTGAATTTTGGTCAAGAAGTGTTTAGAAAACGTGTTTTAAAGAGAATAAAAGATGTGCTCACACTTCATTTGTCCTGGCGACTCTCCTTTTCTTCTTGTTCTTAAACCCTTAATGTATTTTGCTGTGTTGCTTTCACAGAAGGCTTAACTGCTCCTCTGACTTCATGATGGTTAATTGTCTGACGCTCAGTTTTGACAACTAAAGCACCTTCAGGCCTTAAATTAAGCTTAAAACTGGTGTAAAAGCTACAATCCCAAACTCCTGCAGTAAGAAAAACATTATGTAGTTTTAATGTTTGCATCAGACCCAGACCCACCTGACTCACACACACCAGCCCACGACCACATCACATATGATCATTAACATTAAAACATTCAGAAATTTTCCAACACAGAATAACTGATAAAACATCCCTTCTGACTTTAAGCCACAGTGAGACTCTACATAAAAAGCTGTTAGAGAAAGAAAACTGTTGAGCTGTTGAACAACTTACTGAGTTAGCCTGAAACTGAAGCTAAAATAAAAACTCCAGCCCTGCAGCAGCTCACTGGTTCCTGTGGGTGCAGGACGTCGTAGCAACAGACTCTCACTCTTTGGACTGATCCCGAAATCTGTTCACATCAATAATTACGACATTTTCTGAGATCAAAGTCTAGAAATTCCTGAGGTGATATCACGTTGTTGAGTTTCTGTCCTCCAGAGAATGAACACGTTCAGTAAGAGGAGACATTAACTGAACCTTTATTTGTTACATAAATACAATTTAACTTTACAGTTTAAAAAAAAAAAGACAAAACTGATCTATGTAAGAACAGTGAGCTTCCACTTGACGCCGTTTCTCATCTTTGGTGGCGTCGGGACGTCGGCAGCTACGAAGACAAAGATGAGAAAAATCAGCAGAAGCAGAGATGATGTTTCCTCCTCTGCAGAGCGGCTTTAAACTTCACAGCGTGTTTGCTCTCGCAGGACACACATCAGACACACCAAATGAAAGAAGCTGAGCAAACAGACCTGTGAGTGTTTAAACAATGAGACGACACAGTCATTGAACAGGAGACATTCTGCTGACCTTGTTGAGAAGCTGCAGGTCGCTGCTGCTGCTGCTGCTGGTAAGAAGCCGTGATGCTGTTTGCAGTCGAGTTCGGTCCAGTGAGCTGAAAAGCAAGAACGAGACCACAGTTAAATTAAAAATAGAAGAACATTTAAAACTCCATAACAAGATGAATAACTCTGCGTTCTGCTTTGCTCTTTCGTCGCTGCTTGTCCAAACAAATCTGCCCTGAATGTACTTTACTTACCGGAGTCTGATTGTTCTGCAGGCCTTCAGGCCACACCTCAGGAGCTGCCGCCTCCAGCAGCTGCAGAGCCTCCTCGTAGGCCAGCTGCAGCTTCTCGGCCTGTTTGTCAAACTGGAACAGCACCAGGGCCTTCAGCAGGCTGTGCACCTCCTCTGCAGGGCGACAAATGAGCCTCAGTCACACGGGATGAACGACCTCCAGCAAGGAGAACTGAACGCTGATTCTGTGAGCTCATGTCCTGTAAATGCTGATTAAAAGCCTCTCCAGAATAAGACCACATTTCCCATCATCCCTGACTGCTTCATACCACTTCACTGCTAGACTGAACACTCCTGAATTTTGGTGATTTTTCAACAAGCAGACAAAACTTCACCTTGTTTTTTTGCATCAAATCAAACACAGATGGTCTCAACGCTGTTGCACTTATGAAAGTATCAGAGCTGATGAAGAGCCTCTGAGTTTCTGTACCTCTCATCTTGTCCACCGTGGTGATGATCTCACCCAGAGCGTGCATCAGCGCTCTGTCCTCCATCGGGCTTCCTTCCTTCAGACTCAGCTTCTTCCGCTCTGCTTTGCGACGGTTCTTTGATGATCTCCTGCAGGCGAACAGTGGACCAGCAACCAAAACGTGGAAATCACCAGAAGCAGAGCGACAGTTTTTAGGTGTGTGTGTGTACGTGCGTGTGTGTGTGTGTCTTACGAGGAGATGCGGGAGTTACTGTGGGAGTATTTGGAGCCGGTCATCACGCTGCTGGCCTCAGAGTAAAGCTCAGCATCAGGGCAGTCTGGACCATCGTCATCTGATGAAGAGGACAGAGAAGATTACAGCAAATGTAGCTTTTAATTATGATTTCAGCTGCAGAATATTAACATTTTAAACTTAAAAAAACCGTTTGGCTTCCCTCGTGACATCTATATTATACTCTTTAAAAGGTGATGAAGTCAGAGGCTGCTCACATGAAATGAAAGCTGCATTCAGACATTTTGTGTTGGTAAAATGATGGAACATACGAAGCATCCAGACCAGAAACAGCTGAGCATTTTTCTGAAGGTTCTGACCTTTAAAAAAATCCCTCTTTTCTTAAATTTTCTTTCTTAAAATCAAATGAAACCATTAACTCCTTGAAGGCATTGACTTCTCCTCACCCAGCATGTCCAGCCTGGCCTTCTCTTTCTGCTCTCGGACCACGGCCAGTCGGGTCTTGTGTCGCGTGAACGTCGCCACTTGAGCCTCCAGGAAGGTCGTCTGCGTGCTGACAGCTGACACAAGAAAACACGGCAACACCATGAACTGCACGACGACTCAACAAAGACACGACTGTAAGACAAATCTGCTCAGGCTTTTCATTTATCCTGGTCTGTTTAGGAATAGAGCTGAGCAGGCCGTGAATCCTCCTCACCTTCCAGCAGAGCAGGTTTCAGGTTGGTCTCAGTGATGTCTTGTCTGCTGTGCATGTAAATCTGAAGCAGACACAGAAAGCATCACATGAGCCGCAGGAAGTCGTATAAGAGGAGAAAATGTAAGAAGATGCTGTATTTTCACTTCATAGCTGCATGTTTTAAAACGTGCTTCATCTTAAATTCATGTTTTTCTCGTTTTACAAACTAGAAATCTCGAAAAACAAGAAGAGAAAATGAATATTTCTGACTGACCAATCGGAGCGCCTCCTCCCAGACTGCACCAGTGATCAGAGCCAAGATGGCCTCCTCACAGTCCTGTTGGAAAGAGAGACGTGCAGACCTTCAGCCTCAACAGGCAGCCACAGTCATGATTTCCGTTTTACGTATTTTTGCTGCTCGTCGTCTTACTTTGGCGTACTGGTCCAACAGCAGAGCAGCTTCAGAGTACCGTCGCTGCTCAGTCAGCTTCTCTGTATGAGACAGAAACAAACCATTTCAGGATGTACGTGGCTGAGCGTTTTTAGCTTTCAGTCCATCCACCTGTTGTCGTGTTACCTGCCAGGTCTCTGGCCAGCAGAGCTAACTGGTCCGGAGGTAGCGGCATTTGCTGCGCCACACAGATGGCGTTCCTCCAGCTGGAGCTGCCGGCGAATGCCTGCAGGGCGCTGGCTGGCTCTCCGCATCGCCATAGCAACAGGCCAGCCTGCTCCGCCTGCTGCTGCTCCACCAGGTGCTGGGCGTAAGCACAGCTCAGAGCCTAGAGTTCAAAGGTCAGAGCAGGGGTTCGCATGTCACTGTGGAGTTTACAGCTAACGAACCAAAGAAGCAGCACATCTGGAATGATGTTAATGTTAATGGGTGAGGATCAGGTGGTTTTCTTCCCTCTGTGCAGTCTTGAGATGAAAATCTGATCTCAGATCTGCTGTTCTTTATAGCTTCAGTACATTCAATGCAATCAGATCGTATCGTGTAAACACAAGTTGTCGAAAACATATCAAAGTGTCGATGTTTTTTATCTTAGTGTTACCAGATGAAGCAAAATGACTGGTCTGTGTGTGTGTATGTGTGTGTGTGTGTGTGTGTGTGTGTGTGTGTGTGTGTGCGTGCATGCACCTTGTAGTGAGCGCTGTCTGCTGCGTACAGCCGCAGAGCTTCACTGTACAGTTTCTGCTCCTTCACGAGCTGCAAAGCTTCAGGGAAATGTTCCTCTCCTGAACACAAAGCACAGCTGCTGTTAGCTCACCGTCAGCCTGAATCCAGCTCAGAAACATCAGCACGACACTTACAACTCACTGCTCCACAGATTAAAGCACTTATTCCTGTTTTTTCATTGTGATTACTGCCATATTGATTTTTCTCATGATAGCCAGGAACGTCTTCTTTCATAGATCACATACTCAGGATCACAGCTTCCTAATAACTGTGATCTATAAGCCGATAATCTTGAGACACACACGGACACACTGAGACTGACCGCACTTGCTGAGGTGATGCAGAGCCTTCCTGTAGCGCTTCAGGTGCTTGTCGATGGTGTAGCGCTGGTAGTTTGGCTCCAGGCTCTTCAGCATGTTTAAGAAGGGAAGGTACTCTTTGGGGTCCTGTGGACAAAAAGAATTCAGCCACCAATCACAGCTGAGATATAGAACAACGTTTACACAACGTCACTCTGGATTTCCACTCTTATTTGTGCTTTCTAACATTCTTTAGGCGAGTCAAGTAAAACAAGATGATGAAGAGGTTTCATCCTCCTCCTCCTCCTCCGTCTTTGTACCTTCTGGGATTTCTCGGCCACCATGAGCACCAGATCGAAGTCGTACGTTCCCAGAGAGTGTTCGTACAGGTCGTTCACGTTGACGAGGAAGAGGAGGTACTTCAGCGCCTCTTCAGCACTCACAGCACCGGGAGCTTCAGGAGGGTTCACTGGACAGAGACGCCGACACAGCACACGGTCAGGAACAGCGTGTGTGTGTGTATGTGTGTGTGTGGGTGTAGAAGGTCGTCCGTGTGCTCACCTCGAAGCTCGTGGACCTTCTGCAGAGCGATCTCCAACTCTGGAACTGTCTTCTTCACGTGCGCCGTCAGAATGGACAGAAGGAACCTGGACAGGTGACAAAATGACTGTTTCACGTCCCACTAATGTCTGATCTGCTGATAAACTCACGGCACGTTTGTGGTCTGATCGCTGCAGAGACGCTCTTAAGTTCATTTCAGTGTCGCTCACTTGTTCGGACTCATTGATTCCATGGTGCTCCGTAAAGCATCACACACTACATCCACCTTCTTCTGCCCAGAAACAGGCTGGGTCTGGACCGGGCTGCCCTCCGGACGGGGGTACATGCTGCTGGTCGTATCCTCCTCCCTGAGAACCACAGACCAAACAGAGCACGTGAGTAAAATCCCAGTAAAACCAGAGGTGACTTTTTCTTAACTGGAAATCTACTGCGGCAGATCTGAAGAGTCTCACTTGAGCTCGGTGAGGAAGAGGTTGATGTGGTTGATGGAGTTCAGTTGTGTGACGAAGGTTTCCGTGTTCTCCAGGAAAACCTGCGGGAAGAGTCAGAAACACACGGCGTCGCTTTAAGTCACACGCTGCCTTTTCAGATTCTGCAATACGTCAAGAGAACTATTAGAAAACTCCACGTCAAACCTTCTACGTACCTTTGGGTTGTGGTCATAAAGGAAGTTCAGGTTGATCCTCAGCTTCCTCATACACTCGAAGGCATCTCTGAACCTCAAACTGAACAAACCAAACACAGCACGGTGCGGTTTTAACACTTTGACTCACTCTGCTTCCCGTCCATTAAGATCAGAGTCGGTCTGCGAGGCCTGTTAGTCACTGAGATTAACATTAGATTCAACAAAACAAGCAGGTAACATCACCTGTCCAACCACTTCCTGAGCTGAGCCAACAGCAGCGCCCGATGATGCACGGTCTCCAGGTTCCCACGAGGCATCTGGACTCAAACGCACCAAAATATATCAGAGAACACACACCTCTACATGAATCATAGAGAGGTCGGGTGCTTTTAGGGAGGAAGCAGTGTGTGTGTGTGTGTGTGTGTGTGTGTGTGTGTGTGTGTGTGTGTGTGTGTGTGTGTGTGTGTGTGTGTGTGTGTGTGTGTGTGTGTGCGTGTGCGCTAAACTGACCTGTAGAATCACTCTGGTGTCTTGTGGGACCACAGTGACGATCCGGGATCCTCTCTCCACCCTCCGCAGCGTCTCATCATTCTGAGCTCCATCTGAGGCCAAAGCCGCCTGCAGCCCTGTGGGGTCAAAGGTCACTCAACTCAGCTGTGTCCTAAAATATCCCAAATTTTGTCCAATAAACCGCCTCGCATCACTACATAACATGATTACTGGCCATTTCTCATTACTTGAAATTAAAATGGTGTATTTATAACTCAGGATTCATCCACTTTTAAAATAAATTAATAATCAGTCTGAGCTAAATAACATAAGAGTGTTTCAGTGCGTGCGTGTGTGTGTGTGCGTGTGTGTGTGCGTGTCTCCATCCCACCTTTGACGCTGAGCGCGCTCAGCTGGAGGCAGCGGCAGGTGTGGGAGTGCGTGGTGATGAGGAGGAAGTCGTCGCAAACGGCGAAGGAGGAAATATTGGAGGCCAGCTGAGAACGAAGGAGACACACGTGAACACATTTCCTGTTTGCTCTTCCTCACGATGAACACACCGAGTCAGCTGGTAACATAAAGACGGCCGCGTACTTCTGTGTCTCCAGCGTACAGGTGAGATCTGTCCGTCAGGCCGAGAAGACACTCCTGAAGACACGAAGGTGAAAATGCACGCAGTTACGTCTGAGCACAAGAATTCATTCACAATTAGTCGAGTAATTCTGAGTAAATGTGTTTCCACCTCCCCGCTGATGCTGCAGAGGGCCGTCTGAACGCAGGGAACGGGGAAGCCGATGCTACATCCCCTGGAGTCTCGCCAACCCTCCACTGACGGCTCAGGACAGTCTGCACAGAATGTAAAACAGATTTTTGTCTGTAATAAATGGATTTTACAACAGCGACATTCTCCTCAGCCATGAAGGTAAGGCTCAGTTTTTGTCATGAATATGGAAGAAAAAGCTCTTTCACATCGATCACAGTTTATTCAAAGACTCTGCCTGGAAGCTCTTTATCATTCTGCTCAATGGTCTTTCAGCCAGAAGGATATCTCCTGTGCGCTTCTGAATGATCACATGTCCAACAAAACTAGCAAAACACATACTTCAGCAGCAGAAGAAGAGTGCTGGTGACTGACCCCAGAGCAGCTTCCTGATCTGTCCATCCTCCAGCTGCAGTGCCACGGTGCCGGTCTGGGAGCAGTGAACCATACTGACCACGACACCCTCCACTTCCATCTCAGAGCTGAAACAAAGAAAGACACGGTGAGTTTTGTCTTACGGCGTGGCCTGAATGCGGTTCAGTTCATCTGTGAGCTCAACAGGACAACGACCTGACAGTGAGCGCGTCATCGCCGTCACGAGCAGGGCGGAGCATCAGCAGGGTGGAGGAGGTCGGCAGCAGACTGGAGCTCACACCCACGAACAGCTCGTCCTCCAGCCACAGCAGCTGTCGCAGGGCCAGAGGTTCCTCCTGCAGAGCCGCCACTCTGCAGGGGCACCAGAGACAAACTGTTAGCATCGTTAGCCTGCAAGCTTATCACCAGCATACAGTCTGTCTGCAGCGCGGCAGGATGTCGGGTTACCTGAAGGTTTTCTGGAGGACCAGGGGACGAGACATCGTGCGGAACCCATTGGCTGTTTTGTCGGCCTGTTCTCCAGACTCTGGAGCATCTTAAGACCCAGAACAAGTAGATACA
Organism: Chaetodon trifasciatus; assembly: GCA_037975065.1. Classification (NCBI taxonomy): domain Eukaryota; kingdom Metazoa; phylum Chordata; class Actinopteri; order Chaetodontiformes; family Chaetodontidae; genus Chaetodon; species Chaetodon trifasciatus. The sequence continues at coordinate 2,254,142 of JBBMOE010000036.1, read as the reverse complement.
AATCAGTGTTTATGTCAGTTTAAAACAAGACAAAATGCTAAATGTGAGCATCAGCCCAGGCTTCATTTCTGTCTCCTTCTACCCAGGATCCTTTGTGTATTCAGGGTGTTTCCTGGAAGTCCAGATTTCTCTAAAACACTGCAGAACCCACCTTGGTTGTAGACTGAGATCTGTCCGTCAGAAGTCAACGCTGCCAACTGATTGGTCCTCTGAGCCCGGCAGAGGAAGGTCACCTGGTTGACTGGTGATTTCAGCTGCAGCTCGAAGGAACACATGGGAGGAGGAACCACACACTGCCTGAAGGTCGTCACCAGGATTTTATCTGAGGGGGTTTAGATAGATGTTACCATCATGTTGGAATCGGCCGACTGTTCCCTGTCCTCTCGTCTCATTGGCTCTCACCTCCGTCAATCACGGCCACGCTGGCGTTGTCGGTGGCGTCCAGCCCAGGGCTCCTCTCAGTGGTCAAGCCCCAGTCGTAGGTGATACTGGTCCAGCCGCGGGTCACCACGTGGAGCCTCAAGGGCCGCTCAGGGTCCCAGCAGACACACACCGGAGCCTTCTGAGGGTCTCTGCCGAAGTCCAGACTCTGCTTCAGATACCAGTGGTAGTTCCCCACCATCCACAGCTGGACTGCAGAGGAGACTTTCATTAATATTCTCTTATTTAACTCATCGTGTACAATCATAATCATTAAGAACTTTGGTTGAACTTACTGTAAGTGTTGACTTGTTTGTCTTCTCCTGCAGTCATGTCCTCCAACCAAAGAGCCAGAACAGTGGAGTCAGTGTTCCACAGCAGATCCTTCACCTGAAACATCCATCAAAGTGTTTCGTGCTGCTTTTCAGAAGTAAAAATCGTGAACAGAAGTTCATCTTTTGATATCTCTAAGATCAGGTTGAGCTGAGCGCACCTTGGCCTGGTCTTTGCTGAAAGGGAGCGTGAAGTCTCCGTGCAGGAGTCCGTTCTTCTCCATGAAAACCACGCTGTGTTTGTTGGGGTGACGCTGAGTGCTCGCTATCAGGCTGCCCGAGGGCCTGAAACACCCAACATTTACCATGAAGTCACACTGCTGATATTCTCTCAGCCAGTTTAACACCAGCCGACAGACGGCTGCTGCTCATTTTAATGTAAATAACTGTTTGATCAGGAAAGACAGCAGGCGGGCGGCTCTTACTTCCAGCAGAGCGCCTGCTCCAGGCCGTTGATGGGCTCGCTGGTGGCCTGAAGGACGCCCTCTCTGTTCCAGACCCGCACCTTCCTGGCTCCGGTCTGAAGGCAGACGGCACTCACGGCAAACAGCTGACCATCGCCTCGCCACGTCACCCGTGGCCTGCGGTCGTCCCAGGCCGCAGCCGGCTGCACCTCCTGTGGGAGCAGGTGTTTGCATCGTTCAGGATATTTTCAAATCAAACTCATTTTCCTTCATTTCCACAGTTTCTGATGCGTTGTTGTTTCTGTCGTTGAACACCGACCTGGATCTTCCTCTGTGCTGCCTGTTTCCCCTCTGAGCCGTGGAACTGAGTCTCCTTCTTTCCCCAACCCACCGTGATGAACTTCCCTGCAAAACACGGCATATGCAGCAACACAGGAGATCACCAAACCGCTTCATGTGCACGACGGTTTAGATTTCAGGTTTGTGACGTCAGATATTTGATTTTAGCTCAGATAACTGTAAACTTGAAATTATGATGTAATTGTGATGTTTCACTGTAACAGCAAAATAATTCAGTGTTTTTAATGAGAACTGTCTGAAGCTGGAAGGTCAATATTATTATTATTATTATCATTCAACCATATTCCAAATCTACATTCCATGAATCGTCTCGTGTCCCTCTGCGGGTCCCGGCGCTCAGGCTGGGAACCATTAATCTAAACAGAGTCCATTTAAAGGCACCGTACCTTCACCGAAGTCGTCCTGGTGGATTCCGACCTCAGTGATTGGCTCAAAGTCTTTGGTCATCATGATGATCGTTTCCTGACCTGTGAGCACAAATTATTAAAGATTACATCATTTGTAACAGTTTCCAGTAAAGACATCTAATGGTAACAACTTCACAAAGTTTAGATCAGTGGATTGAGTTTGTTTTTGGCCTTTAGCACGATGGTGATCTGTGTCAGACAGTCTCTCTCTCTCTCATTCTAAGCATTAAACAAGATGGAAGCTTTTCATTTAAAACAGTGAACCAACACTTTTAGAAATAAGACGTTTCTGACATTTTTATAACACACTGACCAGTCGTGAGAACGACAAGCTCTTCATCAGGACTCCAACTCATGGCGGTCAGGCCGCTGTCCACACTGCCCACACACTCCAGCTGTGGAACGTGACCACACACATTACGTGAAGACCCTCATAGACACGATGAATCCCTTATCTTAAGCCAAACTTTCCAACTGTGCTGCTCACCTGGCAGGTGTTGAGGTTGAAGAGGACGACATCGCCGCCAGCTGTGGCCAAACACGCCGACTCGAGCTCAGCCAGGTCCTGAAGTCCAACCACGACTCCGCTGCCATCCTCGGGGAGGAAACCCTCGGCGGTCAATGAGGCTTCACTGACCACCTGCAGGACAGAGAGGAGGACGGCTGGTGGTGAGTGACAGCTTTCACTTCTACATGCTGGAGCGTCTCCTCCAGGTACAGCACGTCATCACCAGCTCACCTGACCAGTTCGTGGGTCGTACTCAGTGATGGAGTAGTGAGAGGCGACCAGCAGCGAGCCGGAGTCAGCCCGCACAGCCAAACACTGCGGCGAGCCTGGGCCCTGCAGCTCCGAGCTCCGGAGGCTCTTCAGCAGCTTCAAGTTCCGCATTTTACCTCAAGACAGACGGAAAACACTCAGAGCCCGAGGCTGGACCCAAAGGCTGCAAAACACCTGAAACAGCACAAATTAAACACGTTCACTAAACCACTGATTAATGTACCTGCTCGATACATCAGTACAATATCAATACAGCCATAAAAACCTACATTAACAGTTAATTTCTCTACCTGTTTTACCAATCATACATGTAAAAGGTTCCGCTCTCCTGTTTCATGTAACCCTGAACAAACACTGCTAGCTCATGTATGTTGTGTCTCTTCACCCATTATCGGACACAGCCCTGTTCAACAACTTTCGTATTTTAAACCAACGTTTGGATGGCAACGCCCCGATTAAATTGGTAAATACATTAAAAACAAGTTCACTGTTATAGTTCTAATTAACGCTACATAGTCGTTTAACACTGTTACTTTGTCAAAACTTCAACTTCACCTTTTAGCCAGTTTCTTGAGCCTTGACTCAGTGCACTTTACAAGGCATCAATCAGTGCATCAATCCGCCGAAACAGCTCACATAAACCGACAATAACTGTGTAGCTTTAAAAGCTGTCAGTGTAAATAAATAGTTTTAGCAGTTTTACAGCCAAACCGATGGCTGTAGAAGGAAAGGCTAAGTCAGCTACCGCGCGTCCGATAATGGAACTGTGTGTGTTAGCTTACCTTTAAACTGGAAGGAGCGACATATCTAGCTGCAATACTTAAATCAACCAAACAGGAAATGAAAGCTTTGAAACTTAAAGGAATCGAACTTCAACACTCACCGAGAAGAAACAGCTTGAAGAAACAAATCCTTTTAAACGTACAGCATCAACAACACAACATCACGCATGTGGCGCTGTCAGACTCACGACCTTTCACCCGTCACGGAGTTACACGAGGAAGCGGCGCTGTCGCCCCCTGGCGCCGCGGAGGGAACACACACCCATCAGAGTAAACGGACCTGCTGTCTGGAAAAATGCCCTGAAAATAAACGTTATGTGCCAGAAAGGACACCTAACTTCACCAACGTCCTCTTTCTTTTATTTGACTGTACTACAACTCTGGATAAGGTGCAAGGTTAGGAAAGAATTAGGACCTGAAGCATCTTGATCATGAGTTCAAACTTCTTGATTGCACCTCTTTTTGTCGCATCCCAAGAATTTCATTGTATTTCTACAAGATGTGGACAGCTGCCTGTACTTCATGTATGTTGTTTGATTTTATTCCCTGACACTGTCTTCTCTTTTTGTTCTCATATATTATTTCTCATCTATTCAATCCAAAATCTGTGTAAGACAGAAACATTCAAATATTGCCAGCTTTCAGTTTAAAACTTTACTTAATCAGGTAGACTAATCAAGCTATACAAACATTTGTATCATGCAAATATCAATGTGAATTGTTGACATTATATTTATACTATTTTTCATATTATGCATGATTATATAGTGAATGAAATGAATGAAAATATACTTGACTTAGAATGTCATTTCACCATTGGATTTACACTGTGTTTATGAAAATTGGTTTAGGGTAATGTACTGTGCTATATAAAGCTTTCTGACTGTGATTCATACGTTGTATACCTATTTTTAATTATTGCTGATATATATATGTTTTTACTCCCATTCTTATCTTTCTCTTGGGTGTATTTTTTTGTTGCTTAATCAAAATTCATACTAGTCTACTTATATTCTCTACAAATTGCTCGCTCCTTATTCATATTTCCACGTGTTACTCTTAATTTGACAAGAATATCTGTTGCGCGACTTTTACTCTGAAAACAACGCGGAAGTTGTTGTTTTTAAGGGCTTTTATTTTGTAAAGCGTTCACCCTTTACGTCATGTTCGTCTGCTGTTGTCGTCGCGAGTTTGACAGGCTGCTGAGTGACAACAGGTGAACGGCGGTTCAGCGCCAGAGACGCGGAGGACGAGACGTCACAGCGGGTGTAAACACACGAGGAGAGGGCGGCAACGGGGAGGTAAACGTTTTATCACATTTCTTCTTAATTTTCTGCTTTCTTTATGCAAACACGCGGCAGCAGAAACACCGCGTGAACCCTCAACCTTGAACCAAACGAGGCTTTTTTCGCGCTCTGCGGCGGTTTGCTGCTACCGAGCTTTAAAATCCTCCGACAGATCTGTCCACCGAGTGATACAGGTGACCGCGTGAGCGCAGAAAATGCTTGAAAACATCAGAATTCAGCGTGTCGTATTCACTGGTTTCCACCCCGTCTCCTCTCTGTCACCATGTGATCAGAACAGGTAGATATTTTTTTTATCACCCGGCACCTTGAGCGGTAACCCTGTGCTGTTAGCTCCCTTAAGGCTAAATGAAAGCAGCCACAGGTGGACAGCTTACCTGTCATCCACGCTGGAGCATAAAAATGACACTCCTGTTATATTCCCACTTGTTGCACGTGGAGCTGAGTTTGTTATGGGGAATATGTGCACGTATGTCACATACACTTAAACATAAGTGTGATTTGTAATTATAAATTCTGTTGAGTTTATATTTTGAATAATGGAAACACTTCTAAAATCCGCTTTAACACGTAGTCTCTCATCTTACCTGTGAAATCAGTGTGCAGGCCCGTCAGGTGAAGTCACTAAATGAATGTACAGCTGTCAGGTTTGTCCTCTCAGTTTGTGGACAATGTGTCTTACATAACTTGCTTGCGTTCATGATTCATACTGAATTGTCTGTGGCTCTCTTCTGCAGCATATGTCCTTTAGGATACGATGCCTTTGAGTGCTTTAACGTCTCTAAAATTGGGGTTAAGTGGCAGATCTTGTGCTCCCTGCAGCACACGGTAGAATAAACTCACCCAGCTCGTGTGAAAATGAAACAAGTAAGACAGCATAAATGTACCCGCTAGTTCAGACCGGAGAGGGCAAAGTGAAGGTGTGTTCGCACCTTTAATCTGCTGTCAGTCAGCGTCATGCTGAGATGACTCTTCACTCACTGTGGCGCACGCCGCAGCAGCCTGAAGATGTGATGTTGACTAAACAGACAGGACGTGATCATTGTCTCCATCGCTGCTTTGTCGTCTCTCAGCAGGAAGACCTTCACATGAAGCTTACAGTTCAGGAAATGTCAACTCTGCGCTGATGCAGTGGAGTGTCCTGTTATCTTGTAGATGGTATCGCATGTCTGATATCAAAGGCTGTTGTGTAATAATTCCCTTTCAGCACACAGCCAGAGTCAAGCTGTGTCTTTATGCGCGGGCCGCATGCACATGAGCCAAGAGCCGGACCAACCCTGCAATCAGTGTGAGCACAGTTCTGCATTTAGCCTTCGTCCTGAGTCACGACTCCTCACCTCGTTCTTTATTGCTGTGTTGACCTTCCCGCTGCGGTCATGACATCACGCCAGCTCACACACTCTCCTGTTGAAAAGGTGACACCGTGTGTGTGTGTTAAGAAAGATGTGGTCAAGTGCGCTCGTTGTGGAAAAGTAAAGTCCTGTCAGCCTGAATGACTAATTATGTCTGCGTGTGTTCCACCCACAGAAAGTCCTGAAAAACAGTCCCTGTTTTCACTGCAGAGACAGTAAACACAACTTAAGATCTCCACCAGGGACGTTCAGCTTTTGGCGCTGTTGGTTTGCAGGATAAGCTAAGATAAGCTAAGATAAGCTAAGATAAGATATGCAGGATACCTTAAAAGCATGATGGCAGACTTCATGAAAGTTAAGATCACAGGTCAAAGAGCGAGTTTCATTTTTGTTGCAAATCCAGAACTTTTTTTGGCATTTTCTGCCTTTATTGATACCTTTGATGGGGCATTTCTGACAGTTTTTTGTGTAAATGCAGATCAGAATAGGACAGAAAGTTAAAGAAAAAAAACATTACCTATTGTCCAGCTGGTATTTGTGACCAGTGTCCATGTCTGATGCTTAATAAACCAGCTCATAGTGCTTTTTATTGAACATAAACACAAAACATAAACAGGAAACTCTGATGTAGATCCCTTAGATTTGTTTGCCGGCAGGACTGAACAGGTGTGTGTAATGGGAAAAGCAGGTTTTGGCTCTGAGAAGCACTTCTCCTCTCGTACGTCACTGCGGGGAGTTGGATGAATTCCTGAAGTTTCTCGTCATTTATCAGAAGCTTTATTTTTCTGCAGCACACCTGAAGCTGTCGTCGCATCAAATAAGTCAGCTGGTGAAAGAATCCCGTCCTGCAGCATTCCCGCCCGACGTGCCGATCTGATGAAGCAGATTAGCTGCTGCGTTCCTGCCTCCGTCATTCCAGACCGCCGTGAATCCATTCATTGTCTCAGGGCTCACGCCAACATCTTATTCTCATTGTACTCATCAGTCGAGCCTGTGTTCAGGTCACCGTTCCGTCGACATCCTGTCTGTCAGGGTTAAATCTCCACCCTGAAACCGTATGAAACCACTGAAGCTGAGGCTGAAACGCTGACACCTTGAAAGTTAAGCTGCTGTTTGAGTGTGTTTTCCTGTTTTCCATCAGGCAGCACAAGGACTTTCCCTGCTGCGTGTCATAAAAGCAGCATGTTACCGCGCTGCAGGCCACATTTTCAACCACAGGGATAAACTTCAAAATGTAATTTGTCCAACACTTTAATTGATGACCAGATATCTGCAAACTGAAGTCATCCCATCAGCCTGTCATACTTAGCAAATATTAGCTAATTAGCAAATGTTAGCATTGTCATTGTGAGCATGTTAGCATTTAGCTCAAAGCACAGCTGTGCTTAAGAACAGCCTGACACAGCTGCTAGCTTAGCGTCTCGGTCACATTTCCGTGCGTTTTTTAGCACCAGCAGGAGGACCATCGCTCCACCCGTCCAAATCTTTACGGGAAGCATCAAAGAGTCCAAACTGATGGAAGAGATTTGTGCACACTTTGATCGCTGCAGTGTTCACTGCACCGATCTGAACCTCTTCAGAGTGAAATCTCATTGTCTTCCATTGTGTTTTGACACGTGTCTCCAATGACACCAGATAAAACTGAGTCATGTTGCACGGCTGGATGCTGTTGGGTGAACTTTTGGGTGAACTCGTCCTTTAATGTTGAATGAAAGTGTGGTTCTGCTGTGGACTCAGGGCACGCGGTCCTCTTAAATAAATCTTTTATCTCTGACTGAAAACCTCCAGAGGAGCGAGCTCTAAATCTCTCTTTGTGTCCTTCCACCAGAAACCTTTGCAGCTGGGAGAGGATGGGCCGTCCCGCAGTGCTTTTGTTTCCCGTGAGAGGAAAACTTCAATCACTTCAACGCTCAGTCCTCATTGGTCCGACCAGCGTTTCATGAAACCTCTCTAGGTGTCGTCTGATTGGTCCTTCATTCCGCTGTGACGACTTGCCAGCCAACCGGCACCTTCCCTGGTGAGTGCCACTTCCTCTTCCCACCAGCTGCTGCAGTCAATCAGCTTATTCAGCAGCTTGTGTGTGTATGCGTGCATGTGTGTGTGGCCAACCTTTCCTCCCCCCCTCCCCTCTTTTTCCTCTGCTAAACAGCCGGCCCACCCTCCTTTCCACTCCCATCCCCCCCTTTCCTCACACACTCACACACACACACTCGTGAATAAACGCTCACACACTCCTGCCACATGAGGCCCAGCAGCAGCAGCCTGACGTGTGTGAGTCACTGGAGAAAGTTACACCAGCGCGCGCGCGCGTGTGTGTGTGTGTGTGTGTATTTTCAGTGCAGCAGCGTCTCTGCAGCAGATTTCTGCCTCACACGGGACAGAGGACAGCGAGACAGAGACAGAGAGGGGACACTGAGATTCACCACAGCTGAATCGGGGATCCTGCTCGAGGTAACGATCGCCCGATCTCATGCAAACGCTTTCTGATCACACGCTGTCGATCGAAGGCACGCCGCAGTCGTCAGGACGGTGAGGTCTGCTGTGGTTTTGGTGCAGCTTGTGGGCAGAAAACGTCTCAGCCTGGAGCTGACACACTTGTTTTGGGATGTAAAGAAAGTTTGTCCGTGAGCCATAATTATCGTAACGGTTTGTAAAGAGCTTACAGGTAGCGGTTTCCCAAAATGTGCTCTGAATGCCGTATTTTTAGATGTCTAAACATGTTTTTCTATGAGCCGCTTTTTCATTTAACAGCCTGTTCGGAGCTTTTAAACAAAATAGTTTAGAACAAGCTGAACAAACAAGTGATTCAGTGCTGATTGATTTCCATCTGTGTTAAAAACAGTGCTGAGGTTTGATTCCCGGCTTAAGTTGTAAATCTGACTTATCCCCAACTCTGGATCACCATATGCTGCTGGACCCCTAAACCTTTTGTTGGAGGGAGAAGATAAATCTGTGCGCTGGGTTTAGATCCACAGTGATGTGTTTCTGTAACGCTGCACAGGTGAGAGACACCTGAAATAACAGTCCAGTGCAGCCACGCAGATGATAAACAAAACATGTTGGAAAAAGTGAGAAACGCGTGTCAGCATAACCCAGAACAGAACAGATCAATACAGCTGAATCAACAGTGAGCAGCAGGAATGAGTGCAGCAGATGAATGCGGCTCATGGAGCAGTAGAGTAAGAGTGAAACAAGAATACAAACCTTAAAATACCAAACGACAGCTTGACACAACACAGGTCGAAATCTGGACCCAATCAGCTTCACGAAGGTCGTTTGTATCACAGCTGACTCTATTTTGCAGGTTTTATTTGGTCTAAATTTGGTCAGAATTTAGGTCTGTGTGCCGAGCATCGTTACTTAAAACCTGCCACTTTGTGTGCTGAACTATGACAAATAGAAAGGAATTTGCACGATGTTGTTGCAGCAGCATATCAGTTCATCATTCAGTGAGTGAAAGACACAACTCAACAGTTTTATTGTGTAAATCATGCAGCCGGCTGCAGCTGAATGCGAGATTTCAGTAATGCAGTTGTGCAACATGTTAATAGATGGTTGAAAACATGCTTCTAATTCTGAGTGTGAAGGATCACAAAGGTACTATCTTCGTATCAGCAGCTGGCCTCCTACCAGCGTTAACACTGAAGACTAACCAGCCCTCAGACTGTGCCGCCTGGAAGAATCTCTGCGCCTTGTTGACATTATAATTTAATCAGTCAAAAATAAAACTGTCATCAGAGCTTTAAAGCCACAGGCGGCTGTTCAGCTGAATCATGTAATGGCTAATTGTCACAACGGTGGCAGCATTAGTCGCTCTGTAAGCAGCTTGCCAGCCTCCCGGTGGGCCGACACGTGGTGTTCCAGCTCAGAGGACGCATGACAATACATCTCCCCTCTCTGCGTTTTCGGTGGCGTAAACAGTCCGCACAAAGCCGCCGTCTGCTGTCTGCTGGTTTAGGCGGTCCTGAGGGCCGTCTGCATGTGAGCGCGTTCGACTTCCAGGAGATAAACCTCGAATCAAAAGCAGGATTGTTGCAGCGTCGGCCTGCAGATTCTTGGAATTTTCCTGAGGAAGATAAATCTGGAACCAGATGTTCAGAAAAACTTATCTTGAGCTTCAAGCTTTGACTAATTCAACGTGTTTCCAGCTGGTACAAGCTGTATTTTCTCACCCGCTCATGTCAGTGAGCCTCATGTCTCCTGCACTGTTTGGATGTTGCAGCAGAGTCAAAGCAGCACACAGACAGAGGAGGACGTACAGAAAGTTGTCCTCTGCTGCCGTCCTCTTCTCCCAGCTGCTGCTGGTTAAGTGTTCTGGGTGTTTTCTGCTGCGTCTTTAAGTTCAACACGTATTCAAGTCAAGTTTTCTTTTCTTGTTACAGTTTCTGTCCTCTGAGTGATGACTGATCTGAGGCACCAGCAGTCTGTTTGACTTTTTGGTTAAATTGTGAGTGTCACCCAGTGTCACTGAACATCTGGTCCACACTGGAGTGAGGAATGTGACACCGTGCACCCTTCACACCGATGCCTCAGTCAATAAACTCTTTGAAATGTTAATAAAATGCTTCTCCAAGTGATTGCAGATTTTTTAAACCGTCTGTCTCTTTGACAGTGAGCTCCATCATGGAGGTGCCCAGGAGGCCTCGGCCCTCCTCCTTCACAGTGGCTCTCCCCAAACCGGCCTCCTCTGCGCTGTCTCCGCTCGGCGCTGTCGAGAAGGTCGCCAGGAAAGACTCGATGAAAGAGAAGCTGAAGGAGAGGAGGGATGAGGCTGCAGAGGAGGATCAGTTTGGAGAGGAGGCGTTCGCTACAGAGGAGGAGTCGGTCGTGTCTGTGTTTGTGGAGGAGCCAGACGAGGCCTCAGAGCTGGAACGTAGTTTCTCCGAGGAGAGCTCGGTGTCTGAGGAGAGGCTGGCAGAGGAGGCGAAAGAGGCCAAAAAGAAGTCTGAAGAGGAGGAGGCAGCAGCGAAAGAGAGGGCAGCCCAGAGACAACAGCTGGCCATAGAGGAGCTGGTCCAGTCTGAGAGGAACTACCTGCGGCTGCTGCAGGTCAGCACCGTGACCATCAGGAGCAACCTGCTGAAACTGCAGGTATGAACGTCCTGTTGTCATTTAGTCTGTGGATTATCATTCCTGTGAACTGCTTCATCTGTGAAATGTCAGAAAACAGTGAAAAATGTCCAAAGGTCTTGTAAGATTGGTTGTGTTGTCAGTTGGTGACAGTCCAAAATCCCAAACATTCGATTTCCTGTGCAGAGATAAACAAAGAAAGGCAGCAAAGTTCACATTTTGAGATTGAATGCAATATTGAAACATGCATGAATTAAACAATCACATAACAAAATCCCCGCTGAAGATATTTGAGTCTTTCAGGAAACAGTCACTCGTTTATGCAGCAGTCTTGCAGGTGAGTGGCATAAAAACGAAAGTTAGAGGTGTTTATTTACTACAGAAGTCTCCTAAATTAAGTGCAAGTGACCGACAGCGTGCAGGATATTTAAGTTATTTTAATGCATTCCTTGGTGAACTGTACAGAAAAATGTGAGAAACAAGCTCAGTCTCATGTGCTGAGTTCATGTACAGTGGGAAAATCCAAAGCAAGCATCTTTAAGAGCATCAGTCAGTGAGCTCCAGCATGGAGGTGCCCAGGAGGCCTCACATCAGCCTCCATGTTCAAAGATCCATCGATCAGTTTTGGAGCGATGGCGGTTTGTTGTGTTGAATTGTTAAAGGGAACGACTCTTCTGATCGTTCCTTTAAATAAAAAAGCAATCACCGCATGATGAATCGGCGCTGCGGCATCACTGCAGAGGAGCCGTTATGCGGAGGCTGCTCGCTGCTTTATTATCATTAGCTTTTCATTACGTATGAGGTTTTGCTTATTACTGCCAAATAATCATTTATGACGGGTGCAGTAATGAAACGAGGCCTCGTAAAACATAATGGAATCAGGCTTTATGGGACGGAAGGACTGAGCTGTGGATGAGCGTGGGAATGATAAGACACCAAGGGAAGGGTGGAGGAAGATGGAGGGAAGGAGAGCGGCTAGATTGTGTTCTGATGACCTGTTAGGGAAAGAAATGAACTGAACGGGTGAACGACTGATGGAAGAGACGTTAAGGAAGACATTTGTCCAGCATGAAAGTGAGAGACAAAATGCAAACGTGTGGAAGTGGGATTAAAGATGGAGGTGAAAAGGGTGTTAAAATAGGAGTGTGATGGGTGGAGGAAGGACAGCAGGAGACAGACTGAGGGAAGGACTGGACGGAGACACTGAGTAACATGTGAATGAATGGTGCCATTGTGAGGCTGGTGTGTTTTCTGTGGCCGTGCGCTGATTGTTCGCTCGTCCAGCCTCGTTGGAGCAGGATGGAGCTAAACAAAGCGGGTCTTCATCAGCCGTGCATTCTTCTTCTACATCTTTATTTAATAAGGGAGCAGAAACACATGCATGCTGCTGCTGTGGTGGCAGAATCATAGTACTCTCATCACTTCACTCTTTCTGTTTGAGTCTGTACATTAAACTAATCAGCGTGTCTGTCTGTCTGTCTGTCTGCCTGCCTGCCTGTCTGTCTGCCTGTCTGCCTGTCTGTGTCTGTCTGTCTGCTCTCCACAGCCGCCTCCAGCCAACCTGGACAGCATGTTTCTCTACATAGATGACGTGATTGACGTGTCAAGTCGACTCCTCAGCCTGCTGGACCAGAAGCTGGTTCAGTCTGGAGACCCTCTCTTCCTGGAGACCCTCTGTATGAGATAGTTCAGTTTGTGTTAATCAGAATTAGCCCTAAATCTCCCTCCTCATGCTGGTGTTGTCTTACCAGGATGCGGTAAGATAGCTGCTGGTCAAAGAGGTTTTCCTGTGAAACAGCGAGTTTCTTTCTTTCTACATCAACCGCTCTGATCACACTTGTTGACAGGAAACAAACAGAATCTTCACACGTCTTCTTATCAGACGTGGTTTTCACATTCGTCTGAGCCTCACACTGACAAATTCACAGTGTCAGCGAGGTCTCTGGATGTGGTCACGGGTGCAACCTCAGTTTAAAACACACACACACACACACACACACTAGAGTCTCTTGTCTTGCTGTGGACCTGGAAATGTCTGCTATACATTTTGCTGTTTGCATACGCTAAAGGTGTTAGTACTGACACCTCTGCGCCAGCTGTGACTGGAGGCGTTATGTTTTTGGGTTGTCCGTTCGTCCCATTCATGCACAAATATTAGATTTTAGTGGTTAAAGGTCACGAGGACGACACATTTTTGGCATGGATTGTTTCACATGATTGAAGCTGTTTGTATAGATTAGTCAAATAAATGAAATGTGATCATTTCTATGTAAATAAGTGAATCCGTGTTTTGTTTTCCTGACAGGTGATTCGTTCCTCAGCCTGTCTTCAGACATGGAGGCGGCCTATAAAGAATACCTGGCCAACTACAACAACATCACGGTGGTGGAGAACAGCTACAAACAGAAGGAGGCCCTTTGGAACGACATCGTCCGAGTCATCAAGGCCTCAGCGTGGGTTTCTGTCATTGTCTGTAGCTTCACACTCAGCTGCGCCTAAAACAGAAAATCCTAAACAGTTACAGCTTCATGTGGGTAAATAATAGACCTTCATCCCTGCAGGCCGGAGGTGAACGCCACCTCTCTGAGTTTCTTCTTGGTGATGCCGGTGCAGCGGATCGCCCGCTACCCCCTCCTCCTGCAGACCATCCAGAAACACACGGACAGGACTCACCCAGCGTATGACCTCCTGGAGCAGACCGCTCACACCTCCATCGCCTTGAACTGTCGCATCAATGAGTACAAACGCTTCAGAGAAGTTGGTGAGACGGGCGACCTTCAAGTCTGCTTTCATATGAGCTGATAATAGAAAATATAATGTGATTCACTTTTACGGTCATGCAGCAAAGCACTGACACATCCAATTCCAGAGGACGGCAGCGGCGCTTCTCTAATTTACTCCATTAACTGTCCCTCATGCTCTGATTGTAGCTGACAAATACAAGAAGACAGAAGCCCTGACCATAAAGGACAAGATCAACCGTCTCAACACCCACAGCATCGTGAAGAAGACGGCGAGGCTCAGCCAGCACATCAAACATGAGACTGGAATAGCTGCTAAGGTAGGACAGAGGTTAACTGGCACCCTGACATCACACCTCTCCCATACGTAGAAGCAACATGTTACAGTTACGCTTAACGATGCTCGTACCTCAGGATCACTTTTCCAGTGCACACACTCCCTCCAGCAGCAGTTCATTAGTTAATGATTCATCAGCGGAGCGATTAAACTGCAGAGAAACATGATATGACCGTTGATTGAACCTGCTGTTTGCTCTGTGCTGCTCCACCGCGCTCTGCTATGGTTACACTTCAGTCCAGTGAGGTTTTTCAGGTCTGATCAAAGAGCTCACCTCCACACGGAGCCTCACATGCCTCCTGTTACTTCATTTTTCATAGCTGCTGACTGGAATACATCTTCCTGCTTCGCCTTTTGATCTTTTTGCATTTCTCATACAGTATGAAGGCTACAGCTGCACTGCATATCCCAGCTAAAACCCAAACTTCTGTGCATTCACCTGTCATTTAAAGCTGTAACGTGGTGATTAAAAACAAGTGCAGCCACAGCCTTAGAGGATAGGTGCGTATCACTGGAAATGAATGATTAACATGTAGGACTTTGGACGGAGGATGGCAACGATACATGTGTCCAGAAAGCAAGTTGGCGATGATGCACCAATGTGTGACTGCAGCATGACTGTGCATGGAAAACAGGGATTCTGAGGTTTGGTAGCGATTATCGTCATTATTTCAAATTGTAGGCTCCTGAGCTTTGTGTAGCATCATCCCTCAGCTCAGCTAAACGAAGACAGCTTAGGACCAAAGCAAAGACAAAGTGAAAAGAAAACCTTTTCTGCTGTACATCCTTCAGCCGTTGAGTGATTTAATGCGACTGAAAAATATGCTTCAGCTCTAAAATCAGCAGCCAAATCAGAATCACAGCACCTTTAATGAGAAGTAAGAGCAATTAAGAGCACAGATCAGAACTGCGTGACTTCTTAAGAAGTGACCCACAGGGTTGAAAGGCGTCTCTTCATCTCGTGTCTCCCCGTGCGCTGTGCTCTAGCTGGTGGACGGGGAGTTCGACGCCCTGGAGGGTTTCTTCTATGTTCTGGAGCATGGGATCCTGGAGCTGCTCGAGAACGTGGAGACGTACCTGCACCACCTACAGGTTTGCTCTACATTTTGCCACCTCATAGATGAATTATTTGACATTTTTGTCGTTGATATGTTAAAACTGTTTTTTATGCTTTAAATAAGCCTTTGCAGGAAGAGGCAGTCCCGTTTTGTTGTTGGTGGGATGAGGGTGTATCATTGTGATGGACATTGTAGGTCAACAGAGGAAGGATGTGCTAAATATCCTCTCATCTGTCAGGCATTGTTGGCCTTTGTGCAAGGCATTAAAGCCCAGACTGGTCCAGTGCAGCCGCTCCCTGCCAGTCAGGAATCTGTGAATGTAAATGTGTGTTTTGTTGTTTGCTTTCACGCTGCAGATCATCTGTGTCACTGTCTGCAAACCGCTGCTCATGTCTCACTTCAGTCTTTGCGTCTAAGCGGTGCATCAGGTCTGGGGGTTTAATGCCTTGCTGAAGAGCATCTGCAGGTCCTGAATGAGGTGTGAAGAGAGTGCGTTTCTTATTAATCTCCTGCGGTCTCTTGTGAGCGGAGGCGAAGTGGAACAAGCGGAACATCACTTATTCTTGAGCGTGTTAATGAGTCACAGCCTGTAAACTCAGACGCTCCTGAAGTCTCTGATGTCAAACACACGAGTTTCTGTGTACCTTCCACTCCAAAATTATCTTGTTTTTCCTCTTTCTGTTCCCACCCAACCAGGAGCAGAACTGTGACCTCCTTGTTTTTCACATTTTCCTACTAAAACAAAACCAGTTGACCAAGCCAGGAGCAATGTCCTCTTGCTGGGATCTCTTAACGACCTCTAATTTGGACATGGCAACCAGTCTGAAAGCTAAAAACAAACAAACACTGGTGAAATCAGTAAACCCGCAGTTTCTTCGTAGAATCAGAATTAGCCACACCTGAACAGCAGGCTGAGACCTGAGCAGGTTTTGACGGCTCCTCCTCTGATGTTGGTCTGCAGGGGTTCCTGTCCTGCAAAACAGAGGAGTTTGATTTCGATATGGACGGAGAGAAAGCACCGATTTGCTACAAGGAGATCACCACAGCTCTCCGACAGTGGATTCTTCCCACATTTGTGAGTCTACCCGACAGTCTCATCACTGTCTTTACTTAAGTTCATGCAGCTGTACCACAGTGAAAACCGAAAACAGCTACAAAAGCATAGTGTCAAAAGTAAAGTGCCCGTCTGAAATGATGGATTTATAAGGCTGCATTAACCAGGAGCATCCTCTCTGCTTCCATGTAGGAGAAGAGGATGAGGACGCTAATCCACAAGCCGCTGTGCGCGCTCCGTGACCTCCTGGTGGGCCCGAGGAACCTGATCAGGAAAAGGCTGGACAAGCTGCTCGACTACGAAGTGATCTGTGACAAATCCAGCCTGAGCTACGACGAGCAGGCTGTGGCCAACACGTACAGGTGAAGAGAGAGGCATCGCTAAAGTCACAGGCCGGACTGATGGGTGGAAGGTCTGTCCACAGGGAGTCAGTGCGTCTGTCCACATGAGTCCTGCTCAAGTCCTGATCCTGATCAGACTTCAAAAAGTGCTCTGAAGGAAAGGTTATTTTCACGTTCTGCAGGGGCGGCAAAATGCTGAATTAGTGGTAAAATAAGAGGTGCAGACTTTGTTACTTGATGTGTTTGATTCATCTTCATTCAGCTGACTGTAGCTAACAAAGCCCAGTCTGTGTGAGTCAGTGTGAATCCAGACAGCGGCTCTATTTTTACAGCCTGCTCCTCTGAAATCTATATGATTACACCCTTTGGAAGCTGTGCTAAAAACGGAGTTATGTTAAAAATGCAGTTTGAGCTTGTGGAGCTCATGTAAGGAAAGGATCACATGTTGATCAAATCCAATATTATAAAGACATAATTACTGGTTATCCCAGACTTCAGCTTCCATGTCAACCTCTCCTCTTCTTGCAGAACAATCAACACGCTGCTCCTCAATGAGCTTCCTCAGTTCAACGGTCTGGCTCTGCAGATGATCTGGAGCATGTTGGGGACGTTCAGCTGTCTGCATAGAGACCTCGCCTCAGACATGGAGCAGCTGTTCCAGAGCTTTGCGCAACAGGTGATCTCACGATGTCTTATCGCCTTCTGCCTCCGCACTGATGATAAGATAAAGCAGGAAAACAGTTTTGACACCAGGATGTGATCAGTTGTTGTTCAGACAGTGCTGAGCTTTCTGGAGATGTTAGCAGGGTGTTAAGTCCACCAAGTCTCCAGACAAGTAAGAAAGACACCGCCAACCACTGAGGATAGAGAGGTTTCGTTTCATTTCTCTGCTCATTCTGTTTCTTCCTCTGGCTCTCCTCCAGCTCCCTCACAGCCCTCTCAGCCCCAGTGCATTCTGGGGGTGGGCGGAGTCCGCAGTGCTGGAAGGAGCGAGGAGGCTGGAGACTCTGTGTCGAAGTGTAGAGGACACGCTCAACGCGCCCGTCGCCCAGGTTGGTACAGACGGGCCTGAAGGAGGGTCACAGTGTGTTTTTGGGGCTGTTTAATCAAAGAGATCAAATGCTGACAGCCAGACAAAGAGACCGTAAATGAACAATACCATTAAAAACACAATCAGCACAACAAACTGTCATCGGACAAAATGTCACAGGAGACACTAACGTCCTGTCCGATAGTCACCACACCTCTGACCCTGCAGTAAAGGATGTTCAGCTGTGACTTTATGGACCTTTGATGTTGAACAGTTTAACAGCTGCATGCAAACTGCCTGCGACTGAGTCCAGAGGCCATATAAAGAAGTGACTGGAATGAACGTGTGCATGCAGCAGGAGTCAGGAGGAGGCGGAGGTTATGTCACGTCATGGAGGCCGAGGTTGTTTGAATTGATCCTCTCTCTCTCTTTGTGTTTACTTCGCAGTCCATAGTGAGACTTTTCTCCCCCAGTTCATTCAATTAAACTAACACATGCTGTTCTAGGCTATCAGGCTAGCAGCTATCAGATCTGTTGCCACAGAGCTGTCCTAATCACACTGACCCCTGACCTTTCATCCTGCTCCACAAACAGGTCAGTTTTAACCCCTGTGCAGCTCCTCCTGTCAGTATTGAACAGTCAAAAACCGATGGCCAAATTTCAGTCAAAGGCTGAACATGGGATGCTAGCATGCTAACATTAGCTCGGTAGCGCTCTGGAATAGCAGCGGTGTTAAACTGTGTTTGTTAAGTGTGTGAGAGGGATGATTGACAGTAGGTTTCTGCATGTCATTGCTCACCTGTCTTCTGGCACGCGTGTCCCGGCTGCTTGTTTTTCCTGCTCGACGACCTGTCAGACGTCTTGAACTGGGTCACCTGCCGGGAAACCTGCACTGAAAGAGCAGTCACGTCATCTGGAATAAGTTTATATAACAACCTTAGCTTAGATTTTAACAGCTTATTAGCAGTTATTTGTGAGTTAATTAACAGCAGATAAATCGATAATGAGAACGATTGGTAGTTGCAGGCCTGTCTTGCTCTGCGCTCGTAATTGTCCACCGTGCTGTCCAAGCTGTCTGCATAATTTCTTGACATCGTTCATGTGTAATTACAAATCAGTCACAGATGAGAAGACTCTGACTCTTCATGTTCTGCAGCTTTCTCGATCACTTCCCGTATTCAGTGAGCAGGAAATGTTCAGTTTGTTTTGCTAAGCCGTCATTCTGACACCAGGCTGAAATTCAAAGTACCCTCCACTTTTAGTCCCAGGGGCTACTGTTCCTCCTCTGCTTGTCTCGCCCTTTTCACCTTCATCACATCCAATGAACCCTCAGTTTCCTGACCTTTCACTCTACACTCTCTTCTTCCTCATGTGTTTTCTTGTCAGCCTCTGAGTCCATCCTCTCAGCGCCGTCTGAAGCAGCTGACAGATAAACACGGTTCTGGAAAGATCTACCAGGTGACGGGGACGGTGGTGGGCAGCCGGGACCTGGACCTGAACCTGGTCAAAGGGGAGCTGGTGGCCATTATCAGCGAGGCAGACAGTCGAGGAGACAAACGAAGGTGGCTGGTCGACGCAGGAGGTAAGAGCCAACATCCCGCTGCTGCTGACGAACCATAAGCTTTGTCGCTTATGTCAGCTGGCTGCGTTGTGATGTTTTCATCTGCGGACACATTAATAAAATTATCTGTCATTGTGGCCTTCAAGTATAGAAAAAGAGCTGGTTTCCATTAGCAGGTCATGAAATGAAAGCTGTTAGCTGACCAAGTGAAACGTTAGAGAAATCACTTAATGTCAGTGTTTACAGATGCAGAGAGCAGGAATCATTACCTGCAGTGTATGATGGACTCTACTGGTGTTGCTTTTGAATTGCTTTCCTTAAATGCAGTTTTTTGGCGCCATCTGTAGGGTGTTTGTTGTTATTGCAAGCAACCAGCAAACAGGTGCTGCAGTATTAGGTACAGGTGAGCAAGCTGTGCCCTTTGGCAGATTTTTGAACTTCAGTCAGTATTTTCTGACATTTTATGGCCCAAACAATAAAACCTGCTGATTAATCCGTCGTGAAAATAATCCTGTAATAACATGGTAACACTTTCCAGCTTTTACAAGCTTTATCTGTGTGTGATGCACGCAGGCAGAAGAGGATACGCTCCCTCCTCGAAGCTGCTTCGCTATCACCAGCCGACAGAGGACCCGCCCCCTTCGCCGCACCTGACCATCCCTGAGGGCGTGACAGGAACCAGAAGACACTCCTACACCCCCGAGGCCCGGCCGCTGTCCGTCATGAGCCAGCCTTGCTTCCAGGTGAGCGACTGATCGACGTTACACTCCCTCTGATGATCGCTGTGTACAGAATGAGGGAGAAAGTGATGCTGTGAAAACCTTAAAACGTTAATTCATATGTCCTAAATGCTTTTAGATACAAGGTTGATATGAGAACTGCTCAAAGGTTATGTGAATTACAATAATTGACATTAATATTTTAACTGCTGCATCAGTCAGGGTCTCATTGGTGTGTGTAACATGTTGTCAGACAGCTCGTGCTCGTTAGACCACAGGCCAAACAGGAGAGTTAGAGTGGCTGTGACAGCGACGTCAGCATGCTGCTCTGCTTTGAATTATCCGCCATCACACTCCAAACTGTGAGTGTTCACTTCATAAATTAAACGTCACACACTGTCTGTGTGTTTGAAGCTTTAACTGATCAATGTGACGGCGTTCTGCAACGGAAGCATCAATCTGTCCCGGGTGTGTGTGTGTGGGGGTGTGTGTGTGTGTGTGTATTACTCACAGTGTGCGACGTAAGTGTGTTTACACAGTCACATTGTTGGGAGTCGCCTTCCTTATGGGGACAAAGTGCAAGTCCTCATTAGTAGATAATTACATTTTTAAGTGAGTGTAAGTCAATGTAATGATGGATGATAGAAACATGACTCGTGTGTGTG